>LR749541.1:2933308-3012411 GCA_902729485.2 Mus minutoides
CACCCGACTGCTCTTCCGAAGGTGATAAGTTCAAATCCCAGCAACCACATGGTGGCTCACAACCATCCTTAATGAGATCTGGCGCCCTCTTCTGGAATGCCTGAAGACAGCTACAGTGTACTTACATATAATAAATAAAATAAATCTTTAAAAAAAAAAAAAAAAAAAAAAAGATCAGCCGGGCGTGGTGGCGCACGCCTTTAATCCCAGCACTAGGGAGGCAGAGGCAGGCGGATTTCTGAGTTCGAGGCCAGCCTGGTCTACAGAGTGAGTTCCAGGACAGCCAGGGCTACACAGAGAAACCCTGTCTCAAAAAAAACAACAACAAAAAAAGGGGCTGGTGAGATGGCTCAGCGGGTAAGAGCACCCGACTGCTCTTCCGAAGGTGATAAGTTCAAATCCCAGCAACCACATGGTGGCTCACAACCATCCTTAATGAGATCTGGCGCCCTCTTCTGGAATGCCTGAAGACAGCTACAGTGTACTTACATATAATAAATAAAATAAAATCTTAAAAAAAAAAAAAAAAAGATCTACTTATTTATGTATGTGAGCACACTGTCACTGTCTTCAGACACTCCAGAAGAGGGCATCAGATTTCGTTACAGATGGTTGTGAGCCACCATGTGGTTGCCGAGACTTGAACTCGGGACCTTCGGAAGTGCTCTTAACCACTGAGCCATCTTGCCAGCCCCACTATATTTTTTTTAAGTAAAGAAAAAATAAATTAGGTAAAATTGGGATTGTTATTTGGTGACCACCCTCCCCTCAACAGTAAGAGAACCTAAAAACTAATCAGGAAATTTTGGTAGAGCTATAGAAAAATGAATCCTTCATCAAAGGACATATCATATGCCTGTAAAAATTAATATAGAATTGGCTTAGGCCTGGTGCTTCTAAGCTTTTTAACTTGAAAGATAAAGGCAGCATTCCCCTAACCTTTGCACTTGGTGCAGCCAACCATAGAGGCCTCATTTCCCTGGAGCTGGATTACAGGCAGTTGTGTGCTCTTTAATGTCGATTCAGAGAACTGATCTCAGTCCTCCGCAAGAACAGTACACATCTTGGCCACTCAGCTAGCTCTGGGGCCTCCTTAATTTATTTACTATTTTATTTTAAAGATTTATTTATTTATTTTATGTATGTGAGTACACTGTAGCTGTACAGATGGTTGTGAGCCTTCATGTGGTTGTTGGGAATTGAATTTTTAGGACCTCTGCTCATTTCAGTTGGTTCTGCTCACTCAGTTTCTGCTTGCTCTGGGCCAAAGAATCATTTATTCTTATACATAAGTACACTGTAGCAGACTCTTCTGGTGTGTCAGATCTTATTATGGGTAGTTGTGAGCCACCATGTGGTTGCTGGAATTTGAACTCAGAACCTCTGGAAGAGTAGTCAGTGCTCTTACCCACTGAGCCATCTTGCCAGCCCTATTTACTTTTTTTTTTTTTTTTTTTTTGGTTTTTCGAGACAGGGTTTCTCTGTGTAGCCTTGGCTGTCCTGGAGCTCACTTTGTAGACCAGGCTGGCCTCGAACTCAGAAATCCGCCTGCCTCTGCCTCCCGAGTGCTGGGATTAAAGGCGTGCGCCACCATGCCCGGCTACTTTTTTTTTTTTTTTTTAAGACAGGGTTTCTCTGTATAGCCCTGCCTATCCTAGAACTTACTCTGTAGACCAGGCTGGCCTCGAACTCAGAAAGTGCTGAGATTAAAGGCATGGTCATTACCCGGCCTTCTGTTGAGGTTTTGTGTTTTACTGTTTATTGTAATACTAAATGCTGGCCTCCAAGATTTGGAGTCTGCAGGTAGCCTGAGGGACCCCATGTTTATTCTGAATGGTAAATAGAGATGCCAGTAGTCAATAACTGGGGAGAAGAGACATAGGTTTAGGTTTCCTGGGCATGTTCCATGAGGAGGAGACAGAAGAGGGTAAGAGAGACAGAAGACCTGCCATGAGGTAGAGGAACAGAGAGAGCTGCCATGGGTTAGGAGGGGCCCAGAGAACATGGCCCAGAGAGCTGCCTAATTGGAGCTAAGAGCAGCCCAGATAGAACATAGAAAGTAATAACTTGGGTTATAGATAGGAAGTAGATTCTAACAGCACGGAGGGTAGGCAGCTGCCCAGCTACTGTGCTGCATAAGGCATATTAAAATATAAAGGCTGTGTGTCTCTCATCCAGGAACATAAATGGTCAAAGGCAGGAAGGAATCCCACACCGGGATTTTTAAAATACTTTTTACAACAGTTTCTGCCTCCAGCTTCCGACTCTGACTTCTCTCCGTGGTAGAATTTAAACTGCAAAGTGAAATTAAGCCTTTCCTTCCCAAGTTGCTCTGTGTCTCGTTACACCAACAAATACTCTTAACTAAGACACCAAGGAGGCATTTTTACACACTGAGGCATCTCCATGGTCCCATAAAAAAATTATGTTGGCAGAGCAGAGGCAGGCGGAGATTCAGGTTTGAGGCCAGCCTGGTCTACACAGAGTGAGTTCCAGGACATCCAGGGCTACACAGAGAAACCCTGTCTCAAAAACAAAGCAAACAAAGAAACAAACCAAAAAACCTACATTTTAAATTAAGCATTTATTGAGGATAAACCAAAGAAATAATAGTTGTTCAGTTATATTCTAGATATCTTGCATTCACTGTAATTGACATATCAGTCTTTTTTTTTTTTTTTAAAGATTTATTGTATGTATGTGAGCACACTGTCACTGTCGTCAGACACACCAGAAGAGGGCATTGGATCCCATTCCAGATGGTTGTGAGCCACCATGTGGTTGCTGGGAATTGAACTCAGGACCTCGGGAAGAGCAGTCAGTACTCTTAACCGCTGAGCCACCTCTCCAGCCCCTACATACCAGTCTTGGAAGTACAGATTATAACCATTTTCCAGAAAAGGAAACTGAGGTTCATGAGTATTTTTTTTAATTTTTAAAAATTACTTTATTATTTTATGTGCATGTTTTGTCTACATGCATGTTTGTACATCACGTGTGTACACTGCCCTTTGAGGCAAGAAGAGAGTGTTGGATGCACCTGGCATTGGAGTTCTAGATGGTTCTGAGCCACGATGTGGGTTCTGGGACCTCGTTCTCTGAAATAGTGCTAGGGCTCATGACCACTGACCCATCACACCGGCCCTCATGACTGCTCCTTAAGTTTCTGATGACACGGCTAGTGAGGGCAGAGTTCAGACTTTGCTTGGGGCCCAGACCTTCTGCCAGCTTCATCAAGTTCAACCCTCACATGTATGCTTATGTGCACTCATGTGCCTGACCTACCTCTCTACAATATCACCTCTGCCCAGGGCAGGAACTAGCTACAGCCAAAGAGATATGATTCCCACTTCTAGATGGAAGCTGTTACTCAATAGCTTGGTGTTGGGCAAGTAGCTGTTGATTCCATTCTGAATATGGTCTTAAAGGAAGCAATCAAGTGCAGGGCCTCTTGGTCTGTGTGGAAGGAAGTGACATCCAGGCATTACAGCCCTTTGCCATGCTCTGCTGGGAGGTGAAGAGAAGGCCACATGCTCTTGACTCATGACTCAGGACTGCCTTCAGTGATCTTTCTTTCTGTTTTTTTTTTTTTTTAAGTTTTTTAAAAATGTATTTTATGTATGTGAGTATGCTGTAGCTATCTTTGGATCCCTTTACAGATGGTTGGGAGCCGGGCGGTGGTGGCGCACGCCTTTAATCCCAGCACTTGGGAGACAGAGTCAGGCGGATTTCTGAGTTCGAGGCCAGCCTGGTCTACAAAGTGAGTTCCAGGACAGCCAGAGCTATACAGAGAAACCCTGTCTCGAAAAACCAAAAAAAAAAAAAAAAAAAAAAAAAAGAACAGAAACAGATGGTTGGGAGCCACCATATGATTGCTGGGATTTGAACTCAGGACCTCTGGGAAAGCAGTCAGTGCTCTTAACCACTGAGCCATCTCTCTCCAGGCCAGGCCAATTTTTTTTTTTTTTTTTTTTTTGGTTTTTCGAGACAGGGTTCCTCTGCAGCCTTGGCTGTCCTGGAACTCACTCTGTAGACCAGGCTGGCCTCGAACTCAGAAATCCGTCCAGGCCAATTTTTTTATTTGTATTTTATTTTTTAATTTTGGTAATCTTTTATTAGTAACAGTACATTGTACTTATTTAAGTTTTTTTGTTATTTATTTATTTATGTTTCTCGAGACAGGTTTTCTCTACATAGCCCTGGAGCTGTCCTGGAACTCACTCTGTAGACCAGGCTGGCCTCGAACTCAGAGATCTGCCTGCCTCTGCCTTCAAAGTGCTGAGATTAAAGGTGTGTGCCACCACTGCCCAGCTATTTTTCTGCTTTTTTTTCCCCCTTTGGTTTTTTGAGATAGGGTTTTTCTGTATAGCGCAAGGACTCACTCATTCTGTAGCTCAGGCTAGCCTGGAACTAACCTCTGAGCCCAGACTGAACTCAAATTCATGAAGTCTTCTTGGCTTAGCCTCCCAAGTGCTGGGATCACAGACGTGTGCTACCACATCTGACTTGACTTTAATGTTTGCTGATAGTGATTTCAAAATCTCAAGGAAATGTATCAGTCTTGCTATGTTTAAATATTCTGTTACAATGCATATGTTTGTGTGTATATATATATATATATATATATATATATATATATATATATATATACACATACATGTACACACACACATATAAAACCTTCCTTCATCCCCTTCATCCCTTGCTATTTATGGGGGATAGGTTCAAGATCAAAATCTGCCGATGTTCAATTACCTTAATTAAGTTGGAGTAGTGCCTATGAAATTCCAGCCTATGGGATAACTCCATGAGAAAATGAACTTGCCAGTAAATGTGACAACCTGAGTTCAGTCTCTGGAGCCTTCCCTGTGGCAGAAGGAAAGAACTGAATCCTGCAAGTAAGTCATCCTCTAATCTCCACAAACATGCTGTGGGATGCATACACACACACACACACACACACACACACACACACACCCCTCTGTTGTATCTCATGGGGTACTGGGATGAGAGCTTCCAGTCAAGTACTCTACCACTGCCACTGCGCTATATTGTCAGCCCTGTTTCAGATTTTGAGATTGGTTCAAGCTAAATTGCTTGGTCGTGGTTCATCTTCATTGTCAACTCTATGGGATTTAAAATCATCCTGGGAATATACCTCTGAGGGTATCTAGGAGGCTATTTCTTTCCTTTTATTTTTTTATGTCTATTTTTTTATTTTTCCATATATATATATATATATGTATATATATATATATATATATATACACATACATACATACACATATACATACATACATATATCCCATAAATGTTCTACAAAGGAGAGAAAAACATAGCTTTTACAAAACATTAAGGCAACTAGCATCCCGAGAAGGGCTGGTCCAACTTCCCCTCCAGCAGCACCACTGTATAAGCTGCACATAGCATATTCCATAAGCTAATTAATGTTTTTCCTAAACAAGATCTTTGCCTTCAGCCGGGCGGTGGTGGCACACGCCTTTAATCCCAGCACTTGGGAGGCAGAGGCAGGCGGATTTCTGAGTTCGAGGCCAGCCTGGTCTACAGAGTGAGTTCCAGGACAGCCTACACAGAGAAACCCTATCTCAAAAAAAAAAAAAAAAGATCTTTGCCTTCACCATTTTAAAAGGCCCGTTGTCATGACCTCTGACTGCAAATGTTCAGTTTAATGACAGGCTGTAACAAAAGAGATTTGTTTCACGTGGGCAAGGACAGTCTCTCGAATGCTTTCCCTTTTGCAAGATAGAGCAAGGTATAAAATACACGTCAATGAGGCTATTTCCAGAAAGGTTTCACTAAGGACTCAACCTGTATGTGGACAGCATCATCCGTGGGCCAGGATCCTGTACTGAATCAAGGAAGAAAGTGGATCAACTATTCATCTTGCTCTGCTTCCTGACTGAGAATGCAATGTGGCCACTGCCTCATGCTCTGTAAACCTGCCTTCCCACTGGATGGATCCCTTCAAACCTGCCGTCCCCACTGGATGGACTATCCATCCCTTCAAACTATGAGCCACAATAACATCTTTGTTCCTTCAGTTAGTTGTTGCAGGTCTTCAACCATAGCAATAAGAGACATGACTAATAAAGTTACCAAGGGTGACCTTGAATGTGACGTCCGTCCTCTTGCTTCAGACTTGTAAGTAGCTGAAATGGCAGGCATACATGTGTACCATGCCTGATTCCACCTCTCGTCTTTCCATCACCTCTAGATCCTTACAGAAGTTAGTGCCATCATAAGTGATTTTTTTTTCCCTTGTTCCGGTCAAGCCCGCTCGCTCCGGCCAGCCCTGCTCACTCAGGCCATCCCCGTTCTGCCCCGTTCGGCCCCGCCGCTCCGGTTGGTCTCTCCAGTCCAAGGATTCGTTTATTATTATTCTTTATAAGTATGCAATAGCTGACTTCAGACGCACCAGAGGAGGGCGTCAGAACTCATTACCGGTAGTTGTAAGCCACCATGTGGTTGCTGGGATTTGAACTCATCACCTTCGGAAGAGCAGTCGGGTGCTCTTACCCGCTGAGCCATCTCACCAGCCCCAAGTGATTTTTTAAAAATTATTTTTATTGTATTGTTTATGGAGCAATGAAAAAATATTCAGTACACAAGTCCCCCACCACATTGATACATAATTATATTTTTGAAGATTTGTTTTTAATCATGTATACTGTGTGTGAGAGTGTATGTCATGTATGTACATGTATGTGTGTGCCCTCAAAGGCTAGAAGTGTTAGAAGTTGGAGTCATAGGCACTGTGAGCTGCCTGAGATGGGTGCTGGGAACTGAATTCAGGTCCTCTGGAAGGATAATACGTTTTTTTAACCACTTAGCTATCATTCTAGTAAATATTTATTTACATTTGTGTGTATGAGTGTGTCATTATCTATATGTATGTACACCATGTGTGTGCTTACAGAGGCCAGAGAGGGCAACAGATCCTTTGGAACTGGGGTTACAAAGGGCCATGAGTCACCATGTGGGTTCCAAAAATAAATCCTGAGTCCTCTGCAAGAGAGGCAAGTGCTTTTAACCACTGAGCCATCTCTCCAGCTCCTTCCCAAATATTTTTCTTATTTTATTTATTTCCATGTACATATATGTGTGTAACTGTGAAGGTGCCTGAGGAGGCCAGAAGAGGGCACTGGTTACCCCAGAGCTGAAGTTAAAGAGTGTCTGTGTGTTTTGGGTGCTGAGAATTAAGCTGGCTCTCTGCAAGAATAAGTAGTAACTGTGCTCAACCACCAAGCCCTCTCTTTAGCCCTGGTCCAGATTATTTTTGATCCGTGTTTAAGTTTATAGATTCCTATAAACTTAAGAGGAAGATAAAAAGAGACACATATGTACACTTACTAGCAAAAGCTTAAGCCACTGATATCTGGAAAAATCAAGCGACAATAAAGGCGGAACCCACCTTTCCCAGAAATGCCAGTGCTAGGTCAGGAGTCAAAACAGGACACAGTCATAATCATAAAGGAATGTCATTGGTCCTGTCTCCATTGTACATACCTACATACCTTCTGGAAACACCCTAAGGCATGAGTCACACAGTTCTTACCTGACCCAAACCAGATCTTCCTCAGATATAGCAGCTTTTTTTTTTTTTTTTAATTTTACTCATGTGAGTACACTGTTATTCTCTTCAGATACAGCAGAAGAGGGCATCGGATCCCATTACAAATGGTCATGAGAAGCCGGGCGTGGTGGTGCATGCATTTAATCCCAGCACTCGGGAGGCAGAGGCAGGTGGATTTCTGAGTTCGAGGCCAGCCTGGTCTACAAAGTGAGTTCCAGGACAGCCAGGGCTACACAGAGAAACCCTGTCGCAAAAAAACAAAACAAAACAAACAAAAAACAAATGGTCGTGAGACACCATGTGGTTGCTGGGAATTGAACTCAGGACCTCTAGGAAGAGTAGTCCGTGCTCTTTACCACTGAGCCATCTCTCCAGCCCTATAGCAGTCCTTTTAAATTACATTTTAACTTATTTATTTTTGGGGACGATGCCCACATCATGGCTCCTGTGTGGATTCTAGTGTCCTGGAGGCAGGGGCAGGTGTCTCTCTGTGAGTTGTTGTTGTTGTTGTTTTGGTTTTTCAAGACAGGGTTTCTTTGTATAGCCCTGGCTGTCCTGGAACTCAGTTTGTAGACCAGGCTGGCCTCAAACTCAGAAATCTGCCTGCCTCTGCCTCCCAAGTGCTGGGATTAAAGGTGTGTGCCACCATGTCCGGCCTTCTCTGTGAGTTTTAGACCAGCCCGATCGACATAGTAAGTTCCAGAACAGCCAAGACTACAGACTGAGACCCTTTCTTAACAACAAGAATATAGCCTTTTCAAGAGACAGAGACAGGGCTGGAGAGATGGCTCAGCGGTTAAGAACACCAACTGCTCTTCCAAAGGTCCAGAGTTCAAATCCCAGCAACCACATGGTGGCTCACAACCATCCGTAATGAGATTTGACTCCCTCTTCTGGAGTGTCTGAAGACCGCTACAGTGTACTTACATATAGTAAATAAATTAATTAGGAAAAAAAAAAAGAGAGAGACAGGCAATCTCTGTGAGTTCTAGGCTAGCCTTTTCTACATAGTGAGCTCCAGGCCAGAGCCAGACCTACACTAAAGAAAAAAAAAAAGAATATTGCTTTAAAGGAGGCATGGTAATACATACGTTTATCACCTCAGCATTCAGAAGGCAAAGGAAGATAAAAAGGTTTGCTGAGGGTATATATCTCAGATAGAACACTTATGTTAATTCCTAGATCCTGAGTTAATTCCCAGAGCCATAAATTAATATTTAAACACTAACATCTACATTTGGTTCTCAATCTTCCTAATGCTGCAAGCTTTTTTTTTTTTTTGGTTTTTCGAGACAGGGTTTCTCAGTATAGCCCTGGCTGTCCTGGAACTCACTCTGTAGACCAGGCTGGCCTCGAACTCAGAAATCTGCCTGCCTCTGCCTCCCAAGTGCTGGGATTAAAGGCATGCGCCACCACACCCGGCTTGCTGCAAGCTTTTAAGACAGTTCCTTTTGTTGTTTTGAACCACCTCTCACATCTACAAAATCGTTTTCATTGCTATTCCCTAATCGTATTTTGCTGGTTATGAATCATAATGGAAATATCTGATATACAGAATATCTCATCTGCAACCTCTATGAAAGGGTCATTTTTTTTTTTTAGATTTATTTATAAGTACACTGTAGCTGTCTTCAGACACTCCAGAAGAGGGCATCAGATCTCGTTAAGGATGGTTGTAAGCCACCATGTGGTTGCTGGGATTTGAACTCTGGACCTTCAGAAGAGCAGTCAGTGATCTTAACGGCTGAGCCATCTCTCCAGCCCTGAAAGGGTCATTTGGCATGTAACAGGATCATGACGCCCAGGTTGGGAACCATTGCTTTATGCTAATTCAAGAAGCAGCTACCATTCCTAAACTGAGAAAGAATGTCCAAGAAGACATTCATTTCTCGGAGATGTCCACGTCACCTTGGAGAGGACACAGTCCTAAGATAAAATGTCAGAAGAGTCACAATGAGTCAGGGAGATCATCCATTCTGTGAAATTTACCACAAGTCTCTGCCCCCAAAGATGCTAGATTAAATTGCACAAATTGTTTTTGGTTTTGAGACAGCATAGCCTGGCCCCATCGTCTTGCTACACAGCTGAGGATGACCTGGAAAACCTGATCCTCCTGCCTCCCGGAGCTCTGGGATTAACAGGTATTTGCTACCACACCTGACTTCTCTTTTCCACTTTCTGGCCTTGAATATATGTGTACTGCCACAATGTTCCCTTCTGTTGTAACGGAAGGCCAGGAGGGGGTGGGGGCGTGGCTTAGTGGGAAGACCTTGTCTAGCTCGTAAAAGACGTGTTCCCAGCACCCGGGTGTGGGGGAGGGATGCGGGGGGGGGGGAGGTATGGGGGGGGCAATTCCTTCCCCAGGAGTCTCCTCTCTCCCTGCCTTCTCCCATACTCACCAGTTTTCCTCTCTGCTTTATCTTTAATCACCCCGTCCCCGCCCACTAGTTCTTTCCTGCCAGCGTTTAAACTACTCTTGTTCACATTCAAAAGTCTTTCCTAAATCCCAGCTACTCCCCCAGGTCTCCAAGCAACACACTGAGCCCTGTGCTCCTGATGTCTTTGCCATACATCCTGAATGAGGAAAAGGAACACTTCACTCTTCATTGAAATAGCAAGAGGGAAGAACTCCAAACACCTTAACCATTCCCGCTCTCTGCCTTGTCTTCATACGAGCGAGCGAGAGCGGTGTGTGAGACCGCCCAGCAGTCAACAGCACTTGCTGCTCTTGCGGAGAGACCAAGGGGAGGATCATCGTGGCATATGCTCCAGTGATGACCCAGACCTCTAACTCCTGGGGAGCCGATGCCCTCTTCTGACTCCCTTGGGAACTCTCACACATTTGCCTAGACACAGACCTACACATGGATTAAAAATAAAAATAAGGCCGGGCAGTGGTGGCGCATGCCTTTAATCCAAGCACTTGGGAGGCAGAGGCAGGTGGATTTCAGAGTTTGAGGCCAGCCTGGTTTACAGAGTGAGTTCCAGGACAGCCAGGGCTTGGGCTACACAGCAAAACCCTGTCTCTAAAACAGCCAATAAATAAATAAATAAATAAATAAATAAATAAATAAATAAAAGAAATAAACCTTAGGCCTAGAGAGATGGTTCAGCAGTTAAGAAGAGAACTGGCTGCTCTTCTAGAGGACCTAGGTTGCCGCTCACAACCCTCAGTAACTCCAGGCTTTATTTCATAGATCAGGCTGGCCTCAAACTCAGAGATCTACCTGCCTCCGCCCTCCAGAATGCTGAGGTAAAGGCCTGCAGCACCAGACCCAGCTGAAAGGTATAGTAGAAAAGTGTAGTAGACGAGTCTAGAGACGAACAGAGGAGCCACATGTGTCTTAGTTCCTAAGGCCAATGAACATGTGTTTTCTGATAGTCTTAGGTGACTTCTGTGGAAAGATCATTCAACACCCAGGGGTCGAGACCCACAGGTTGAGAACCGCTGCTCTTATACGTTAACAATAAGCCTTAAATTTTTTTTTTTTTTTTTAAAGAAAAGTACGATTGGGGCTGGTGAGATGGCTCAGCGGGTAAGAGCACCCGACTGCTCTTCCGAAGGTGATAAGTTCAAATCCCAGCATCCACATGGTGGCTCACAACCATCCATAACGAGATCTGGCGCCCTCTTCTGGAGTGTCTGAAGACAGCTACAGTGTATTTACATATAATAAATAAAATAAATCTTTAAAAAAAAAAAAAGAAAAGTACGATTATGATTACAACGTGGAGCATCATCACACTGCTCGAAGCTGAGAGCTGGGATGGGTTTTGTTGGCACTTCCGGAGCTTGAACCTAGGGCCTCACAAATGCTGGGCAAGTGCTCTGCCACCCAGTGCTGTCCCCAACTCCTGGAACTTTTTGGTTTTATTCTTTTTTTTGCCATGTGATGTGTTTGCATCTATGCATGCACATGTGTGGAAAACAGGTAGAGCCTGTGGGGAACAGAGACTGGAGTCTAGTGTCTACCTCAGCTTATGCCTTACATAGAGAGGGAGGAGCTCTCAGCTGAATCCAGGGCTTGCTGATTCCATGACTCTAACCAACCTAACTCTAAGTAAACCAACTGTAAGCTAAGCAGCTTGCTGCCTCTTAGCTGTCTCCCATGCACTGGGGGATAAGAGGAAGGCCAGTTTGCCCCTCAGCCATTTACACGGATGCTGGGGGTCAAAACGCTAGTTATCAGGCATGCCGGACAGGCATTTTGGTTTCCACTCTAAGTACTTTTTAAAAAACTATGGGTCGGGCATGGTGGCGCACACCTTTAGTCCCAGCAATCAGGAGGCAGAGGCAGGGGGATTTCTGAGTTCGAGGCCAGTCTACCAAGTGAGTTCCAGGACAGCCAGGGCTATACAGAGAAACCCTGTCTGGAAAAAAAAATATATATGTATATATATATATATATATATATATATATATATATATATATATATAGACTCTGTAAAATAAATTCACACAAGACAAGACAGTTTTAGGCCTAAATTTGGAGTTATATTATATGTTTCTCTTGACTGTGATTGCAGTTTTAAAGCTAAATTAAGACAATTCCTTTCATTTATCACGACCCATTTTAGCTCCTTTTTCTTTCTTTTTTTTTTTTTAAAGATTTATTTTATTTATTATATGTAAGTACACTGTAGCTGTCTTCAGACAATCCAGAAGAGGGCGCCAGGTCTCGTTACGGATGGTTGTGAGAAACCATGTGGATGCTGGGATTTGAACTTATCACCTTCGGAAGAGCAGTTGGGTGCTCTTACCCGCTGAGCCATCTCACCAGCCCCAGCTCCTTTTTCAATACAGGATTTTGTGGAGAGCTCTTGGTGCTGATTCAAGAATATTGGCAAGAATTTGATGTTGGGCTAGAAGAAAGAAGTAGGCTTGAGATCTCGATCATCTTGACGAGTCCCTGAGGACCATGGGACGTTTGTTTATGCCTTGCTTGTTCCTTGACTATTTTGTTCTTGGCCTGGCTCTGACCCTATTCTTCCCATATACCTTGAATAACGTAACAGCAGACCGGGACAAATTAAAGCCACTTCAGCACTTGCTGGGGTCAAAGAGCAATGTTAATTATCTTTTTTCCTTAATCCTCAACTCCCCCTCCACCATCCCCCAACCCCCACCCTTCTAGACCCTATTGACTGAGCTGCCTTGCTCAGGGCTTGTGTTTCAAGTTAGGCTAGAATCCACTGATAATTTTAGAAGTTTATTAAAGTCAGGTGTGTTTGTAGTGCATGTGTGTAAATCCCAGCACATGAAAGGCAGACACAGCTCACTACAAATTCAAGGCCAGCCAAGGCTACATGGTAAGCCCCTTTTCTCAACTAGAAAAATTTTATTGGATGGCAGCTGTGATGATTTGGAGCTACAGCAAGCAAATAAAACAAGGTTATTCCTATACAATTTAAATTTCAAGGTAGGACATCTATGTGTCCCAGATAGAGAATGTAATGACATGGTTTGGTGAACCTGGAGTCACCTGGAGGAGTATAAATGGGACATGAGAGGGAGTGACAAACCATGACACAAAAAGCCCACTGTAGCCAGGCATGGTGGTACATGCCTTTAATTTTTAATCCCAGCAGTTGGCAGAAGCAGGTGGATCCCTGAGAGTTCCAGGCCAGCCTGGTTTACAAAGTGAGTCTAGGACAGTCAGGGCTATTACACAGACAAACCCATCTCAAAAAAAAACATGCATAAAATAAAAAGCCCACTGCAATGTGATGGGTGGCAGAGGAAAGCTGAATCCCTGGATTCCCTGAACAACTTCTCGGCATCCTCTCCACCCAAGATCTTCACCGTATTGTTCCTCCAGCCCCCAAATTAATGATGTCCCCCCTGCCCCCCAGATAGGGTTCTTTTGCCCAGGGTGGCCTCAAACAAGCATAACCTTGAGTACCTGATCTTCCTGCCACCAGCTGTGAGCACTGGAAGTAAGGGGATCAGATTATTAACCTCAAGGGGGAACCTGCTGAATCTTTTTTTTTTTCAAGACAGGGTTTCTCTGTGTAGCTCTGGCTGTCCTGGAACTCATTCTGTAGACCAGGCTGGCCTCAAACTCAGAAATCCGCCTGCCTCTGCCTCCCGAGTGCTGGGATTAAAGGCGTGCACACCACTACTGCCTGGCTGAACCTGTTGAATTTTGTGTTTAGTGGGCTGCCTTGCCTGAGACTTGGAACCGTCCCTCCTTCCTCTGGGAGAGGATGTTGTAGTTCAGAGGGAACAGCTTTGCAAGGGGAGATACACACTGACCTAAATCACATGGCAATGACTTGGAGAAAGAGCTGCTTGAGGTGGGGACTTAGGAGAGTGAGCCAGGGGGCTGGAGAGATGGCTCAGAGGTTAAGGGCACTGGTGTTCTTCCAGCGGTCCTGAATTCAATTCCCAGCAACCACATGGTGCTTCATAGATACTGGGATCTGGCATACAGACAAAATAGTGTATACATATTAAATAAAATGAGAGAGAGAGAGAGAGAGAGAGAGAGAGAGAGAGCGAGCAAGCAAGCGCAGATCAGGACTCTTTTTGGTTTTTCGAGACAGGGTTTCTGTGTGTAGCCCTGGCTGTCCTGCAGCTCACTCTGTAGACTGGGTGGCCTTGAACTCACCGAGATCCTCCTCCCTCTGCCTCCCGAGTGCTGGGACTAAAGGTGTGAGCCACCATTGCCTGGCTTCCCTCACTTTAACACCCCCCACCCCGCCCTACTCCCCAGTGCTTGGCCTGCAAGTACACCTGACTGCCAGAAGAGGGCATCAGATCCCTTTATAGTTGGTCATGGCTCCCCATATGGTTGCTGGGAATTGACCTCGGGACCTCTGGAAGAGTAGCCAGTACTCTTTTTTTTTTTTTTTTTCAGCCAGTACTCTTAACCACTGAGCCATCTCCCCTGCTCCCCCCAACCCCACAAAGCTTATTTATTTTTATGTGTATGATCATTGGTTCTCAACCTGTGGGTATGCTAAAAGCATATCCCAGAAATCAAGGTTATCTAACACAGTTGGTACAGATGCTGTTTAATGTGTGCCTTGTCCGTCCCTCATGTTCAATCCCTAACACCACATACCCAAAAACAAGACGAGCATTTCATCCCAATTGTCACTTCTAAATCATGGACTCTTGGGTGTCTTTATAACTGCTGTTCCCTCCTCCTGAAATGCTCACATCCTTAATAACAACAGGGCAGACAGGCGGTGGTGTTCTCCACCCACATGTTGAGAACCGCTGCTCATACACATAAAAATAAATAAGTCTTAAAAGGGAGTCTGGGAACCCGGCAGTGGCAGTGGTGGTGCACACCTTTAGTCCCAGCACTCAGGAGGCAGAGGCAGTTGGACCTCTGTGAGTTTGAGGCTTGCCTGGGCATAGTAAATTCCAGGACAGCCAAGGTTGTCACACAGAGAGTCCCTATCTTGAAACACAAAACCAAAACAAGCAAACAAAGGCATGGCTTGCTTCCCCGATTCATCAAGGACTCTATTCAACTGGTCCTGTTGAAGAGCTCTGCCCTGGGCTAACATAGGCAGCTCAGTGGATAAAGGGACCTGTTGCTAAATGATGACCTGAGGTCAATCCCTGGAACCCTCATGATCGAAGGAGAGAACAGACTCCTAAAATTTGCCCTCTGACTTTCACAAGTACTGTCTGCACATGTGGGACTCAGAGATCCACCTGCCCACAGGTGCTGGCATTAAAGGCATATACAACCACCTCCTGGCTCATAGATACCATTCTTGAGTCCTGACCTAGCCAGGCAGTAGTGGCACAGGCCTTTAATCCCAGCACTCGGGAGGCAGAGGCAGGCAGATTTCTGAGTTCAAGGCTAGCCTGGTCTCTACAGAGTGAGTTCCAGGACAGCCAGGGCTGTACTGAGAAACCCTGTCTCAGGGGGGTGGGGTGGTGGAGGGTGGGGAGTGGGGTGGGGGGATGGGCTGAGCCTCTGTTAAAATTTTCATTTTCAAAAATGTTAAGCCCAGCCAAGTGGTATATGTCTTTAATTCCAATATTTACTAGAGATGGGTGGATCTCTGTGAGTTTGATGCCAGCCAGAGCTACATAGGAAGGCCTTGCCTTATACAAAAGCAAAAGCAAAAGCAAAAAAGAAAAGGTTGTTAAAATATGGACTGGCTTAAGCATACTTTTTATCATACCCCAAAGATAAACTCTAGATATAACTGAATATGAACTCATCACTGTTGCCCTGACAACAGGAGCATAATTGCTAGGACCAGGTCACTTGGTTTACATCTTTGAGGGAAATCAGGGAAGAACTTAAGCAGGAGCTTAAAGGAGAAGCCACAGAGGAATGGTGCTTGCTATACCACTTCAGCTACCTATTTGTTGACATTTAGCATAAATGTCAGCTAATTTGAGGGTTTCACTATGTAGCCATGGCTGGCCTGGAACTCGGTATGTAGACCAGGCTAAGCCTCAAACCCATAGTAATCTTCCTGACTCTGCCTCCAGAGTGTTGAGATTAAAGCCATTAAAGACACCAAGACAGGTTCAGCCAGTTTATACAGTCCAATGCCACCTTCCCAGGGAATGGTGCTGCCCATAGTGGACTGGATTCTTTTTCTTTCTTTCTTTTTTTTTTTTTTTAAAGATTTATTTTATTTATTATATGTAGCTGTCTTCAGACACTCCAGAAGAGGGCACCAGATCTCGTTATGGATGGTTGTGAGCCACCATGTGGATGCTGGGATTTGAACTTATCACCTTCGGAAGAGCAGTCGGGTGCTCTTACCCACTGAGCCATCTCACCAGCCCCTGGATTCTTTTTCAAGACAGGGTTTCTCTGTATAGCCCTGGCTGTCTTGGAACTCACTTTGTAGACCAGGCTGGCCTCGAACTCAGAAATCCGCCTGCATCTGCCTCCCGAGTGCTGGGATTAAAGGTGTGCGCCACCAAGCCCGGCTAGTGGACTGGATTCTTTCTACTCATCAAGACACCCTCCCACCTACCACTGCCTTTGTTGGTGTGACAATCTTACCTTGAGACTCCTTGCTGAGGCTTCCTTTCTCAGCTAACTCTAGACTGTGCCAAAGTGAGCATTAAATCTAACTAGAGGCCTGGAGAGACAGCTCAGGGGTTAATAACAGTGTTCTGTAGCTTCAGATGGCCTGCCCTTGGTTTTGAGTACCCACAGCGGACAGCTTACAACTAACTGTAATAATTCCATCTGTAAGGGGATTCAGCATTCTCTTCTGGCTGCTGGGGTTACCAGAATACACCTGATATATATAGACAGACAGACACTTTTTTTTTTTAAGCTAACTTGGAAATCATGAGAATCTAATATTTTAAGATGGGGACAGCAGCACTTATGTCAAAGAACTGTTGTGAGACCAAAGAGAACCCAGCGACTGTTGAATATCGCCTACTATTAGTGTTGGCACAGGGTCTCACCAACTCCAGCCTGGCCCTCAATTCACATTCAATGACCATAAACTTCTAATCTTTGGATCTGTAACTCCCAAGTCCTGGAACTTTAGGTACATGCTACCTACCACATGCCCAATTAATACAGGTTCTGTGGCTTGAATCCTGAGCATCATGCATACTAGACACACTCTCTACCAACTGAACTACATCTCCAGTTCCAGCAATATCTTATTGTAACACATATTAAAACTTTCAGCCTAATGCCGGGCAGTAGTGGCACATGCCTTTAATCCCAGCACTTGGGAGGCAGAGGCAGGTGGATTTCTGAGTTCTCGAGGCCAGCCTGGTCTATAGAGTGAGTTCCAGGACAGCCAGGGCTACACAGAGAAACCCTGTCTGGAAAAACCAAAAAAAAAAAACAAAACAAAAAAACAGAAGAAGAAGAAGAAGAAGAAGAAGAAGAAGAAGAAGAAGAAGAAGAAGAAGAAGAAGAAGAAGAAGAAGAAAAAGAAAGAAAGAAAGAAAGAAAGAAAGAAAGAAAGAAAGAAAGAAAGAAAACAACAACAAAAACCTTCAGCCTGGTGTGGTGGTGTGTACACACATTTAATTTCAGCACTCAGGAAGCAGAGGCAGAAGTAGGCAGATCTCTTGTGAGTTCTTGGCCACCCCAGTTTAATAGCAAATTTTAGGATAGCTATAGTTAATAAAGAGAGACCCTGTCTCATTCCCTCCCTTAAACCAAAACAAAAACCAAACTTTCAGAAATGACATTTGGGTAGAATGCTTTCTTGTACAATATCCTATCTTGGGTCTCCCCATTTCACTGCTTGTGGTGGTGGTGGTGTGTGTGTGTCTGTGTGTGTGTGTGTCCGTGTGTGCGCGTGCGCGCATGTGCACTAGTGCCTGCACCCCCTTCATCCCTCCTCCCACCCACCCCCCGCATTCAAGTGCATGAGGGTGCCCATGTAGAGGCCAATATCAATATAGATATTGCTTCCTTAGGACACATCTATCCTTTTTTTTTTTTTTTTTTTGGTTTTTGGTTTTTCAAGACAGGGTTTCTCTGTATAGCCCTGGCTGTCCTGGAACTCACTCTGTAGACCAGGCTGGCCTTGAACTCAGAAATCTGCCTGCCTCTGCCTCCCCAGTGCTGGGATTAAAGGCGTGAGCCACCACGCCAGGCACATCTATCCTTTTTAAAGGCCTGGAACACATAAATTAGGCTATGCTGACTAGCCAGTGAGCCCTGGGAATCTGCCTCTACCCCCCAAAGGGTGGCATTTTAAGTGTGGACCATTACACCCAGCTTTTCAAAAACATGGCTTTTAAGGATAGAACTCGGGTCCTCGGGCTTTTTGCTGCAATCACGTTAGCAAACCAGTTAGTTACCTCCTGAGCTTGTGATCGCCTCTTTATATGCCAGAGCCCAGAGAGTTGTGAACTGGAGACCAGTTACTTCCACAGTAAGGAGGAGGTGGAGGAGGGGAGGGAGAAAAAGCCAGAAGAGTTAAAATACATTCTTGCTGTGCTTTTAATTGAAAACCCCTAAAAAGGCATACACATTAGGAAACTACTTACTTAATAATTAATTAGTGAGGAAAAAACACTAGAGCAGTAAACTTAAAACCCTGTCAAAAAGTCCAGTTGACCAGCACGGAGGATCTCGGTTACAGCTGGAAAATACTTTTTAACAGGTCTTTCAGGTTTCCTGTAGGAAATAAGATGGAGACAAAAATCAATGATTTCCCCAAGTCTTAGGAAGAGCACTAGACACTAGAAGGCATTTGTTCTCTCCTCTGGAGATGAGGTGGTTCACTCTAGCTTGTGGGATTCTGAAACTCACAATAATGCCCAGGCTGGACTCCAACTTAAGATCCTCCTGTCCCAGGTTCCTGAGTGAAAGGAAAAGAGGTCAAAGTCACTAGTAGGTTGAGTAGGTTGTTTTGTTTACACACACACACATATATACATACATACATACATACATACATACATACATACATACACATAGTGGGGTTTTGTGTTTTTTTTTTTTTTTTCGAGACAGGGTTTTTCTGTATAGCCCTGGCTGTCCTGGCGCTCACTTTGTAGACCAGGCTGGCCTCAAACTCAGAAATCCACCTGCCTCTGCCTCCCAAGTGCTGGGATTATAGGCATGCACCACCACGCCATAGTGTTTGTTTTTTTTATATATATGTGAGTACACTGTCGCTGTCTTCAGACACACCAGAAGAGGGCATCCCATTACAGATGGTTGTGAGGCACCATGTGGTTGCTGATAATTGGAACTCAGGACCTCTGGAAGAGCAGTCAGTGCTCTTAACCGCTGAGCCATCTCTCCAGCCATATATAAAGATGGTGTCTGGTTGGCCTCCAGCTATGTGACTAAGGATAAGCATAACCATGAACTTTCTGGCTCTCCCACCTCTATCTCCCTAATACTAAGATGAGGGTCCTATTTTCAGAGTGCCAGTGATTAATCCCAGAGTCTTATGCTTACTAAGTGAAAACTATCAACTCAACTGTGGTCTCAGCCTCCCCTTTCCTGCCTCCTATAGGCTGGCCCCATACTATGTAGCCAATGGTCTTGAACTTTTTTTTTTTTTTTTTTCTGAGACAGGATTTATCTGTGTAGCCCTGGCTGTTTTGGAACCCTTCTGTAGACTCCAGGCTGGCCTCAAACTCAGAAATCCGCCTGCTCCTGCCTCCCAAGTGCTGGGATTAAAAGTGTACACCACCATGCCCGGCGATCTTGAACTTTTAAATGTCTTGTTCATTTTTATAAGTGCCCATATGTCTGTGTGATATACATGCAGCGTCCTCAGAGGGCAGAAAAGGGTGTCGGGTCCCCCTTGAACTTGAGCTATGGATGGTAATGAGGCATCTAATACAGGTGTGGGGGTCCTAAAAGGCAAGAGCTGCAAGTGCTCTTAAAGGCCGAGCCATCTCTCCAGCCTCTGACCTTGAACTTCTGACCCCCCTCTTTCACTTTGTTAGTTCAAAGAGGCATAGAGGTGTGCACTATCATGCCCAATTTCTGTCTGCTGGTTTGCTGGGTTTTCATTCTGTCAACTCGACATAAACTAGAGTCATCTGGGAAGACACCTCTATTGTCAGACTGGCCCTGAGACAAGTCAGTGAGGACATTTTTCTCAACTCGCTGTGGGAGGTATCACCCAGGGCTGATAGTCCTGGGAGGTACAAGAAAGGTAAAAGAACATGAACCTCTGGGAACTGTGCTTTTTGGTTCCTGCCTCTGGGTTCCTGCCCTGACTTCAGGAAGGGCTGTAAGCTTTAAGGGAAAATTAACCCTTTCCTGCCCGTGTTGCAAGCAAAAGTTCACGGTGTTTATTACAGCAATTGGAAGCAAACGGGGTGGGGGGGCTGCAGTTTTGTTTTGAGACAGTGCCTCAGAGAGTGTTCCTGGTTGGCTTCGAACTCCCGCAGTCTCCTGAGGCCAGAGGCCGGAGACGGATTACAGGTGTGAGCCACCCTGCCAGGATGGATTTCCTCAGACATTTCCCTCTATTTCCAGTGTAGACCTTTCTCACACAATTGCAAACTTTCAAACCGTGGAGACTTTCACCAGGGAGCCAAGACAGTTATGATTAATGCTGGGAAGTCTCAGAAGCAGATGACAGGTGAACATGGTGGCATTGACCTGTCATCTCAAGACTAGAGAGAGAGACTGAGGCTTGCCACACACCATGGCATACTGGGCTACAGGCATCATCAATAAAACAAAACCACACAGCCCGTGCTTGAAATTTCAGCATTTTAAGGTAAACGCTGGAGGGGTGACGAGTTCGAGGTCAGTTTAGGAGACAGTGTCAGAAAAGCGAAGAAAAGGAAAGGAAAAGAGAAGAATGGAGAAGAGAAAAAAAAGAAAAGAATTGGACATTGTGGCGCATGTCTTATCAAGCCAGCCCTTGGAAGCTGGATGCAGGACAATCTGGAGTCCAAGGTAATCCTCCGTTACACATGGAATTCGAGGCCAGTCTGAGATATAGATTCTACTCCCTACCCCCCACCAATGGGCTCGGCCTGCCCATACCCGCTCAAGCGTGGCGTGTGCTCAGGCCAGGCGAGTGCGCGGCCGCGGTTGCAGCTGGCGCTGGCGCCGCTTGCGCTGCCCGTTGAGCAGTATCTGCGCCACCTTGCGCTCGTGGCCGCCCGGCACCGGGTAGTTGGTGCGTAGCTGCTGCTCCCGTCGTGTCCGGCCCTTGCTGCGTCCAGCCCCAGAAGCCGGGAAGTCACGCAGGTAGTAGTAATCTAGGCAGTCATACAGCTCCTCTTCGAAGCAGATCGTGGGCAGCGCCTCCGGCGGCGGCGGCGGCGGGCGGGCTCGAGTCCGTGGGAGGGAGACAGAAGGACGAGCTGGAGGGTCCATCGCCGATGCGCTCCGCCCGCCGCCGCCGCTGGCTACTCCGGCCGGAAGGCCCCACCCAGTGCTCCTATTGGCTCCGCTGTAGGGAGCGCTCTGTGACCTCACAGGGGCCGTGGCTTCCATGCTTCTTTGTTCCAGATGCAGAATTGTGTTTCTTGGGGGAGGAGGGGGGGTCCGAATTGTAAACAAGTATAATAAACCTGGTTCCGCTGGTTAAAACCTGAAGGGACGGAACAGGGGAATGTGACAAGAATGCTAGCATGCACAAAGGCCTGGGTTCCATCCCCAGCATCAGGTGTGGTTGTGCACACACCTATAAATCTAACACGGGGATAAAAGACAAGGACCTCTGGCCAAATGTATTTGCTAGCCCAGTTTGGGTTCATTTTTGCAAAAAATGCTGAATTGCTTTAGCTTTGTTCTTGTGACAAGAAAATTCTCTTCTCGACATTACTATTTCATTGTTATAACCAAATGTTTGGCAATAATCTGTTTAGCAAAGGGCATTTTTTTGGCTCACAGTTTGAGAATACAATCAGCTAAGAAGACACGGTGGGCAGGATCTTGAGGCGACTTATTCATATCTGCATTCATCCATCAGGAAGCAAAGAAAGGGGAATTCTAGCATCTTGCTTGCAATTTTTGGTACCCCCCCTCCATTTTTATTCAATTTCCCAGCCTACTGATGGTGTGGCTACATTCAAGGTGGGCTGTCTCTCCCCAATCTATAATCTCTGGAAATTCCCTCAACAATTTCACAAAAAGTTGAAAAGACAGACTTACTAAACATCACAAGTAGCATGTTAGAGCCAAGGGGCTGGATAGGGTTTAGTGGTTATGATCTTGTAGAGGATCTGGATTCTACTCCCAACACTTACATGGTACCTCACAACTGTCCACAACTCCAGTCCCAGGGCACCTGAAGCCCTCTTCTGGCTTCCTGGGGCATACATACAAGCAGGCAAAACACTCATTCACACAAGTAAATGCATGTAAATTTAAAAGTAATGTGTGTGCACATGGATGTCAGAGGATAGATTTTGGAAATCTATTCTCTCCTCCCACCCAGTGGGTCCTGTGGGTTGAACTCAAAACCTCAGGCTTGGCAACACACACCATTATCTGATGAACTTATCTGAATGGCCCCCACATAACTTTTAAAGAAAAACAATCATTAATAGATATCATCCTTAAAGAATCACGGATATTGGACTTAACAAAGTATCTTGAGGATTAATCCCAGGGTCTCAAACATACTAAGTAAGCACTACCACGGTGCTGCTCCTCAGGCCAACAAGGTCCAGCCAGGTTTATCAGTATGCAACAGTAACTTTAGCATTTAGGAAGAAGCAAAGGCAGGCAGGTCTCTGTAAATTCAAGGCCAGCTTTGTTTACATAGTAAGCTCCAGGCCAGCAAGGACTACATAAATGAGCCCATGTCTCAAAACAAATAAACATAATGATGTTAGACTCAGTGGGATAGTAGTGCTAGTACACGTCTGTAGTGCTAGCTCTCAAGTGGTTGACACAAAAGGATTACCTCACGTTCCAGGCTAGTCTGGGCTGCAAGGTGAAATCTTGTTTCAAAAAAGAAGAAGAGGAAGAAGAGGAAGAAGAGGAAGAAGAGGAAGAAGAAGAGGAAGAAGAAGAGGAAGAAGAAGAGGAAGAAGAAGAAGAAGAAGAAGAAGAAGAAGAAGAAGAAGAAGAAGAAGAAGAAGAAGAAGAAGAAGAATTCTCCACACATGTAATCAACCCCCAAGAATGCTGACTGACAAAGCTAAAGTAAAAGCATGGACAGAGAGTTAAAGGTGGAGCATGCTTGTAATCCCAGCACACGGGAGGGAAAGGCAAGTGGATGTCTGTGAGTTCAAGGTCAGCCTGGTCTGGTGTAGAGAGTTCTAGGACATCCAGGGTTACACAGTGGAAATCCTGTCTTGAAAAAACAAAACAAAACAAAAAACTAACAAACAACAAAAAGTTAAAGTTAAAGAAAGTCCAATGTATGAGCATCTGTGAGGTCCATGACAGCCAGGGCTATATGGGGAGGCTGTCTCAAAAACCTCAGTGACCGGGAGGTAGAGGCAGGCGGATTTCTGAGTTCAAGGCCAGCCTGGTCTACAAAGTGAGTTCCAGGACAGCCAGGGCTATACAGAGAAACCCTGTCTCGAAAAACCAAACAACAACAACAACAACAACAACAACAACAACAACAAAAAAAACCGCAGTGACATGACACATGTCTGTAATCCCAGCACTGATGGCAAGAGAACAAGTTTAAGGTCATTCTTAGCTACATATCTTGAAACAAACAAGTCTTCAGAGATGGCTAAGTAAATGT
Organism: Mus minutoides; assembly: GCA_902729485.2. NCBI lineage: Eukaryota > Metazoa > Chordata > Mammalia > Rodentia > Muridae > Mus > Mus minutoides. The sequence goes on from LR749541.1 coordinate 2,957,013, forward strand.
ATTTATTGTTCAAGCATTTCTCGAACGTGCGTGTGTGTGCGCGCACGAGCGCGAGTGTGCACACACACACACACACACACACACACAAATAAAAATAAAAAACAGCTCTTTGAGGGCTAGCAAGATGGCTTAATAGATCTAGAAGCACTTCTATACGTACCTGATGACCGAGTTTCATCCCCAGATGGCATAAGGTGGCAGGACACATACCCATACTCACATCAAACTTACTCGTTTACTCTAAGTGGTACTTTGATTTGAATGAGATTTTCAGCCCCCAAGAGTTTTCCTCTGAGCTATACACACAGATGCACAAGTACACACACTCACATATAACTCACTCATTTACTGTTCATGGTAGTTAAAGTCTCTCAGTAGAAGTTTGTCTTTTTGTTGTTTTCTTGAAACAGTTTCTCTATGTAGCCCCGGGGAACTGGCTTTGCAGAGCAGGCTGGCCTCGAACTCAGAGATCTGCCTGCCTCCGCCTCCCAATTAAAGGTTGGGATTAAAGGTGTGCACCACAATGCCCAGCCCTTTTAAAAAATTCTTTCATTTGCTTTGAGGCAGGGTCTCACTCTGTAGCACTGGCTGGTCTGTAAGACATGTGTCATCACATCTGGCACTGGAGGTGTGCTTTCATTCCTGTCCTGTCTCGGCTTACCGTCTTGGCTTCCTACTTACAGTAGAGGCTGTGAGCTCTCGGCATCCTGCTCCAGTCACCCTGCCTACTGCTTGCTGCTTCCAAGCCAGTAAGAACGTAACCCTCTGAAACTGTAACCCCAAATAAAGTCTGTTAGTTGCCTTGGTCATGGTGTTTTATCACAGCAACAGTAGAGTGACTAATACAGTTGGTTTCTAGACAGGGTCTCACTATATGGCTATGATTAGCCTTGAACTCAAGAGGCCCACCTGCCTCTGCCTCCAAAGTGCTGGGATTAAAGACATGGAATGAAAGACCTAGAAACACAAGGACTCCTTCACATTGTGACTCCGGAGAGGTGACACCCCAAATCACTCACGAGAAATGGTCTTGATGCAAACTACAAGAGGACTTTTATTGCCAGCTGAGGACGAGCTCCTTTCACCCCGAGGAGCTGGGGAGTTCCACCCTGAGCTGCAACAGCAGAGGGTTTTTGTTAGGAAAAACCTCAGGAGGCGGGGCAGAAAGAATGGGGGGGTTCGTGGATCTGTCCTTGGTGAAGGAACAAGAGAGGGAGTGAGCTACTCCCTGTCCTTGCAGTTATCTCTGGGTCTCTGACACAGGCAGGCAGGCTGGGTCATCTAAGGTAGAGGAACAAAAGGCTTCTTGCTAGCTTTAGAGAACAAAGAGCTTCTTATTGGCTGTATTCTTAGAGATCGGGGAAACAGGCTTTGGGGGAAAACTTTGGGGTAAAATTTTGGGGGTCTCACAGGAACACCATACCTGTCCCAAATAAATGAATAAAATAAATAAAAAATAGCTGTTTAAATTAACAGTGCAGTTACATTTTCTTTCTTTCTTTCTTTCTTTCTTTCTTTCTTTCTTTCTTTCTTTCTTTCTTTCGTATGGAACAGAATTTATTTATGGGAAGGGGAGTTGAGGAGGGAGGATAGATAGAGAAAGGCAGAGAGAGAAGGGGGGAGGGAGGGGGGTGGAGAGGGGGAGGGGAAAGAGAGAAGGGGCGGAGAGTAAGAGCTACATTTTCTCATGGGAAGGTCCTCCCAATGCAGGAAAGAATCAAGGCTAATATAATGTGCTAGCTAGTTTTTGTCAACTCAACACCAGAGAATTATCTAAGACAATTGAGAAAATGTCTCCAGAAGAGTGTCTGTCTGTAGGGCATTTTTTTTTTTTAATTAAAACGAATTTATTTGGGGGTGAAGGATGGCTGAGTGGTTTAAGAGCACTTGTTGTCTTCCAGAGGTCCCGAGTTCAATTCCCAGCAGCCACATGGCAGCTCACACCTGTCTGAAACTCCACCTCCAGGAGTTCTGACACCTTTACACGGATACAGATGCGGCAAAGCGCCAATGCACATCAAACGAAAATAATGAGAACATTTAGTTAGTTATGAGTATGAGTGTTTTGCCTGCATGTGTATTATATATGAATGCACATGCAGAAAGATTTAGTTAGTTCAGGTGTACGACTATTTTGCTGGCACGTGTACATGTGTTGCACAGGCATGTCTGGTGCCTGGAGTCAGAAGAGGACAACAGATCCCCTGGGTCTGTCATTATGGATAATATATAGATAGATCAGTGGTTCTCAACCTTCCTAATACTGCAATCCTTTTTGTTTTGTTTTGTTTTTCGAGACAGGGTTTCTCTGTGTAGCCCTGGCTGTCCTGGAACTCACTCTGTAAACCAGGCTGGCCTCGAACTCAGAAATCTGCCTGCCTCTGCCTCCCAAGCACTGGGATTAAAGGCGTGCACCACTACTGCCCGGCTTGCAATCCTTTAATAGAGTTCCTTATGCTGTGGTGGTGACTCCCAGCCCTAAAATAATTTTTCATTGCTACGTAGTAACTGTAATTTTGCTGTTATAAAGTGTAAATATGATATGCAGGATGTGTTTTCATTATTATAAGTTGAACATAACCAAAGCATAGTGATTAATCACAAAAACATTTATGTACTTATATATTGTAAAATCTTTCTTGATTTTTTTTCTTTGAGACAGGGTTTCTCTGTCGAAGTATTTATTACTAATTACAAACACATGAGATTTTGTCTCGAAGCATGGTGTGGCACTGTTAAAAAGTCTTAACATCATGACATAAACTACACTGCTACATTTCCGGACACATTCGGACACATTCGTAAAAAGCTAACATCAGTGCGAAGGTTGAGACTGCTTCTTTCTCACCAGATCAGAAATTCTCGGGGTGGTCTTTGCAAGAGCACAGCGAAGATCATCTTCCACCACAAGTCTACTTCTGTATTTAGACTTGATAACCAACAAGCTGGAGAACCCTGTTTCACACAGATATGTTGTTGGAAAAGGAAGGAGGAGGCGCAACACCATCTCAGACAGAACCGGGTATGACTGCAAACACTTGACCCAGAACTGTGTGACTGGCATTGTGGAGAAATCAGCTCTCGCCGAGTCACTGTTGGTAAGTCTGATGAACTCCTCTTGCGCTTTCTCGGGAACATCTTCAGCTTTGACTGCAAACGGACTCCTGGCTAGTCCAAACGGAACCTCGGGTAGATTTGGAAAGTACCAGGAAATTTCACCTGCAAGCATGTCCAAGTGTTCTTTCACAGAAATCACCACTGTAATCCTTTTGTGCGGTTCAATGTCATGTTCCTCAAAGAAAGCAGATAAGGTAGGCAACATGTAAATTTTATTTTCATCCAATTTTTTTTGCCAGAGTTGAAGTTTCATTTGGAATGAGTGGATCTTTTCAGACAGGTCCAGGCAGGTTGAATTTGGTCCTTGCAGTGATAAAGTCAACTCATTCAAAATGGTAAAGATGTCAACCAAATAAGCTATCTTCTGCAATTCACTGTTATCACTGAAAAGTGCTTCGAACTGCCGTATTGCTTTTTGATTAAAAAACATTCTGAGTTCATCACGGAGCTCAAAGATACGTTTTAGAACTTTTCCTCTTGACAACCATCTCCCTTCAGTATGAAGTAGCAGGGTTTTGCTTGGCCCATCCAAATCATTGCAGAGTTGCAGAAACAGTCGACTGTTCAAAGAACTCGCCTTTACGAAATTGACAGAACTCAGGACACTTTTCATTACTTCCTGTAAGTCTTGGGGCAGTGTCTTCATTGCTAATGTTTGCAGATGAATCATACAATGAGCTCCAATGGCTTTTGGTGACTCATTTAGGACCAGACGCTGAAACCCAGATTGACATCCCAGCGTAGCTGGAGCACCATCTGTGCAAACACCACAGATACTTTCCCAAGAGATCTTATGCTGTCTCAGAAATGAGCCAACTGCCTCAAATACATCAAGGGCAGTAGCTGTCCTTTCAAGAGGTTTGCAGCAAAGAAACTCATCTTTAAAGTCACCATCATTAATATACCTCACGTAAACCATTAACTGTGAACAGTTTGCAACGTCTGTTGATTCGTCGAGCTGGAGGCTGAATATTGGAAGTGGAGCAGATTTAATTTCCTGGATCACCTGATCAAGGATATCAGCAGACATGTCATGTATTCTTCTTCGGACAGTGTCGTTAGATAAGGAGACTGCACTCAGTTTCGTAACAAATTCGTCTCCAATCATGACGCGAACGCTGTCTTTGGCCACCGGGAACAGTAAATGCTCAGCAAAGGTGTGCGGTTTCATATCTCTGGCGATTCTGAGGGCCACCAAATAAGATGTTTCCACGGCTGCCACGTTCTGTTTGTTGGACTTACTGCCAGTGTCAGGTCTGGCTTTCTTGAGTCCATCAGCTTTGCTTCTGAAATAGTTGGTATCCTTACCGGCGAAGCTGGAATGCTTGCTCTCAAAATGACGTTTCAGTTTGTTGGGTTTCATCGACTCCGCCGACAGAACCACCCCACAAATGACACACTGCGGTCTCTCAATTCCTACTGTGATGGTTGAGGTAAAACCATACTGTAAAAAACCCTCATTATATTTTCTTCTCTTAATGTTCCTCTCTCCATGATCCACTGGCCTGGGATGGTCCACTAATGAAAACAATCCATAAAAATAGCTTTAATAACACAAAGGACAATACATAGCATAGCTCAGCCAATGCAGTACATTAACGTTTCCTATGATTTGCCATTCTCTCTTAATGTGTTCCTGTGGTTCGGCTTTGTTTACATACCTATTATCACAAGGGGGAAATACTCAGCAAATATAGCTGAATATATACTTTTTTGTTTTTATTAGATATTTTCTTTATTTACATTTCAAATGTTATCCCCTCTCCTGGTTTCCCCTCTGAAAATCCCCTATCCCCTCCCTCTTCCCCCTGTTCACCAAACCACCCACTCCGGCTTCCTGGCCCGGCATTCCCCTCTATCGGGGCACATAACTTTCACAGGAGCAAGGGCAGCTGATTAAAAAAAAAAAAAAAAAAAAAAAAAAGATTTTGTTCCAGGTGGTGGCAGCTACCTTTAATCCCAGCACTCAATCCCAGAGGCAGGCTGATCTCTGTGAGTTTGAAGCCAGCGTGGTCTACAGAGTGAGTTCTAGGACAGCCAAGGCTACACAGAAAAACCTGGTCTCAAAAGTCAAACCAAACAACAACAACAACAAAAACAACACCCCACCCCAACAATCAGCATCCAGACTAAGTTCCTGTGATTTGATTATTTTTTTCTACAGTACTTGATGACTTTACATTTACCTAGTAATTACGACTCACAAAGTGTTCCTTTACCTCCAATATTCCTGCTTTCAACAAGGTAGCTGCTCTCTTCACTTGGGACTGGTCCACATAGTACATTATGGTGCCAACCCAATCACATGCACCTGTAATTGATCATGGTGTATGTGACGGGGTTGGTGAGCCAATGTCATCTCGCTGCTGAGTACATGTGGATGAACTCCTATGAAAAAAGGTCCTTCACCCCCAAAGAGGTCTCAACCCACAGGCTATAACCTAACCACTACCCTACAGGGTTCAGGACCATCACCCCGAGCAGAGGGACAAGTCACCTACCATTTGCAATCTTGCACTGCCGCAGCACCTCGTTGAAGCCCTCACAGAGCTTCACATCACTCTGGTTCTGAGCACACTCCAGAAACTGCTTGATCTCTAGAGAGCAAGGTCCAAAAGACTGCTGGTTCTGCAGCTGGGCTCCCTGAGGCTCCTGCAAAGACACAACATCTTGTGTTGAGATGAGAAAGCCTAGGTCGGTGCCACACAAGGGCAGTACTCACACACTGGGAGCTGGGGAAACAACTGGAGATAAGCACAAGTTTAGTGCCACCCAGGAACATGGCAGGGAAAACGATGTAAAGAACAAAGATGTCCTAAACACCAAATCACATCATCTGGAGCGTAAATGGGAGTGGGTTTGGGTCACACAGTGAAGACTCTGTCTCTAAAAGCAACAACAGGAACCCAGTATAAGTGTAGTCAAGATCAATACCTAAAGCCCAGGAGGCTTGCCATGAGTTCAAGGCTAGCTTAAATGAGATCCTCTCAAGAAGTGCCCATGGGGAGACTGACCTTCCCTTCACCACTCCTTCTTATTACCTGGAGACAGGAACTCTCACCAAACCAGAAACTACTTATTTCATCTCAGCAGGCCAGCCAGCACTGCTGTGGGAACTGCCTGTCTCTGCCCCACAATGTACGAGTTACAGTTATATATGGCTATGCCTGACTTTTTGTAGGCTCACAGGATTTGAACTCAGGTCCTTATGGTATCAGTGTAAATGCTTATTCATAAAAGATGCTCGCCAGCTGCCAACCCAGCTCAGAAAAGAAAAGCACAGAAAGGAGAAGCTGCCCCAAAGCTCACCTGGTAAGTGATGTCGGGCTTTGCGGGCTCAGCACTACCACCTCCGCTGAAGCCCCCAGTGATGGCCTGACCCAGGGTGTGCCCCACTGCAGAGCCCACGGCCACACCGGCCGCAGTGGTAGCCATCTGGGCCATCAGGCCTGGCTGCCGGGGTGCAGCAGCAGGAGAGCCAACTGCAGATGGTGCAGCTGCTGCTGGAGGCTGAGCTGCAGGTGGTCTCCTGGGAGCAGTCCTCATCTGAGGGGCCCGGCTAGAAAAGAACAAAACTCCTCAGTTCCCAGACAAATGGCTTTGCTCTCTACTGAAGAGACCAAACAGGCCAGGTTTGGTGGCACACACCTATTATCCCAGCACTGAGAAGGCAGAGACAGGTAGAAGTAGCAGATGAAGGTCACCCTCGGCGACACAGTGACTTATTTCCTCTTTTACATGCTGTATTATTATATTGAGATTATAGTAACTACAGCATCTCTCCCTTCTATATCATCCCTCCAAACTCCCATACATATACCCCTCCTTGACTGTTGATTTCAAATTTGTGGCTCTTTTGTCGTTGTTACTAAATGCATACATGTATATGCATATATACTCCTAAATATAATCTGCCTCAGTGTGTATGCTCATTGCATGAATGTGTTTTCAGGGCTGACCACTTGGTATTAAATAACTAACTGGTGTACTCTAGCTGGAGGGAGACTATTTCTCCTGCTCTGGGCAAGCATTGTTTTCTTTATGCAGGGCTGAGGACTCTGGCTTTCCACTGTACACTCTGGCATATCTATTCTCAATCCCTGTTCTTCTATATAGTCATTTTAAGGCCAGCCTGAGAATAAATATCTTCCTTGCAAAACAAAACACAAAACAACCCACCTACTATACTACTGTATTCATACTTCTTATTCCTACATCAACCTCAATCAGTGCTGGGATTACAAGCCATCTGTCACCCTGCCTGGCTTAATTTTTAATCTTTTTACTTTATTGTATTTTATGTGCGTGATTATTTGCCTGCATGTGTATCTGTATACCACTTGCATTACAGAAGAGGGCATTAGATCACCTGAAATTGGAGTTACAGATGGGGTTGAGCCACCATGAGGGTGCTGGGACTCAAACCTGGGTCCTCAGAAGAACAGTCAATGCTCTTACTGTGGAGCCGACTTTCCAGCCTCTTTGTTGTTGTTGCTGCTGTTGTTGTTGTAGACAGGGTTTCTCTGTGAACACTTGGCTGTCCTGGAACTCACTCTGAAGACCAGGCTGTTTTGGAGGTCGGAGATCCTCCTGCCTCTGCCTTCCAAGTGCCCCAGGAGCTTGTGTCCTTAAAGGCCTGTGCCACCACCTCTTGGCATCATTCTAAATCGTTAAATACCCATATCACACACATGCAAGAAGACTATAGAAACTGTTTCTATTGTCTACATATGTATATATAATATATATATTATATATAATATAATATTTTGTCCTTTTTTGTTTGTTTGTTTTTTGTTTTGTTTTGTTTCTGGTTTTTCGAGACAGGGTTTCTCTGTATAGCCCTGGCTGTCCTGGAACTCACTTTGTAGACCAGGCTGGCCTCGAACTCAGAAATCCACCTCCCTCTGCCTCCTGAGTGCTGGGATTAAAGGCGTGCACCACCACGCCCGGCTATTTTGTCCTTTTTTGTAACTATTTTCATGACTCCACATGGCCCACAGTATCTCTAAAGGACAGCTATTCCAATACTTCTAAAATCATAGACTTAGTAATAGTTAGAAAGGAAGATGGAGAGATGACTCAATAGCTAAGACCACCAGATGGCTTCCACAGGGCTTATGCTCAGTTCCCAGGAACTCTTAACCGCCCATGATGAAATTCAGCTATCTCTAGGCCATTCTACACCTCTGGCCTTTTAAGGCTGACACTCCCACTTCATGTATACATAACCCACTGACAGACAATAAAGCTGGAAAGATTCCCGGAGGGTTTATTTATTCCAATGATAAACAGCTACTTTGTGTACCAGAGTATTTCAGGCCACAGGAGGCAGAGGCAGGAGGGCCTCTGTCAATTCAAGGCTATCCCAGACTACATAGTGAGTTGCGGACAAGAACTCCAGAGTGAGCCAACAGCTTTCATCTTATTCCTCTATCAGTATCAAATAAAATGTCATGGTATTAAAGAAGAAACATCAGCCAGGTACTGCCATGGACTCCAGTGGCTCCCAATCTTCCTGCTTATATAATAATCCCTTTATTATATTCCTTATGTTGTAGTGACCAAATATAAAATCATTTTCCCTTCTACTTCAAAACTGTAATTTTGCTACTGTTATAAACCATCAGGTGGGCTGGCGAGATGGCTCAGCGGGTAAGAGCACTGACTGCTTTTCCGAAGGTCTGGAGTTCAAATCCCAGCAACCACATGGTGGCTCACAACCACCCATAATGAGATCTGACTCCCTCTTCTGGTTCGTCTGAAGTCAGTTACAGTGTACTCATGTATAATAATAAATAAATCTTTAAAAATTAAAAATAAACAAACCATCACGTAAACATCTTTTGGAGCCAAAGGGGTAGCAAGCCACAGGTTTAGACCAAGGAGTCTCCTTAGCCTAGTTAATTCGGGCTGGAGGAGGGAGAGGGGGATGCTGGTGCTGAAGTAGAGTGTCCTTGCAACCCACTCTTGACAACCTGAGTTTGATCCTTAGAAAGATCAACAACCAACTCCCATAAACTGCCCTGCCTTCACACAGGCTCCCCGGTGGGACATCTGGAATCTTGATGCTGTGGAGGATTTCCTACTTCCTGTGAACAGGAGATGGCTCAATGGAGCAGCAGTTCTCAACTTGTGGGTCAGGACCACTTTGGGGTCGAATGACCCTTTCATGGGGCGCGCCTAAGAACAAACTTACAAAATTACAGTTATGATGTAGCAACAATTTTTTATGATCAGGGGTCACCACAACATAAATTGTATTAAAGGAGCCGGGCGTGGTGGCGCACACCTTTAGTCCCAGCACTTGGGAGGCAGAGGCAGAGGCAGGAGGATTTCTGAGTTCGAGGCCAGCCTGGTCTACACAGTGAGTTCCAGGACACCCAAGGCTACACAGAGAAACCATGTCTCCAAAAACAAAAACAAACAAAAAAAGCACCAAAAATTGTATTAAAGGATCGCAGCATTAGGAATGTTGATACCCCTTGTAGTAGCGTAATTACAACTAAGTGTTAGCTATCCTGGACCCAAACGGTGGAAGGAGAGAACTCTAAAATTCTCGAGCCTCCACACACAAATAACGAGTCATTTTCTTTTATCCTTTTTTTCTTCTATAAACCTTTAAACTCTGTAATCCCAGCCCCGGAGAAGCAGAGTCAGGAAAATCAAGGAAGGCCATCCAAGACTTATGAAGTCCAAAGCTAGCCTGACAGACTCAAAAACACAGTAAGAACAAATCAAACCAAATCAAACCAAACCAAACAAAAAACACCCCCAAGAGCTTGACACTTATCATTCATTCTTTCCTCACCTCCTCTTCGACTACGCCCTCGACAGCCCTTCCCCCAACCAGTCTAGGGACTGGTTTTTCTTATGTTTCTGAGTCCTCTCCCGGAGTGCACAGAGCGAGTCCCCTGTTCTCGGGGACTCTTCCTCTGTAGCGGATCCCTTTCAGACCGCTCCCTCCATCTCACCACCGGTCGCCTTCGCAGCCCTTAAGCTACAGAACCTCGCCCTGGCCGCTCGCGCTTGGTCCCCAACCCCGAGGGTCTCACCCGGCCAGAAGGTTCACCCGGGAAGTGCGGATTCGGCTTCCACGTGGCATCCTCAGTGTCTGCACCTTAAGCGTCCAGACACAACAAACTCGGGAACGCCCACGGGCGTCCAGCAAGGAGGGAGGAAAGTGGAAGGCGGAACCTCCGCACGTAGTCAATTAGAGTCCAGGAGAATCACGAGCCCTGAAGGTTATTGGACGAACCAGACATCAGTAACAGGCAATGCGGTGCCGCTGCGTACCACGCCGGGAAGTTGCTTGGCGACCAGGCGCTGTAGCTAACGGGAAGTTCCTGAGGTTGCTCTCTCAAATCTTGTCCTTCGATTCTGGGATGCATGGTTAGTTTTTTTTCTTCCGATGGACCACTGGCTTCCTCCACTGCCAGGGTGTCCTTTGATTTTGAGATCCTTCTGCCTCAGCATCTCAAGTGAACTGGTTTGGAAGATTACTGGCATGTGCTGCCACGCCCACGTCAAACCTGAAATTGCGGGGATGAAGACTCAACTCACTATTGTCTAATCAAAAGCAAGCTTTATTTTAGAGGTGCATCCAGCATCCAGGACTGGATATCCGGCTGTCTTATCCTAAGTTGGGATTTTAGAGAACAGGCCCTTACTGACCTTTCGGGATTCTTTTTATGGGGGAGCGATAAAAGATTTAACAGAAAACAGATGTAAGCATGTTCACAGGGGCCAGAGTATTGACTGTTAGAGATTGTTAGAAAAATACAATGAAACAGGAAGACAAGGATATACATCATATAAATGAGGGGTTTTTTTCTTTTATTTTTTTTTCCATCAGATTTATGAGACAGAAACTTAAATAGAACCCTAGTTTTGTAAAGTATAGGGGCTTAACACACTGGGTTCCTTAATTTGCAACTTATGGGCACTTAATACAATGTGGTCCTTAATTTCGAAGGTATATGGATTTGACACATTGTACCCTTTGATTTGCAGTGTATGGTCTCATAGTCTCATCTTGGCCTGTTTAACTCTTTCAAATCTTTGACAAGAGAGCAAGCATTGCTTGATGTTGTAGTAGGGGGAACAGGATTCTGGTATTGAGTATCTGGAGGGTGATAAGGTTAATAATGCACCAAAAACACAGAGCTCAAGTATTATGATTAATAGGAGAACCATCAGGGGCCAATGAAGGGAGAGAACCATCTTAGCCAGGAGGACCAATCAACATGTGCCTTGGAGATACTATTTCTCAATATAAATTATCGATTAGGTTATTGATGGTGTTAGAGAAATCAGATATGTTAACACATTTCAGGGAATTATTGACATTCAAGATTATGCGTGAGCAACTTCTTAACTCTCTAATTTCTTGGTTAATTTCTGTCTATATCTTTGTTATATAGTGTTTGTCTAGTGAGCCAGCTATTTTAGAAATTTCCCTTTTCATCCCCACAACCAATGAGGGGCAGGTTGTGACTGCTACTGAGGTGGGGTCTAGCAGATGTGGGGAGCCTCCACAGTCTGAGCTCCCTGACCTCTAATCCTATTAAAAGACTTTAGAGACTTTCTGAATAAAATAGGTGTGCTTCTTCCTATCCCACATATGCCCTTATAACACGGGGTGGGAGCAGGAGAAGTGTATTCTCACAGATAAAAATCCACCCCAGGGGAGAATCATTTTCCCCTGGGGAGTGCATGATTGGAAATACTGCAGTGGGGAGGGACATCAGTACAATCAAAGGATAGACAGTGAAAGAAAAAGGCGTCATTTAGAAGGACATCGGCTCTAACCTTGGAAATGAGTATGGGGGCATGTTCCATTGAGTTCTCTGTTAGGTTGGTATACTGTTATAATGTTTATGAGTGACTTCTTTTTTTCAAAGATTTATTTATTTTTCTTATGTATATGAGTACACTGTAGCTGTATTTAAAGAGTTATTTATTTTATTTATATGAGTTCACTGTAGCTGTCTTTAGATACACCAGAAGAGGGCATTACAGAAGGTTGTGAGCCACCATGTGGTTGCTGGGAATTGAACTCAGGACCTCTGGAAGAGCAGTCTCTGCTCTTACCCACAGCCCTATATGTGACTTCTATTCAGTCTAGAGTTTTGTTTTCTGTGTGTGTGTGTGTGTGTGTGTGTGTGTGTGTGTGTGTGTTTGTGTGTGTGTGTGTTTCAGGAACTCAGAAATTGAAGGATCCCCTTTGGGGGATCCCACAAGATACGTGATGCTAGGTGTCAGCTTGGTATCAAATCAATTATCAATAGAGAGTGGCAGTGTAGACATGTTAATTTCAATGGAAGTGACTGGGAGCCCTGTATTCCGTTTTTTATCTCAATACATTCATAATTTCCATTATCAGATTTTATCAAATAATCCTACTGAGGTCTGTATGGTTACCCTAATACAGTCCATTCCTAATTTCCACAATCAGATTTTATCAAAGAAGAGTTAGTCACGCTGAGGTCTGTGTGGTTCCCCGGGGATTGGTCAGTCACATTAGTTCCTCCCACTTGCCCTCCTCCCATCTGGGTAAAAACGGTTTCTTATCCTTCCTTCAGCAAATCCTGGGACCTGGCAGGTGGGACTTACAAAGTAAGATAAAAAATATTTCCTATAACCAGTGTACCTTCCATTCTCCCAGTTAAAATGACAGTCAAGATCAGATCCTAAAGCAAATTGGAACTTAATTGTTAACCAGAGGACAATCATAGCAACAGTCAACGACAGCTACAAAGAAGTAGGAACAATCGTACATCTCAGAAATCTTAACTTTGAAGGGGCCACATTCAGTCACTGTCTACCTCTTGTTTGTTTGTTTGTTTTTGGAGGCAGGGCTTTTCTGTGTAGCTCCAGCCGTCCTGGAACTTGCTCTGTAGACCAGGCTAGCCTACAACTCAGTAATCTGCCTGCCTCAGCCTCCTGAGTGACTGCTGGAGTCCAAGGTGTGAGCCACCACCACTAGGCTTTTCTTTTCTTTTCTTTATTTTTTTTTAAAGATTTATTTTACTTATTATATGTAAATACACTGTTGCTGTCTTCAGACACTCCAGAAGAGGGCGCCAGATCTCGTTATGGATGGTTGTGAGCCACCATGTGGATGCTGGGATTTGAACTTATCACCTTCGGAAGAGCAGTTGGGTGCTCTTACCCGCTGAGCCATCTCACCAGCCCCTTCTTTTCTTTTCCTTATGGAAGGCAGAGGACAACTAAGCGATCAGATTCTCACCTACCATGCCTGTGAGAAGTTCACACTCAGCGATCAGATTCTCACCTACCATGCCTGTGAGAAGTTCACACTCAGGCCCTAGACCTTACCAGTAAGCTTCATCTCACTGATAACCCTTACAGCATTGTTAGATACCCACTTAGAAAGAGAAGTTCAACAGACTGTCACATATTGTTGAGCCAACCACAGCCCAATCATCTGCCCTCATGTAGAAGCAGCTGCTCCAGTGGAGTGGCAGCTGAACTCCAGTTGGTTGGACTTACATGTTGAAGTAGAAACTCCTGGTTCCTTTGGAGATTCAGTTGTGTCATGTGGTGTTTTTTCTGTAAACCGTCTTATGAGAAGAGGTTTTTGCTGAAGCAGACACTTGGGAGGATGTTTTGCTGAGAACAGACATGTGGTGTTTTGCTGGAAAGCAGCCTGGGAAAAGAGTATGTGAAGTTTTGCTAGAGCAGATGCTTGAGAGAACATGTGATATTTAGAAAGAGTATAAATATAATCCAGCAGACAGTAGATGACGGTGTCTGGTATTGGTTCACCTTGCCATACTTTGCTGATGATCATTGTTTGTTGTAGCTTTGTAGACAGAAATGCACCAAAGAAATTCGGGTGGTGCTTCAGCAGCTTTTTGATGCTTCCCCAGAATGGGGCTGCCAATTGGTAGAGCCCCTCAGTTTCTTCTGGATCAAGCTGCCATCGCTGATTCATGAATGGTGTTTGCAAGTGGATCAAGCTACTGCTGCTGACATGTATGAGCTGAACTGCCAAGTCACCCTAAAGAACTATTTCTAAACCTGTCCACATTCTCTTTTGCCCTGTTAATCTTTCCTTTCCACTAACTCCGGTGGGTGGTGGGCTAGAAGGGAGGTTAAAGCATTTATGTATACTTATTAAAGTAAGATTTTGAAAAATATAAGCCTACAACTTATGTGTAGGGAGCCTAGCGGCCGCACCCTGAAAGATGGCACTGCCTGCCTCGGCCTTATCAGTCTTGCTGGCATAAATAACTCCTTATATGGCATTAGGCTGTGTTGGCAGTGACATGATTCTAAGCCCGAGAATGTGAAGTTGAAGCCCGAGAACTCCTGGCGTATGAGCAGGAGCTACGTGGCATTCTGTGTGTGGCCAGGATAGGGTTTAATTGGTTGCTCCCGGTGGGGATAGAACCAGAGAAGAGAGGGAGAAATGAATATACTATTTACGCTTAAGCTGTAACTGCATACATAATACTGAGTAAACTAACTTAAGTCGAGGAACCCGGTTTGGTCTGTGTCTTTTCCTGCGGGACGGGACGGGGCGCGGATCACTTATGATCTATGCATATATGTACAGATTTTTCATGCGTGACATCTTCTTCAGTTGCTTCTCTATCTCATATTTTTATGATTAAAAAAATAAATTATGCCAGGCATGGTAGCGCACGCCTTTAATCCCAGCACTTGGGCGGCAGAGGCAGGTGGATTTCTGAGTTCGAGGCCAGCCTGGTCTACAGAGTGAGTTCCAGGACAGCCAAGGCTACAGAGAAATCCTGTCTCAAAAAAACCAAAAACCAAAAAACAAAACAAACAAACAAAAAAAATAAATTATGAAGCTGGGTATAATGAGTCATGTCTTTATTCCCAGGATTCAGGAGGTAGAGGCAGGCATATCTCCGAGGTTGAGGCTGGCTGGGTCTACAGAGCAAGTTCCAGGACAGCCAGGGCTACACAGAGAAACCCTGTGTGAAACCAGGCTGAGGGAAACCAGGCCTTTAACAGCTCCCACCTGAGAGCCAATTAACCATTTGTTGGGAGCTGAGTCACCTTCCTCTTTCATACAAGGCTGCTCCTCAGAACCGGATGGTCTTTTTGCCCTGAATTGACACCTAGGACTCTTAAGAAAGAACCAGCATTCCAATATATGCAGGCGCCAGGACTCAGAAATGAATCACAGGATGTCCCAAGCCTGCCATTTACACCCTCCCATATGTCCTTCACCTTGAAGTCTTTGTTCTCCCGCCTCAGTTCCCCTTTTCCGCTCCTTTTTGCTGTATGTATATAACTGGGTATTGTGCCTTAGTAAAATGAGACCGTGACAAAAACTTCACAATGCATGGTCTCTGCTTCTTTCTCTCCCCTCCCGTCCTATCTTACAGACAAAAAGTTCTCCTCGAACCAACAAAATAACTTAGTCCCATGGGTTCGGGGCAAAACCCTGTTTTTGGAATAAAAAAAAAAACATTGTGTGTGTGTGTGCTAGAAATGGAACTCTGGTGTCCTTTGGTTCTCTGCAAGCACAGTGCATGCTATCTATTTTCAAGATTTATTTATTTTCATGTGCATTGATGTTTTGCCTGTAATTATGTCAGTGTGATGGTGCCAGATTCCCTGGAACTGGAATTATAGACATTTGTGCGCTGCCTTGTGGGTGATGGTATTTGAACCCTATTGCTCTGGAAAAGCAGCTAGTGCTCTTAACTGCAGAACCATCTCTCCAGCCGCTCCACAATATGTTTTTTTTGAGACAAGACTTCTCAATGGAAGATGGAGCGCTCCATTTCTAGGGCAGCCATCCACCCCAGGACCTGTCTGTCTCTGCCCCATAGCATTAGCTTATAGGTGCATGCCACTATGCCTATCTTTTATACGGTTCTGAGGATATGAACTTAGGTCCTTATGCTTACCAGGTGAGCCATCTCCCCAGCCCCTGGGCCCCAGTATTGATGAGAAGGAACCAATCACATGAGCAAATAAGGTGACTTTAAGTTAAATCAAGAAGGGCAATGGGAGAGTATGGGCTCCAGTGTGGCTCCAGCCCTGCCAGCGATGGAGGAGCTGGAGGGGCGGAGATGGCGCTCTTTCTGAAGCACCATGGAAGGGGACTGAGGTCACTGTCCTCCCCCCATGAAGTAGCAGAGTGGAGTGACCCAGGTTTTCCTCTGGACAGGCAGGAGCACATGCCTTAGGACAGGCTGATAAGTCTTTCATTGTCCTTGTCAGGGAAAGTTTCCTAAGGGTGACAGAACTGAAGATGGTTTTCATGGACTGTCACCAGTGAACACTTTCCCCCCCCCCAGAACAACTATGGTAAGACCACCTTTCATACACAGTGCTGGACAAGATAACAGAGGAAAACTCTTCCCCCATTCCTCCTGGGCATTTGATGGTGAGGAGAACGTCCCCTGCTTCTCCATCAGATGGCCGGCCCACTGCTACTCTGTAGAACTATATGACTTTGTGGGCAATGTGTGAGAATGGTCTTCATCCACATCACCAGCACACGGGTGTTTTCCAGGAAGCATCATGGATTGATACAGCAGATGCTCTGCCAATCACTGGGCGCAGGTCACCAACAGCCTCTGTGATGACAGCTTATGGGACCACAAGCCTCTGTGGCCACAGTTGAGGAGATGTCTAGATTCAGTGATTCTCAACTTTCCTAATGCTACAACCCTTTAATATAGTTCTGGATACTGGAATGTGGGCATCTCTGCATTTGGGCAGTCTTCCGTGGAAAAAAGCAGTGTCCCTGTTCCTAAATCACAGTCTGAAACCCACAGGTAGAGAACCACAACTGGCCTGTTCTTTGATATGCAGATAGGCTTACTGGCTAGTATTAAGTCAGGATGGTCTTCTTTTATTATGGAAATAGCACCTAATTGAAGGCGAGCCTTGGTAAATAAACAAGAGCAGAAAATTTCTCTTCAACAGAAACCTGAATTACGTAAAGAATTTTTTTTTCATAGTTTCTAACAAGTTCGGTTAGTTCACTATCTTCCAGACATGTTGGAAGCAGAGCCCCTTTAGCGAAATTCTACTTGCGTATTTTAATATTTCCAAGTACGTTTATTAGTAAATCCTTTATAGCAGAAAATTTATGAGTTTTTCCTGCGTGACCAGGAGGCTGACACGTGAGAACAGAGAGATCTAAGCCAACATCCGTTACCGGAGGCATTGTCCCAAAACAAAACTGAGAAAGGTTAAGTAAACTGCCCAAGAGCAGACCCCAGTAAGCCCCTAATCCAGTTTACTTGAGAGGCTAAGGCAGAAGAGAGTGAAAATCAAGGTCAGCCAGGTTGTGGAGTAGGCCAGCCGGCCACCGGAAGCAAAAACCTAACCTCCAACACTGAATCGGAGGACAAGATTTGAGAGTGCAACTCCAGGAACTTCCGGTTAGCCTCAGCTCCTCCTCGCTAACTTCGTAACTTCCGGCCGTAGGACAGTGAGCCAAGGCCTTGCCTGTTACTGACGTCTTCTTCTTCCAATAACCTTTAGCGCCCGAGTTCCTCCTGATTTCTTATTGGCTGACCAGTGAGGTACCGCCTCCAATCTTCCTCTCTCCTTGGTAGAAATTGCTGGACGCTTCTGGGAGTTTCGCAGTTTGTCTTCGCTGATCGGTGAGACTCAAAGCAGTTAGGATGCCGCGTGGAAGCCGAAGCCGCACTTCCCGGGTGACTCCCCCGGCCGGGTGAGACCCTCGGGGCCGGGAACAGAGTGCGGGCGGCCAGGGCGGGGTTTTGTAGCTTGAGGGCTGCGAAGGCACGACCGGTGGTGAGACGAGCGGTCGGGAAGGGATCCGCTGGTGGGGCGGACTCCCCGAGAACGGGGACATGGTCGGTGCACTCGGGGAGAGGACTCTGAAACGCGACCTTTCCCCTAGACAGGCTGGGGGAAGGGCCGTCGAGGGCGTAGTCTACGAGGAGGCGAGGAAAGAAAGATGCGTGGGAAACTCTTGGCCTGGGGGTGGGGTGGTGGGAGGTGGGGTGGTTTTTGTTTTTTGTTTTTTCTACTTACTGCGTTTTTGAGTCTCAGGCTAGCCTTGAACTTCATAAGTCCTGGATGGCCTTTCTTGATTTTTCTGACTCCGCTTCCCTAGGACTAGGATTGCCGGCTTTAAAGATTTTTTTTTTTTTAAAGAAAAAGACAAATTAAATTACCGGTTGTGTGTGGAGGGCCGAGAATTTAAAAGTTCTGTCTTTCCACCTCTTGGGTCCAAGATGTCTACCATTTTGTGGTAAACGATCTGAGATATCTTGCCGGTCGACCTAAAAAAAACAAATGAAAAAAATTGTTGACCCCATCCAGATTCCGAAGGTCCTACTTTGGGGTAATAAAATCGTAGATAACTAAAAATTGTGCTCATTATGGGAGTGAACCTCGGGACTGCATGTCGTAGCACATGCGTCATCTGCTATCAAGACAGTCCCTTGTGCCTCTTTCTCCCGGAAGGCAAGAGGGGGTTGCCACCAGTTCAAGGCTAGCAAGGCTACCCATAGAGAGATTACTGTCCAGAACCTCCCCCCCCAAAATGAGTCAAAGTTGCAGCTCAGGCAGGTCACTTTCCCTAGCTTTTTCTTTTTGGATTGGCGTGGTGGTTTGTTTCCTTGAAAGGGGCTTTCATTGTGGCCCTGGCTGGCCCTGGCTGCCTGCCTCTGCCTCCTGAGAACTGGGATTAAAGGTATGGGCTACCACACCTTACCCAGGGCACCTATTTCCCCACCCCCCTTTTTAAGTTTTTTAAAAACATTTATGGGCTGGAGAGATGGCTCAGCGGGTAAGAGCACTGACTGCTCTTTGGAAAGTCCTGAGTTCAAATCCCAGCAACCACATGACTCTCCGGGCCTGGATGGTGGCTCACAACCATCTGTAATGAGATCAGATGCCCTCTTCTGCTGTGTCTGAAGACAACTACAGTGTACTTATGTATAATAAATAAATCTTTTGAGGGCTGGTGAGATGGCTCAGTGGGTAAGAGCACCCAACTGTTCTTCCAAAGGTCCTAAGTTCAAATCCCAGCAACCACATGGTGGCTCACAACAATCTGTAAGGAGATCTGAACTCCCTCTACTGGAGTGTCTGAAGACAGCTACAGTGTACTTATGATATGTAAATATCATAAATAAATAAATCTTTTTAAAAACATAAATAAATCTTTTTAAAATTATTTTATAGCTGGACATGGTAGTGCACACCTTTTCAATCCCAGCACTTGGGAGGCAGAGGCAGGTGGATTTCTGAGTTTGAGGCCAGCCTGGTCTACAAAGTGAGTTCCAGGAGCTCAGAGAGGTCCAACTGTCATTTAAATAAATAAATCCTTTGGGGAACTTTCCAACTTTAATTGTCCATGAGTGGATATATGCAAATGAATGGGTACTAGAGCCTTGGAAAGGCAGAGGGGTCAGATGGCCTGGTCCTGAATTTCCACCTGACTGCTTCCTGAGTATGCACTACCACGCCTAACTGTACAACAGCCTTGCTCGCCATTTTGAGACAAGGGTATTGATTGTTAGTTTGGCCTTAAAATCACTGTATAAAGCAAGGATGAGAGTAGATATGCCAAACTGTATCGCTCTGTACAGTGAAAAGTCCTCAGCCCTACATAAAGAATACAGCAACTAGGGGACTCTAAAAGTCAGAAGCAGGAGCACACCAAGCGGTCAGCAATGTAAAGAAATGTGTGTGTGCACAGTTATGCATCTAATACAGATGATTATAAAGGAGGCTATGGGTTTGAAAATAGATCAAGGGAGGGTATATGGGAGGGGGTTAAAATAGAAATAAGTCACTGTATGGTGAAGAAGGCCCTGACCTGGTTCTTCCAGGTGTGTGCCTCTGAACCTGTCCTGTTTGGTCTCTTCAGTAGAGAGCAAAGCCATTTGTCTGGGAACTGAGGAGTTTTGTTCTTTTCTAGCCGGGCCCCTCAGATGAGGGCTGCTCCCAGGAGACCACCTGCAGCTCAGCCTCCAGCAGCAGCTGCACCATCTGCAGTTGGCTCACCTGCTGCTGCACCCCGGCAGCCAGGCCTGATGGCCCAGATGGCTACCACTGCGGCCGGTGTGGCCGTGGGCTCTGCAGTGGGGCACACCCTGGGTCACGCCATCACTGGGGGCTTCAGTGGAGGTGGTAGTGCTGAGCCCGCAAAGCCCGACATCACTTACCAGGTGAGCTTTGGGGCAGCTTCTCCTTTCTGTGCTTTTCTTTTCTGAGCTGGGTTGGCAGCTGGCGAGCATCTTTTATGAATAAGCATTTACACTGATACCATAAGGACCTGAGTTCAAATCCTGTGAGCCTACAAAAAGTCAGGCATAGCCATATATAACTGTAACTCGTACATTGTGAGGCGGAGACAGACAGTTCCCACAGCAGTGCTGGCTGGCCTGCTGAGATGAAATTAGTTTCTGGTTCAGTGAGAGGTTCTGTCTCCAGGAAATAAAAGAGAGTGGTCGAGGGGATGTTTGGTCCATCTCCCCTTGGGCACATCTGTCCACACACTCATGGGAGCATCGCACACAGCCACTTAGGGTGGTCTGAGTGATATTTGTTTTTGAGAGGATATCACTCAAACTAGCCTTGACCTGGCAAGCCTCCTGCCTTGGCTTTAAGTACTTATCTTGGCTACACTTTATTGTTGCTTTTGGAGACAAAGCCTTCACTGTGTGACCCAAACTGACTTACAACTTGTAGCAGTCTTCTTGGCCTCTCAAGTGCTGGTGTCTGAGGCAGAGCCCTGAGGCCTGGCCTTGGAAGTTGGGCCTTCTTTACAGAATCAGTCCCTTTTGTGGCTTTATGACCCCTTACCTAGTTTTGTTTGTTTGTTTGTTTGTTTATATGGGTTTTTTTTTCTACTATTTCTTTCTCTAGGGTAGATGTGGGTTTTTTTGTTTTTTGTTTTTGGGTTTTTTTTGAGACAGGGTTTCTCTGTATAGCCCTGGCTGTTCTGGAACTCACTTTGTAGACCAGGCTGGCCTCCAACTCAGAAATCCGCCTGCCTCTGCCTCCCAAGTGCTGGGATTAAAGGTGTGCACCACCACTGCCTGGCGGTAGATGTATTTTCTTTTTTTTTTTTTTTTTTTAAAGATTTTTTTTATTTATTATATGTAAGTACACTGTAGCTATCTTCAGACACTCCAGAAGAGGGCGCCAGATCTCGTTACGGATGGTTGTGAGCCACCATGTGGATGCTGGGATTTGAACTTATCACCTTCGGGTGCTCTTACCCGCTGAGCCATCTCACCAGCCCCCTAGATGTATTTTCTAAGGAGCATTTATTTCTGGTGTGTCTGAAATTCTCATCCATCTCTTTTCCATACTTTCCCATGATCCAGTTTTCCTTAGAAATGGTTCACTATTTTTATATATACATATATAGAAAATACACACACATATAGAAAATACATGTGTGTGTGTGTGTGTGTGTGTGTGTGTTTTGCTGGGATAAAACCTCAAACCCAGGGCAAAGAAGATAGTCTTTTTTTGTTTGTTTGTTTGTTTGTTTGTTTGTTTGTTTGTTTGTTTTTTCGAGACAGGGTTTCTCTGTATAGCCCTGGCTGTCCTGGAACTCTCTTTGTAGACCAGGCTGGCCTCGAACTCAAATGCACCTGCCTCTGCCTCCCGAGTGCTGGGATTAAAGGCATGCGCCACCACGCCCGGCTAAGAAGACAGTCTTAACTTTGGAATTCCTAGCCTGTTTTTAAAGGTTTGGTCTTATGTTTACAATGTTAAGGCCCAGCCCAGATCCTTGAGTGTACTGAGCAAGGTTTTCATAGGACCTTGGCTCCCATTTACGCTCCAGATGATGTGATTTGGTGTTTAGGACATCTTTGTTCTTTACATCGTTTTCCCTGCCTTGTTCCTGGGTGGCACTAAACTTGCGCCTTTCTCCAGTTGTTTCCCCAGCTCCCAGTGTGTGAACGCTGCCCTTGTGTGGCACCAACCTATGCTTTCTCATCTCAACACAAGATGTTGTGTCTTTGCAGGAGCCTCAGGGAGCCCAGCTGCAGAACCAGCAGTCTTTTGGACCTTGCTCTCTAGAGATCAAGCAGTTTCTGGAGTGTGCTCAGAACCAGAGTGATGTGAAGCTCTGTGAGGGCTTCAACGAGGTGCTGCGGCAGTGCAGGATTGCAAATGGTAGGTGACTTGTCCCTCTGCTGGGGTGGGGGGGGGTGTGATGGTCCTGAACCCTATTTAGTTTTGGAGTTAAGTCTTCCAATAAAACCTTTTTTGAGGCAGGGTTTCTGTACATATCATTCACTGTTCTAGAACTCTCTGTAGACCAGGTTGGCCTCCAGACATCTGTCAACCTCTGTCTCCAGAGTGCTAAGATTAAAAGCATACACCATCACTGCCCTCCCTTCGTAGAATTCTTTTCTTTTTTTTTTTTGCCCCAAGAACAATTTTTTTATTAGATATTTTCTTCATTTACATTTCAAATGCTATTCTGAAAGTCCCCTATACCCTTCCACCCCCCTCCACCCCCCCAACCCCCCACCCCCACCCCCGTAGAATTCTTACAGTATTTACAGTTCAATGCTTGTTTTTGTTTTCCCACCTTCAGTTAGAGCACTGGTTCTCAACCTTAGGTCCTCATGCTGTAGTGACTTGGAACCATAAAATTATTTTTGTTAAGCTGGGCGTGGTGGCGCACTTCTTTAATCCCAGCACTCGGGAGGCAGGGGCAGGCGGATTTCTGAGTTCGAGGCCAGCCTGGTCTACGGAGTGAGTTCCAGGACAGCCAGGGCTATACAGAGAAACCCTGGTTTGGTTTTTTGGTTTTTCTGAGACAGGGTTTCTCTGTGTAGCCCTGGCTGTCCTGGAACTCACTTTGTAGGCCAGGCTGGCCGCGAACCCAGAAATCTGCCTGCCTCTGCCTCTGATAACTTCTTGTTGGTTTAATGCCTACCAAATTGGCTAACCATCTGCTTCGGGCTTTTGTCTGTAAACACATGCACCATGTCTTAGTTATGGCAAGGATAGAATTGAGGTTTGATTAAATGATCCCTGAAATGGTGTTGTTGAGTGTCTTCTAACTTAAACTTGGCTTTATTTTAAAAACAGGTTTAATCTAATCAAGAAATTCAAGCTGAGGAGATGGAACATTGGTTCTGCATAATTGATAGTACAATGTGGACCCTTATATTTCTAACAGCTCCATTGCTTTGGAATGGCCATGAAAGAGATCTAACTATGGATGCTTACTGAGGCTTGTATGTAGGGTTGGTTACTGGGCAAGTGTTTGGCCTCCTTGAACTGTGTTGTGATTGTGAGTTAAAAATAAATAAATTGGTTTATTCTGAAGTGTATGGTAATGTCCTTATTGTGTGTGCCTGCTGAATATAATGGCATCCTCGGAGAAGCCATTCTTCATGCCTGTCATTCGTCTAGTCCAGTGGTGGTCAGCTTTCCTAGTGGTTTGGCCTTTTAATACAGTTCCTCATCAAAAACATGGGTTTCTGATCCAAATCTCGAGGAATTGAATCTATGAAAAACTTAGGCCCAGGTAAAGTGATACATGCTTTTAATCCCAGGAGACACAGGCAAGCAGATCTGTGTTAAGGCCAGTTGGGGACAGTTTCAAGTAAAGAACAGCTTATGGCTAAGCTGTGTTACACACCTTTAATCTGGCCATACCTTCTGCTGGAGGCCTACATAAGGACAGTGGAAGAAGGAAGGGTCCTTTGCCTGCTAGCACTTGTCAGCACATATCTGTTGGAGTCTATTTCTTCAGGATTCCAGCTTATGTAGAAGACCAGCTGAAACATGTAGCCTTGTGGGACAAGAAGATTCTTAGACATCCCATTCACATCTGGCCTCTGTTGGGTTAGTTAGTGTCATTCCAATAAATTCTGTGACTAGAGAACCTTGACTAATGCAATCATACTGCTTTTTAAAATGGTTCTAGCTGCTCCAGGCCCAGGGTCCTACAAAAGTGTTAATTCTGTAGAATGTGGAATCCTTCAGGCAATCGTACCCAGCTGGGTTTTTATTTGCAAAGGGTCCTGTGCCTTTGTGTGGTCAGAGCATGGTCTCACGCTGGCACAGACCAGGGTACAACCTTGAGCACATTTTTTCAAAATTATTATTTTTCAAGAGGTTTTAATTTCTGCCAGATGGCTTTCATTACAAAGAATTTTTGGTGTTTTATCTTTATTGGATGTGTGTGTCTTGCCTAGATGTTTCCAAGTATACCTTGCTTGGAGTGCCCTCAAGAGACCAGAAGACATCATTCCCTGGAAATGGAGCCATAATGGGTTGTGAGCAATCATGTGAATGCTAGAAATAACCCTAGTCCTAGACCAGCCAGTGCTCCTAACCACTGAACCATCTCTCTAGGGCCTCCATTTTCATATGGGGTCCTATAGTTTTGGGGTGTTTTTTGTTTTTCAAGTCAGGGTTTTCTTATGTAACAGTCCTTGGATGACATGGAACTGAAATCCCCCTGCCACTGCCTCCCATGTGCTAGGATTGAAGGGGTCCACTACCACATCCTATCATGTGGGGTCTTAACCCATATATATATATATATATATATATATATATATATATATATATATATATATATATATAAAACTTTGATCACATGCTAATTACGATGTGTCAGGGAGCTGGTCTGATACTCAGCTGCAGCAGGCTTGTCTAGTATTCACCAGGCTCTGGGTCCTGTCTTCAGCCATGCCAGTAAACCAAGTAGGTAAGTAAGTGGTAAGCAGGTAGACATTACTGAGACCTCCGATGGCCACATGACACTGCCTATCTGCATGGATGCAGCGTACGGAAGCCTTTGGGTCTCCCTATAAAGGATCTGTGTAAATGGCCTATCCTGCCTCAGCCTCCCAAGTGCTGGGATTAGAGGCTTGTGCCACCATACCCAGTTAAAAAACCATCCTGTAGCCAGGCATGGTAGCACATACTTTTAATCACAGTTCTTGGGAGGCAAAGGCGGGTGGATCCCTGAGAGTTTGAGGCTGGCAGGGTCTACATGGTGAGTTCCAGGACAGCTGGGGCTACACAGAGAAACCCTGTCACACAAAAAAACAGCTAAACATCAACAAAAACATGGAGTTCAATTCCTAGCAACCACATGGTGGCTCACAAACCATCTGTAATGGGATTCAGCGCCCTCTTCTGGTGTGTCTGAAGACAGTTACAGTGTACTCATATACATAAAATAAATAAACCTTTTTTTTTAAAAAAAGGTCATGCTGGTGTTGCACTCCGATAGTGCTAACACACAAGCAGAAGCAGGAGTGCAAGTGTGGAGGCCTGCTGGTCTGCACGGTTTCTGGGTCCTCAGAGTTGTGTAATAAGACTCTTGTCTTCACCAGGCAGTGTTAGTGCAAGATTTTAATCCCAGCACTTGGGAGGCAGAGGAGGCAGCAAATTTCTGAGATCAAGGCCAGCCTGGTCTACAAAGTGAATTCCAGGACATCCAGGACTACACAGAGAAAGCCCTGTCTCCAAATAAAAGACTCTTGTCTTCAAAAAATAACAATGTATTCCTTTCAAAGCCGGTGTTGTCAGGCTGGAGAGATGTGTGGCTCACGTGAAGAGCACTTGCTGCTCTTTCAGAGGACCTGAGTTCAGTTTTCCATACTCATATAGTGGCTACAATAGTCTGTAACTCCAGTTCTAGGGGAATCTAATGCCCTCGCTGATGTCCGAGCATATAAGACATTCCTGTATTACACATACATACTGCCAGCAAAAGACTCACACACATAAAATCTCAAAAAAAAAAAAAAAAAAAAAAAAAAAAAAAAAAAAAAAGGGCTAGAGAACCTGGCTCATTCCTTAAGATCATAAACTGCTTTTCCAGAATTCGATCTCCAGCACACATGTAGCAAACAACCAGCTATAATTTCAGCTGCAGAAAAACCCAACACCTCTGGCTTGGGCAGGCACTAATACTCATATCCACATACAGATAGATATGCTGTGATGGTTTGTATATGCTTGGTAAGGGGAGTGGCATGATTAGGAGGTTTGGCCTTGTTGGTGTATCACTGTGGGTGTGGGCTTAAGATCCTCATCATAGATGCTTGGAAGTCAGTCTTCCACTGGCAGCCTTCAGCTCTGCCTGCACCATGCCTTCCTTGCCTTGAGGATAATGGACTGAACCTCTCAACCTGTAAGCCAACCCCAGTTAAATGTTGTCCTTATAAGAGTTGCCTTGGGGGCTGGCAAGATGGCTCAGCAGTTAAGAGCGCCGACTGCTCTTCCAAAGGTCCAGAGTTCAAATCCCAGCAACCACATGGTGGCTCACAACCATCTGTAACGAGATCTGATACCCTCTTCTGGAGTGTCTGAAGACAGCTACAGTGTACTTACATATAATAAATAAATAAATCTTTAAAAAAAAAAAAAAAAAGAGTTGCCTTGGGCCAGGCAGTGGTGGCACACACCTTTAATCCCAGAACTTGAGAGAGAACTTGAGAGACAGAGGCAGGCAGATTTCTTCTGAGTTCAAGGCCAGACTTGTCTACAGAGTGAGTTCCAGGACAGCCAAGGCTACACAGAGAAATCCAGTCTGGGGGGTGGGGGGTGGGAGGTGGGGGGTGGGGGAGGAGAAATAAAAAAAGAGTTGCCTTGGTCATGGTGTCTGTTCACAGCAGTAAAGCCCTAAGACTTACACACTCGTACACATAATTAAAAGTTTGCTTGTTTGTCTTTGGTTTCTCCAGGCCAGGTTTCTATGTCTAACTCTGGCTGTCATGAAAATCACTCAAACTCAAAAGATCTACCTGCCTCTGCCTCCTGAGTGTTGGAGGCTGAGCAAAAGCCAATATTTAAAAACAACAACAAAAGGCTTTGTCTCCTCTGAGCCATTTGCTTTATCCCTGCCACATGTGCTTTCCCCAGGCTCCGCCAGGTGTCACCCCTGATGTAGTTTCCCCACGCCTATCCCTGCTGGACCTTGGCCTGCATCCCAGGTTTGCAGTTGTGATTTATTTTTGGCAGGTCAGCCTTCCATCACCAAGTACCAAAGTCCCGCAAGAGGAGCAAGACAGCAACTCCAGTAAGTGTCTGCTCAGGACACAGCTTCAGTCCTTTGTGGCCTGCTGTCTCCCAAGGGCTCCACGACCTCTGGAATTCTTGTCACTTCCATTCAGGGGCCTACAAGGACCTCACGGTGAGTAGCCAGGCAGTAGATGGGCGCAATGGGGGTGTGAGGCAAAGACAGGAGCCCCTCCCAGGTCTGTTTGACCCATTTCCCCTTAATCCTGGGAGAACACAGATTCTCAGAGCACCTGTCAGGCAGTTACCTACAGATCGTGGATCTGGCTGTGTTCTCTGACTAGGTTTCTGGAATATCAAATTCCAAAACATTGGACTATCTATTCTCATTTAGAACACATCCACACCCCTAGGGAGTCTTGGGACAAGTGTCAGGGGCTAATGAAGCAGTAAATCCAGATCCATGGTTGGCTTAAGTCAGGCCTTAAGAACAGGGAGATGGACACACATATATTATCAGAAAGGGTAAACACAGCCAGAATCTGACCAACCTGGCTCAGGCTGGCATCCTGGTGTGGGCCAAGAATTGCTCTGAACTCACGCAAGGGATCTGCTGTGTCTGGATAATAGGTGAGGGGCATATATGCCCATCTTGGGACTTTAGAATGGCCTTTCAGCAAACAGGCTTGTTTTTCAAGGCGTACTAACACCTTTGGGCTCTGTTGGCTGTTGATAGAGTCAGCGCACAGGCCTGGTTTCTGCTATTGGCAAAGCAGACAGTTGTTATTCTAAACCTTCCTCTGGTAACCAGGCACCCAGTCGCTGGACACTAGGCTTCCTGCAAAGGCCAGCACTGAGGAAGCCAGCACTGCCGCTTGGCTGGTCAGCAAATTGGGTCCCTTGGGAGCCCAGGCTTTCTTGGAAGTGGACACGAAGCATGTATCCCTTTGCCTGCTTGCCTCTTCCTATAGCCGGTTGAATTTCTGCCTTTCTCAAACCCTGGGTCTGGAGCAGGAATTCAGGTTCCTGGTAGGAGCCTCTGTGTTCCTGGAACAAGATGGGCCAGCTTAGCTTCTCCACATCCAAGACTGAGCAGCCTGACTCAGGGCTTCGGGGGTGGGGGGTGAGGGTGGGGGTGTAGCTCAGCCCAGTCAGTGGTAGAGTGCTTGCCTAGCATACGCAACACCCTGGGTTCTATCCCTAGCACCTAACGATAAAAATAAGACAGGTTGGAGAGATGGCTCAGTGCTTAAGAACACTGGCTGCTCTTCCAGAGGACCTGAGTTCAATACCCAGCCCCCCACATGGTAGCTCATTACTGCCCTTGGCTCCAGTTCCAGGGGATCCGACACCTTCACACAGACGTAAGTGCAGGCCAGACACCATGGCACATAAAATTAAATTTTTTTTTTTTTTTTGGTTTTTCGAGACAGGGTTTCTCTGTATAGCCCTGGCTGTCCTGGAACTCACTTTGTAGACCAGGCTGGCCTCGAACTCAGAAATCCGCCTGCCTCTGCCTCCCGAGTGCTGGGATTAAAGGCGTGCGCCACCAGTGCCCGGCAAATTATTATTTTTTAAAGTAAAGTAGAAGTAAGAGTAACTGACTCATGCCAGGCATGGAGACACATGCCTTTGATGACAGATAGCACTAGGATTGCAGAGGCATGCAGATCTATTTATCTATGAGCTTTAGGCCAGCCAGGGCGACATAGTGAGACCCTGTCTCAAAAGAAAAAAACAAATCAAAGCAAAATACCTTATGGTCTTGTCCACTCTGCTCCAGGACTTGCTTGCCATTGCTAGGTAGGATCTACCGTATTGGCTAAGGCCTATACAGTGCATCAGCTGTCCACTGAATCATACCCAGCACTTGTCACACACGGTGCTGGGCAGAAGGCACAGAGGCACCTAAGCATCACAGTCTAATGGGAGGTAATAGCAGAGGCTGAGAATCACTCCTCCAGCTCCGCCCGGTACAGTGCTTGGCTGGCTTTCTTTCTTTCTTTCTTTCTTTCTTTCTTTCTTTCTTTCTTTCTTTCTTTCTTTCTTTCTTTCTTTCTTTTGTAAGATTATCTTGATTTTACGTGAACGACTATTCAGTGTGTGCACCACATGTCTGCCTGATCCCGATAGAGGCCAGTAGAGAGCACCTCATCCCCTGAAACTGGAATTATAGATGGTTGTGAACTGCTCTGTGGGTGCTGGGAATTTGAACCTGGGCCCCTGGAATAGCATCCAGTGCTTGTAGCCACTAACCTTTCTTTTCAATATCCAGCCCCCCCTCACTTCCCCTTTTTTATTTTATTTTTTAATTTTTTCCCCCTTTGTTATTGATACAAAGTCTCATGTAGCCCTGGCTGGCCTAGAACTTGCAAACTTGCTGTATAGATCCCACTAGCGGGGCTGGTGAGATGGCTCAGCGGGTAAGAGCACCGACTGCTCTTCCGAAGATGATAAGTTCAAATCCCAGCATCCACATGATGGCTCACAACCATCCGTAACGAGATCTGGCGCCCTCTTCTGGAATGTCTGAAGACAGCTACAGTGTACTTACATATAATAAATAAAATAAATCTTTAAAAAAAAAAAAAAAAAAAAAAAGATCCCACTAGCCACTAAGTCTGTTTTCTTCTGCTTCTTTCTTTCTTTCTTTCTTTCTTTCTTTCTTTCTTTCTTTCTTTCTTTCTTTCTTTCTTTCTTTCTTTCTTAAGATTTACTTATTAGCCGGGCGTGGTAGTGCACGCCTTTAATCCCAGCACTCCGGGAGGCAGAGGCAGGTGGATTTCTGAGTTCGAGGCCAGCCTGGTCTACAAAGTGAGTTCCAGGACAGCCAGAGCTACACAGAGAAACCCTGTCTCGAACCCCCCCCCCAAAAAAAGATTTATTTATTAATATATGTAACTATACTGTAGCTGTCTTCAGACACACCAGACAAGGACATCAGATCTCATTGTGAGCCACCGTGTGGTTGCTGGGATTTGAACTTAGGACCTTCAGAAGAGCAGTCAGTGCTCTTAACAGCTGAGCCATCTCTCCAGTCCCTTTCCTTTTTTTCTTTTCTTTTCTTTTCTTTTTCTTTTCTCTCTCTCTTTCTTTCTTTCTTTCTTTCTTTCTTTCTTTCTTTCTTTCTTTCTTTCTTTCTTTTCTTCCTCTCTCTCTCTCTCTTTCTCTCAGCCTAATGGCAGGAGAATCTCAAGCTTGAGGACTAGCTGGCTATGTAATTAATCATAAGCCAGCTAAGCCAGCTTGGGCTATAGAATGAGGTCTAGCTCAACAAGGGCTTTTTAATATTTACCTTTCCCCAGCTTTCTGGCCCACTCCCATTCTTAGAAGTGTCTTTCTTTTTCTCAATAAACTGTCTCTATTATCTTAGAAAACAAGACAACCTCCCTCCTCCAAAAAACTCCCACTAACCTCAAAGGGCACCAGACACACATGTGGTACACAAACATACATAAGGTCAAAACGCTTGTACTCCTGAAATAAAAATAAAATTTGTCAGGAAGTGAAAGGTATTCTGCCACATGGGGAGGAGCTAAGGGCTGAGAAACGGGGGGCCAATGCAGAAAACAGCGCATGGGCATGACGGCACAGACCTGAAAGCCGTGCTCTCCGGAAGTTGAAAGATCAGGAGTTCAAGATCAGTTTCAGCCGGGCGCCAGCACTCGGGAGGCGGAGGCAGGCAGATTTCTGAGTTCGAGGCCAGCCTGGTCTACAAAGTGAGTTCCAGGACAGCAGGGACAGTTTGGGCTCCATGAGACTTTTTTTTTTTTTTTTTTTTTTTTTGGTTTTTCGAGACAGGGTTTCTCTGTATAGCCCTGGCTGCCCTGGAACTCACTTTGTAGACCAGGCTGTCCTCGAACTCAGAAATTCGCCTGCCTCTGCCTCCCGAGTGCTGGGATTAAAGGCGTGCGCCACCACGCCCGGCCCTCCATGAGACTTTTAAGCCAAAAGAAGAAGCAAAAGAATCGTCGTCGCCAGCCATCATGGGCAGAATAACAACAAATACAGAAGGGGTGGTGGCTGGCTTGTTGATGGACAGCTGAGTGAGGAGCTGTGTGATGTATGCAGGAAGCTCACCCTGGAAGGAGGGGCAGGAAGGTAAGGGAGTCCACAGGGATGGAAGGGTACCACAGGATGCAAGAGTACCAGGAGGGAAGTGCAAAGCTTTCCTTCTTTGCCACAAGTGCGGAGAAAACACAGAAGAAAGGCGAGGGTTGGAGAGATGGCTCAGCAGTTACCAGCACTGGCCGCCCTTGCAGTCACCAGAGTTTGGTTCCCAGCACCTGCATGGGGGCTCCCAACTGCTCTGATCCAGTATCTTGGGTTCCCTCTTCTTTATCCCTCTTTTCTCCTCTGCAGGCCCCTGCATTCCTGTGCGCATACCCACAGACAGCACTGCCTGCCTTCCCCCCTTCCCCCGTTTTTTCTTATGGTATTTCAAGACAGGGTTGCTCGGTTTTAGCTCTGGCTGGTTTGGAACTACAGCGGTGCCCAGGCCTTTAATCCCAGTACTCAGGAGGCAGAGGCTGGCAAATCTCTGTGAGTTTGAGGCCAGCCTGGTCTACAGAAATAGTTTCAGGACAGCTGGAGTTAAAACAAAACAAAACAAAACAAAACAAAAACCAAAAACCCTGTCTTGAGAGGGGGGGGAGGAGGAGGAGGAGGAGGAGGAGGAAGAGGAGGAGGAAGAGGAGGAAAAAGAAAAAAAGGAAAGAAAAAGAGGCCTGAGGAGTGGGAACTTGCCTGCTTTTTGTACCCCCTTCAGAGGTGCTTGGGATTCCCCTGAAATCCACCTGACCATGACCCGGGATGACGCCCTCCCTGACACCCATTCTGCACAGACTTTCTATGAGAACTATGAGCCCAAGGAGATCCTGGGCAGGTAAGACCAGGACCATCAGCGACAGACAGTTCTGACCTCAGCTCAGATGGCAGAATGGCTCCACCCTCCGCACTAACCAGTTTTTGACCCCTTAGCTCCTCCCCGTAGGGTGAGAGGGGAAGCCTGTGTTATAGCCCAGGGCCTTTGGTTTCCTGCTTGATTTCATTTCTGTTTTCTGAGTACATGTGTTTTGGCTATGTGCATGTTTGTGCACCACATGCGTGTCTGGTGTCCTTAGAAGTCAGAGTAGGTGTCAGATCCCCTGGAGTTCCAGACAGTTGTTAGTGAGTTTGAGGCCAGCCTGGTCTACAGAAATATGGGTGCCGGGAACTGACACCAGGCTCCCTCCAATCCCTGTACGGAGCCCCGTACTCCAGCCTTTGGTCAAGGGTCTCAGCTGGAGTACGGAGTCCCGAGGCCATCTGTTCTCTGCCCCCAAGGGGAGTCAGCAGTGTGGTCAGGCGCTGCATCCACAAACCCACGTGCCGGGAATACGCAGTGAAAATCATTGACATCACCGGAGGAGGAAGCTTTAACTCTGAGGAGGTACAGGAGCTTCGGGAAGCCACCCTGAAGGAGGTGGACATCCTGCAGAAGGTCTCAGGACATCCCAACATCAGTAAGTGTATCCTCCAAACTCCCCTATTCCTCCAGGCACAAGCCACAGCAGCGTGCTTTATAGTGAGAGATTCTGCCCTAATAACTCAAGTCAGGGTGTTAAGTAAGAGCCACCTTGTGTGACTAGCTCTACCCATTCATGGGCATCTTGCTCAGTGGCTCTGCCAGCCCATTACTGAGGCTCGAGGTGCCTCCTTCATTACTCAGAATGGGTATAGCCAGTGTTGGGAGTAAGGCAGGTGGGAGAGCGGAGTATGAAGCCCCTGGTCCTTCCCACACCACAGTGACTGTCTTGGAAACCCCGTCACCTTCCCACCCTTGCCTTTGAAGTCAGCCTGCCCTGTGGCCTGTGCCAAGGCTCCTGTGATCCTTGAGACTAGCTAGCCTTTTCCGTTTCAGTACAGCTGAAGGACACTTACGAGACCAACACTTTCTTCTTCTTGGTATTTGATCTGTAAGTATCCAACCCTGGAGCCACCATTGTCCCGGGGCTTATGAGGCCCTCCAGTAATCCTCACCAGGCTGTCAAGGGGCCAACCAACATCAGCCCCCATGGTGAGACACCAGGCAAAGACGAGAGTTAACTCAGGGTCATACTGCCAGGTTTAAAACTTATGAAAAAAAATATAGATAGATAGATACCTTTTAATTATATATTTTTTTAAAGATTATTTATTTATTTATTTATTTTATGTATGTGAGTACACTGTAGCTGTACAGATGGTTGTGAGCCTTCATGTCGTTGTTGGGAATTAAATTTTAGGACTTCTGCTGGCTTTGGTTGGCCCCATTTGCTCAGGTTAACTTTGCTCGCTCAGTCCCTGCTCACTCCAGCCAAAAGATTTATTTATTTATTTATTTATTTATTTATTTATTTATTTATTTATTTGAGACAGGGTTTCTCTGTGTAGCCCTGGATGTCCTGGAACTCACTCTGTAGACCAGGCTGGCCTTGAACTCAGAAATCCACCTGCCTCTGCCTCCCAAGTGCTGGGATTAAAGGCGTATGTCACCACGCCTGGCTCCAAAGATTTATTTATTATTATACATAACTACACTGTAGCTGTCTTCTAACACACTAGAAGAGGGCATCATATCTCATAACTGGTGGTTGTGAGCCACCATGTGGTTGCTGGGATTTGAACTCAGGACCTTTGAAAGTCAGCCATCTCACCAGCGCCCCCCCCCTTTTTTTGAGACAGGGTTTCTCTGTGTTAAAACCCTGGCTGTTCTAGAACTTGCTCTGTAGACAGGCTGGCCTTGAACTCACAGTGTTCCTCTTGTTTCTGCCTCCCAAGTGCTTGGATTAAAGGCATGAACTACCAGCAGCAGCTTTATGATCAGTTTTTTTTTTTTTTTTTTTTTAAAGATTTATTTATTTATTATATGTAAGTACACTGTAGCTGTCCTCAGACACTCCAGAAGAGGGAGCCAGATCTCGTTACAGATGGTTGTGAGCCACCATGTGGTTGCTGGGATTTGAACTTATCACCTTCGGAAGAGCAGTCGGGTGCTCTTACCCGCTGAGCCATCTCACCAGCCCTATGATCAGTTTTTATTAAAACAAAAAATATTTAAGCCAGGTGGTGGTGGCCCATACCTTTAGTCCCAGCACTTGGGAGATAGAGGCAGGCAGATATTACTGTGAGTTTCAGGCCAGCCTGGTCTACAAAGTGAGTTCCATCAGAGAAACCCTGTCAAAAAAGAAAAGAAAAGGAAAGAAAAGAAGATTTAAAAAAGAAAGAAAAAAGAAAAAGAAAAGAAAAGAAAAGAAAAGAAAGAAAAGAAAGAAAAGAAAGAAAAGAAAAAAGCCGGACATGGTGGCGCATGCCTTTAATCCCAGCACTCAGGAGGCAGAGGCAGGCGGATTTCTGAGTTCAAGGCCAGCCTGGTCTACAGAGTGAGTTCCAGGACAGCCAGGGCTACACAGAGAAACCCTGTCTCAAAAACAAAACAAAACAAAAAAAACCAAAAAAAAACAAAAAAAAAAAAAAAAAAAAAAAAAAAAAAAAAAGAAAGAAAGAAAGAAAGAAAGAAAGAAAAGGAAAGAAAAGAAAAGAAAAGAAAAGAAAAGAGGAAAAAAATCCTCCGAGTGAGGCCATGCATGCCTTTAATTCCAGCCCTTGGGAGATAGAAGCTTGGTGAGTTCGAGACCTGCCTGGTCTACACAGTGAGTTCCAGGCTAGCCAAAGTGTATACAGAGACCCCCCATCTCAAAAACAGAGGACAGGCCGGGCAGTGGTGGCGCACACCTTTAATCCCAGCACTTGGGAGGCAGAGGCAGGCGGATTTCTGAATTTGAGGCCAGCCTGGTCTACCAAGTGGCCAGCCTGGTCTACAAAGTGAGTTCCAGGACAGCCAGGGCTACACAGAGATACACTGTCTCAAAAAAAACAAAACAAAACAAAAACAAAAAACAAAAAACCCAACAAACAAAATAAAACAAAACAAAAAAAACAAAAACCAGAGGACAGTAAGAAGGGGATGGGCAGGTGGAAAGTGAGAACAGGAGGGAAGAGAAGGTAGGGGAAGAGAGAACTGCACTTTAAAGCCTGCCTGGGCAGTCCACATGTGCAGTGCCAGCCAGAGGCTAAGGCAAGAGCATCAAAAGTTTGAAGCAGAGCCGGACGTGGTGGCGCACGCCTTTAATCTCAGCAGAGGCAGGCGAATTTCTGAGTTCGAGGCCAGCCTGGTCTACAGAGTGAGTTTCAGGACAGCCAGGGCTACACAGAGAAACCCTGTCTCAAAAAACTAAAAAAAAAAAAAAAAAGTTTGAAGCAGTTTGTGTGTGCACCTTGTCTCAGAAAACAAAAACAAAATCAATTTGATCTTTTTCCCTTTCTGACCTAGAACGTGGTCTCTGCTAGAGCAATCTAGTTTTATCCTGGAGGGCTCCTCAGGACACCAGTAAAAATAGCTTCTCCAAGCCATCTTGCTAAAGGTTAAAGACATTTGAGCTGTCCCCAAAGATTACACAGGACAGAGCCCTGTGAATATAGCAGGATAGCTGCCACTGGGCAGGGGAAGGGGCCTTCCTAGGGCCAGTCCTGTAGGTTAATTAGGAAAAGATAAAACTGGGTACCTTGGGGCTGGATAGATGGCTCAGTGCTTAAGAGCACTGACTGACTGCTCTTCCAAAGGTCCCGAGTTCAATTCCCAGCAACCACATAGTGGCTCACAACCATCTGTAATGGGAGCTGATGCCCTCTTCTGGTGTGTCTACACAGCTACAGTGTACTCATATACATAAAATAAAAATAAATCTTAAAAAAAGTTTAAAAAAGAAAAAAAAAACAACAACAACTGGGTACCTTGGTACATTCCTATAATCCATCTCAGGAGGGTAAGAGAGGATTGTTGCCATGGTTTTAGGGCTAGCCTGGGCAACAGTGTGAGAACTTATAAATTTTTCTTATATAAATCATGAGAAAAGAGGAGACAGAAAATATTAGAGGGCTCAGCAGCTACAATATGAAATGTTTCAGCACTACAAACCCACTGTCAAAATTTTCTCAAGTAAATTCTCTCTTTAAATTAAGTGTGACCTACTGGGGTGGTGGTACACACCTTTGATCGCAGCACTCAGGAGGCAAAGCCAGGCAGATCTCTGTGAGTTGGAAACCAGCCTGGTCTGCAGAGTGAGAGAGAAACCCTGTCTGAAAAACAAAACAAAACAAAACAAAACAAAGCAAAAGAAAACAAAACAAAAATTTAATTGCAAGGTATGAAGAAGTCAAGTCACCCAGTGTTGGCTATTTTTATGTCAACTTGATACAAGGTAGAGTCACAGGGAAAGAGGGAGCTTCATTTGGGAAAATGCCTCCATAAAATCCAGATGTAGAGGCTGGAGAGATGGCTCAGCGGTTAAGAGCACTGACTGCTCTTCCAGAGGTCCCGAGTTCAATTCCCAGCAACCACATGGTGGCTCACAACCATCTATCTGTAATAGGATCTGATGCCCTTGTCTGGTGTGTCTAAAGACAGCTACACTCCTATACATAAAATAAATAAATAATTCTTTAAAAAGAAAATCCAGTGCTGGGTGTGGTGGCGCACGCCTTTGATCCCAGCACTCAGGAGGCAAAAGTCAGGCGGATTTCTGAGTTTGAGGCCAGCCTGGTCTACAAAGTGAGTTCCAGGACAGCCAGGGCGATACAGAGAAACCCTGTTTCAAAAAACCTAAATAAATAAATAAATAGAAAAAGAAAAAGAAAATCCAAATGTAGGCAAGCCTGTAAGGCATTTTCAAGTGCTGGAGCTAAAGGTGTGTGCCCCCAGATCTGGCCTGTGTCTTCATTATTTAAACCATTTGTTTTGATTATCATTGATGTGTGCGTGTGATGTGTATGTGTGCAGGTGTGTTTGTATGTGGGTACGTGCAAGTGAGTGTCGGTGCCTGTGTAGACCACAGGCTTTCTTGAATCCTCTGGAACTAGACTTATACACAATTGTTAGTGCCTTGACATGGGTGCTGGGAACTGAGCCCAGTTCCTCCAGAAGAGCTGTCAGTGCTCTTAACTGCTGAGCCATCTCTCCGGCCCATTTCTTCATTTGTTTTTGTTCTTGTTCTTGTTTTCGTTTTTGAGACAGGGTTCTATGTAGCTCGAGCTAGCTTCCAACTCATTATGTAGCTGAGGCTGGCCTTGAACTCCTGATTCTCCTGTGTCCACGAGGATTACAGGTATATGCCTCCACAGCTGGTTTTTAAACTTATGACGGGCAGACTTTGCGTCCCCAACACTTACACTGTTGATTCTTCCCATTTGCTTCCTGGCAAAAATTCCCAACTCCTCTAGATCTGGCTTTAGGGGTCCTGGGCCAGAGACTCAGATGCCTAACCTCTGGCCCCAGTGCCAACAGATCCTAGGGTGCCATGAATGTTCATAGGCAGGGACACCATATTTTCCCAGCTTCTTGCTTTTCTCCCAGTTCTTCCCAGACAACTCCTCTACGCCTTCCCCAGGTTCCTTTCCTGAGAGGAACAGTCCACCTCGCCCTTGGCAGCAACAGGGTGGGAACACAGGTCTGGGGACAAGTAAGGCGCTGGTGGTCTTGGAAACCCTTTGTTCCTACAGGATGAAGAGAGGGGAACTCTTTGACTATCTCACTGAGAAGGTCACCTTAACCGAGAAGGAAACCAGGTAAGGCACATGTGCCTTCTGCACTAGTACTAGCATCGAAGCAGTCTGGTGGGAGGCCTGGAGTGCATGTTTCAGCTGAGGTCATGCTGGCTTCTGGGATCTCCCAGCTCCTTGGCTCAATCTACTTTCTAGATGCTAGACCATACCCAGCCTATCCTAGCTCTAACACTGTATGCAGTGTGGTTAGCGTGTGGGCTTTGGCGTCCCTGAATCTTCTCTCTGTTAAGTGGAAGAGGAACATATAGGGGAATACTCAGTTCTATGGTATGGAAAAAGTTTCACACAATTCTAGAATCAAAAATTAAGCCACGGGGCTGGTGAGATAGCTCAATGGGTAAGAGCACCGACTGCCCTTCTATTTATTAAATAAATAAATAGATGCACTCTATTTTTTAAAAGAAAAATAAAAGAGTCAATGGGCTAGACATGACTCTTAGTAGTATGATGCTTGCCTGGAATGGATAAGGTTCCATCCCTAGTATCTGGAAAAAATACAAAACAAATAATTAAAATAGATTGAAGGATGGTGATGAATATCT
The DNA here is from genome assembly GCA_902729485.2 of Mus minutoides. Taxonomy (NCBI): domain Eukaryota; kingdom Metazoa; phylum Chordata; class Mammalia; order Rodentia; family Muridae; genus Mus; species Mus minutoides. Next base: position 2,995,274 of record LR749541.1, read on the forward strand.
GTAGCCTCAAGAGGGAGCCTGAGGTAGGAGGATTATGAGTTCGGGGCTAATCTGAGTTTCATGTGACACCTTTTTTCTTTTTTTTTTTTTTTAAGATTTATTTTATTTATTATATGTAAGTACACTGTAGCTGTCTTCAGACACTCCAGAAGAGGGCGCCAGATCTCGTTACGGATGGTTGTGAGCCACCATGTGGATGCTGGGATTTGAACTTATCACCTTCGGAAGAGCAGTCGGGTGCTCTTACCAGTTGAGCCATCTCACCAGCCCGACACCTTTTTTCAAAAAGGGAAAATAGGAGTAAGCTAGCTGGTGTTTGCCTAGCATGCTGGGACATTTCAATTTCCAGCACTGCATAAAGTGCCCGGGGCGGCACATACCTCCAATCCCAGCATTTGGAAGACAGAAGCAGGAAGATCAGGAGTTTAAGGTCACCCTCAGCTACATAGTAGGTTAGAGGCCAGCCTGGGCTACAGGAGATCTTATAACAATAAAATAAAATAAATAGGGCTGGAGAGATGGCTCAGTGGTTAAGAGCACTGACTGCTCTTCCAAAGGTTCTGAGTTCAATTCCCAGCAACCACATAGTGGCTCACAACCATCTGTAATGAGATCTGATGCCCTTTTCTAGTGTGTCTGAAGACAGTGTGTACTTGTATAAAGAAAAATAAAAGCCGGGTCTGGTGGCATACCCCTTGAAAAAGTAAATAAATAAATAAATAAATAAATAAATAAATAAATAAATATAGCAGGGTGTTGTGGTGCAAGACTTTAATCCCAACATTTGGGGCACAGAGGCAGCTCGATCTCGGAGTTCAAGGTCAGCCTGATCTACTGAGAGTGTTTCAGGATAGTTGAGGCTACATAGAGAAAGCCTCTCGAGCTGGAGAAATGGCTCAGCAGTTGAGAGCACTGACTGCTTTTCCTGAGGTCCTGAGTTCAATTCCCAGCAACCACATGGTGGCTCACAACCATCTGTAATGATATCTAATGCCCTCTTCTGGTATAGCTGAAGACAGTGACAGTGTACTCACATATATAAAATAAATAAATCTTTAAGAAAAAAAAAGAGAGAAAACCTCTCTCAAACAACAACAACAACATAAATAAATAAATAAAATAAAAATAATAAGCCAATGGCATGCATCTCCCTCTAGAAAGATCATGCGGGCCCTGCTGGAGGTGATCTGTACCTTGCACAAACTCAACATTGTCCATCGGGACCTGAAGCCGGAGAATATCCTTTTGGATGACAACATGAATATAAAGCTCACAGACTTCGGGTTTTCCTGCCAGCTGCAGCCAGGAGAGAAGCTCAGAGGTCTGGTACTATGGCCTTGGCCCATAAAGGGGCCTCAGGGGTGGAGATTGCATGATTTTCTCCCCAGAATAAGAATTCTAGCATGTCAGTGGCTAAGGAGATGGCTCAGTGGGTCAAATGAGGACACAAGCATGAGGACCTGAGTTCGAATCCCTAGAGCTCATGTAACTCCAGCAATAGGCTGGCAGCTAGGAGGATCCCTCAGGGTTGCTGGCTGGTCTACCTGAATAAGTCAGCTCCAGGCCAGTGAGAGATCCTGTCTCAAAAAACAAGGTGGAAGCCGAGCGTGGTGGCTCATGCCTTTAATCCCAGCACTCGGGAGGCAGAGGCAGGCCTGATCTACAGAGTGAGTTCCAGGACAGCCAGGGATACACAGAGAAACCCTGTCTCAAAAACCAACCAACCAGCCGGGCGTGGTGGCACACGCCTTTAATCCTAGCACTCGGGAGGCAGAGGCAGGCGGATTTCTGAGTTCGAGGCCAGCCTGGTCTACAGAGTGAGTTCCAGGACAGCCAGGGCTATACAGAGAAACCCTGTCTCAAAAAACCAAAAAAAAAAAAAAAAAAAAAAAAAAAAAAAAAAAAAAAAAAAAAAAAAAACAAAAACCAACCAACCAACCAACCAACCAACCCAGGTGGAGGAGGCTGGAGAGATGGCTCAGCCGGTTAAGAGCACTTGCTGATCTTCCAGGTCCTGAGTTCAATTCCCAGCAACCACATGGTGGCTTATAACCATCTATGATGAGATCTGGTGCCCTCTTCTGGCCTGCAGGCATACATGCAAGAAGAATGATTTTAAAACAACTACAAAAAAAAACCAAGATGGAGATCTCTCTCTCTCTCTCTCTCTCTCTCTCTCTCTCTCACACACACACACACACACACACACACACACACACATACACCAGAGATGAGTCGTCAGTTATGATTTGAGTCCCAGCACCAACCATGCATATGGTATGATACAACACTGTGTGAGTGAATGCGCACACATGTGTATAGCCTTAGCTGTCCTAGAACTAGCTTTGTAGACCAGGCTGGCCTCAAACTCACAGAGCTCTGTCTACCTCTGCCTCCCACATATCCCACAAGGATTCCTAGGTCCTTAAAAGAGCATCTATTTATGTAGAGTACCAAAGTTTCAGTTCTGAACACCCACGTAGGGAGACTTTCAAAACCACGCATAACTCTAGTTCTAAGGGATCCGACTCTTCTGATCTCGATGGGCATTTTTACCTATGTGCACCGCCTACATATAGCTATCTACTGAGTCAGATTCCCACCACCTGAGCTCCACGCCCGGGTGCCTAAAAGGACCTAGGAATCCACAGGTGACGGACGCTCTGAGCCTGTGCGTTCTGCTGTTACTAGTGAGTGTAAAATAGGAGAGCCCTCCCAAGCACTGTTTTTGTCCTGTCTCTTGGCTCTCTTGGGTAACTTCTTCCAAGGGAGGGCCCCTGGTGGCCTGTCCTGATGGCAGCGGTTCCCGCAGAGGTTTGTGGGACTCCCAGTTATCTGGCTCCTGAAATCATACAGTGCTCCATGGACGACGGCCATCCTGGCTATGGGAAGGAGGTGGACATGTAAGTGATCTGGGTAACTGGGCGGTGGCAGGGGAGAGATGGGCACAACTATGGCCTGACCCCAGTGAGGCCACTCCTACACGTCCTCCCCTACCCGGGAGGCAAAGGGTGACATGAGCCCCCCCCCACCCCCCCAGGTGGAGCACAGGCGTCATCATGTACACTCTGCTGGCTGGCTCCCCACCTTTCTGGCACCGGAAGCAGATGCTGATGTTGCGGATGATCATGGACGGCAAATACCAGTTTGGCTCACCAGAGTGGGATGACTACTCGGACACAGTGAAAGACTTGGTGAGAGGCCATGGCCACCCGCTCCCCAGATGTCAAGGGAGAGGAGCATGTCCCAGAGTGGAGGGACCACTGTATCTGTCTCAATGATGTCAATAAAATACCTAGCAAAAACCACTGAAGGGCCGGGAAATGGTGGCATATGCCTTTAATCCCAGCACTTGGGAGGCAGAGGCAGGCGGATTTCTGAGTTGGAGGCCAGCCTGGTCTACAAAGTGAGTTCCAGGACATCCAGGGCTACACAGAGAAACCCTGTCTCGAAAAACCAACCCCCCCACACACATAAAAAAACCAAAAACCTACTTAAGGAAGGGTTTGTTTATGGCTACAGATGTGTGAGGACCATCCACAGGCAGGAAGCAGAGGGAGATTAACGTTGGGGCTCAGCTCACTTTTCTCTTTTCCATCCAGGACCCCAACCCATGAACTGGAACCACCCAAATTTAGGGTGTAACTTTTCACCTCAACCTGTGTGAACAATTCCGCACAGGCAGGTCCAGAGATCTGCTTCCATTGTGGTCCTAAATCCTATCAAGTTGGCAATCAGGACTGACACTCAACACCCCGGTGTTTTCCAGAATGCTGCCCTGGTATTCTCAGGTCCCTTCTGTTCTCCCAGGTGTCTAGATTCTTGGTGGTACAACCTCAGGACCGCTGCTCGGCAGAAGAGGCCTTGGCACACCCTTTCTTTCAGGAGTACACAGTAGAAGAAGTACGGCACTTCAGCCCCCGAGGGAAGTTCAAGGTACTGAAATTTAACCTTCCCTAAAGCTCTTGGGGGAGGCTGCTGTTGGCTCCTGCTGGCACCAGGTTCCCAGAGCCTTAAGCTATGGGGGAATGCCTTGTACCCACTGTTCCAATTCAATGGGAATTGGAATGTCAGGGAATGTCAGCTAACTGACCCCGTTACCTAAATCCCTGCAGATGCTTATAGCCTGGGAATAGGGGACATCATGAAGGGCACCCCCAAAGCCATCTAAGGTTTCCCCACAAGCTTTCCTGCGGGCTGAGGGTTCTCAGTGCTGCCCCCTGCAGGTGATCTGTCTAACTGTGCTGGCATCAGTAAAGATCTACTACCAGTACCATCGGGTGAAGCCAGTAACCAGGGAGATCGTCATCCGAGACCCCTACGCCCTTCGGCCGCTGCGGAGGCTCATTGATGCCTACGCTTTCCGTATCTACGGCCACTGGGTGAAGAAAGGGCAACAGCAGAACAGAGCCGCCCTCTTCGAGAACACACCTAAGGCAGTGCTCCTCTCCTTGGCTGAGGAGGAGGACTTCTGAGGGGCAGCGGGGCCCAGGGGAAAGCAGACAGAGGGACTTGTGAGAAGAGGATGCCTCAAGTAGCCTTCTGCAAAGGAATAGGTGGCCCTACTCTGTGCTCTCAAAGGCTCGCCACTAGATGCACAGGGTGTTCCCATTAAACAGCAGTAATTACAGCTGGAGCTGGGTGTGCTGTGGCATGTGCCTGTTGCCCCGAGACAGTAGGATCCCAGGTTCTAGACCAGCCTGGGCAGTTTAGTGATGCTTATTTCAAAATAAAAATAAGGCTGGGAATGTAACTCTGTGGTGAGTGTAAGGCCTCCAAATTCAACCTCTGGTATAGCAAAAATAGATAATAAATAAATCCAACGCAGGTGAGACCATGACAGGCAGAAATGGAAGGGCAGAGAGCACGTGTATTCTGGGAGCTATAAGCCTTCTGGCTTCTCTACTGTGCACCTTTGCCGATGTCCCTAGCTCTTTCTTGTTTTTTTTTTTTAGATTTATGCATTTTATGTATGTTTGAACTGCGTGTATATTATGTAACCCACATGCATGCAGTACTTGTAGAGGTCACAAGAGGGTGTCAGAAACCCTGAAACTGGAGTTGTATAGGTAGCTGAGACTACCTTGTAGGTGGTAGAATTGAACCCCTTCCCTGCAAGAACAGGCACTCATAACCACTGCCGAGCCGTCTCTCCAGTCCCGTCTCACTCTATATGTGCCCAAGGTTATGGATAGTTGAGGAAGTGGAAGCAGGATGGTCAGGAGTTCAAGGTCATTCTTGGCTACCCAAGGAGCTTGAGGCTAGCCTGGGCTACATGAAACCCTATCTCAAACAACAATTATATTGCACTTCCTGATATACCTAAGAATTTATTGACCTCACAAGATCCAGTTCTTCTTTGGGGACATGTTTGCAGGACACACAGAAGGCCCTACATGATTAACTAACTCTCAGGGAAGTTTCTGGCATTAGTCTTCCTAGAGGAGCACTGACTTTGGTTCTCCCACAATGCACAGCTTCACCTCATAAATCATTTGCTCTACTGGGAGCTTTTAAATAGTGGGCGCGGTGTGTAATCTCAGCACCCAGGAAGCTGAGGTAGGAGGATTGAGAGTTCGAGACCAGCCTTGCCACATATGGAGTATCTCCTTTCAGAGGACAACGAGGCTAGGTTCTGGTAGCAAGACTTTGGGGCCACCTCACAAAGGAAGCATTTTCCTTCTGCAGAAATTCCCAGGAAAAGTGAGAGCTGAACCAGCCAGGGAGAAAGCAAAAAGGGAGAGATTATAAAATGCTGTCTTTTGGAGAACTGCTGCAGATACTGAAGGGTTTGGTTCCTTTGTTCTTAATACTGCACTTAAAAGACAGCCCAGCTCCAAGCCTTGGTCATCCAGGCCCTCATCTTCCAGGCTACTGCAGTCCCTTCTTGGGGTCCGAGCATTCTTCTGCCCTTAGGAGGTTGTCTGTCAGAGGGGAGGGGCTCAAAAGGCCACCCTTCAGACGGAAAAGCTTGGTAGCCAGTTGCCTCTGGAATATGGTCAGGGAGATACTGAGAAGGAGCTTTCTCCATCTTGGTCTGGCTGCTCACAGGTCCTCCTTCGGTCGGCCTTCACTGGAGGCGCAGCGGAAGCCCAGGTTGTCTGAGGCTGAATCCGGAGTGTTTCCCATCCTGGATAGAGAAGGGAGAGAAGGTCTTGCATACTGTTGGGGGTGGGGTCTGTCGAGAAAAGTGGAGCTGTAGTGGTCTGAATGAGAATGGTTTGAATGCTTAGTCATCAGGGAGTGGAAGTGTTTTAGAAAGATTGAGAGATGTCACCTTGTTGGAGGAACTCACTAGGAAATAGCTTTGAGGTTTCAAAAACCCATGACAGGCTCAGGGTCTCCAACTGCCTGCTGCCTGTGGGTCAGGATGGGAAGCTCTCAAGTACCCCTCCAGCTCCACCATGTTCTGCTTCCTACCATGATGACCATGGACTAGCCCTCTAAAACTGTAAGCAAGCCCCGCCCTTCCCCCATTAAATGCTTTCTTTCATAAGAGTTGCCTTGGGGGCTGGAGAGATGGCGCAGAGGTTAAGAGCACTGACTGTTCTTCCAGAGGTCCTGAGTTCAATTCCCAGCAACCACATGGTGGCTCACAACCATCCGTAATGAGATCTGACACCCTCTTCTGGTGTATCTGGAGACAGTGACAGTGTACTCACATACATTAAATAAATCTTAAAAAAAAAAAAAAAAAAAAAGAGTTGCCTTGGTCATGGTGTCTTTTCACAGCAACTGAATCATAACCAACATGGTTGGTCTGAGGGCAAGTCCAGCAAGTGTGCCTGCCACTAGGGGGTAGGGGACAGAGTGGGGCAGTGGGTGGCCACAAAGGATTGCAATAGAGGGGAATCTTAGTGACCACTGATGAGTAGCTCCTACTCTAAGTTTAACAGAAATAGCTCAGCACACCTGCAGGTGAGGAATGAGTTGCACAGCATGTGATGGCTATTCTTGGTCGTCACCTCAACTGCATCCGGAATTAACTAAAACTCAGAAATGGAGGGGCGCACCAGGCCAGGCGTGGTGGTGCACACCTTTAATCCCATTACTCGGGAGGCAGAGGCAGGCAGATTTCTAAGTTTGAAGCCAGCCTGGTCTACAAAGTGAGTTCCAGGACAGCCAGGGCTATACAGAGAAACCCTGTCTCAAAAAAAAAAAAAAAAAAAAAATGGAGGGGTGCACCTGTAAGGGTTTTTGCTCAATTTGAAGTGGGAAGACCCACTTCTCATCTGAATCTTTGAGGTGGGAAGACAGGCCATTAATCCAGATCTTTTTTTTAAAGATTTATTTTATTTATTATATGTAAGTACACTGTAGCTGTCTTCAGACACTCCAGAAGAGGGCGCCAGATCTCGTTACGGATGGTTGTGAGCCACCATGTGGATGCTGGGATTTGAACTTATCACCTTCGGAAGAGCAGTCGGGTGCTCTTACCCGCTGAGCCATCTCACCAGCCCCAGATCTTTTTTAAAAAGATTTATTTTATTTTTGAGTATACTGTAGCTGTCTTCAGACACACCAGAAGAGGGCATTGGCTCCCATTACAGATAGTTGTGAGCCACCATGTGGTTGCTGGGAATTGAACTCAGGACCTCTAGAAGAGCAGTCAGTGCTCTTATCCGCTGAGCCATCTCTCCAGCCCAATCCAGATCTTTTGAGGTGGGCCTTTATTCTGGGCCACACCTTCTGCTGGAAGAAGGAAACTTTGGCTCTTTGCCTGCTTGCTTTCACCTTGCTATTCCTGGTTGTCAACTTGACAATATCTGGAATGAACTATCATCCAAAATTGGAGGGCTTACCTGTGATCCAGATCTTGAGGCTGGAAGACACAAGTTTCTGACCTGGATCTTGGCATGGAGATTTTGAGACATAGTGGCCATGAAAAGCTTAGGTCCAGGCAAGGTAGTTTAGGCCTTTAATCCCAGGAGACTAAGGGCAAGGAGATCTCTGAGTTCAAGATTAGCTTGGGACAAAACAAGTCCTGGATCCAGGTATGGTGGTACACACCTTTAATCTGGGCCACACCTTCTGCTGTGAGACCTTCATAAGGACATTGGAAGAAGGAAGATTCTTCTTCGCCTGCTTGCACTTACTAGCCAGCACATCTGTTGGAATCTACTTCTACAGAAGACCAGCTGAAACAACTAGCCCCGTGGGACTGAGCAACTACTAGATTCTTGGACTTCCCATCCACAGCTGCCCATTGCTGGGGAGTTAGACTATGGACTGTTAAGTCATCACAATAAATTTCCTCAATATAAGAGATATTCCAGGGCTGGAGAGATGGCTCAGTGGTTAAGAGCACTGACTGCTCTTCCAAAGGTCCTGAGTTCAATTCCCAGCAACCACATGGTGGCTCACAACCATCTGTAATGAGATCTGATGCCCTCTTCTGGTGAATCTGAAGACAGCTACAGTGTACTTAGATATAAGAATAAATAAATCTAAAAAAAAAAAAAAAAGACATTCCACAAGTTCTGTGACCCTGACTAATACACCTTGCTAATAAGTCCACTCCTTCACTGCCACTAGAGCCTACTTCTTTGGAATTCCAGCATCTACTGAAGACCAGCTGAGACATCAGCCTCATGGACTAGTTACTGGCTTCTTGCACCGTCCATTCGTCCATTCATAAGCAGCCACTGTTGGCTTAGCTGGACCACAGCCTGTATAAGTCATTCCAACAAATCCCCTTTCTATACATAGAGAGGAATGCGTTCTGTAAGTTCTGTTATGCTAGAGAACCCTGACTAACACGGCAGTCAGTCTACTCAGACAAGCAGGGACTCACCATCTTCCACACCTACAATCTGCAACTGTAAAGCCTGAGGTGTCTCGGCCATGGCCCACCAAACTAAATCTATGGGGAGTGAAGCAGAAGCCCCAAAGACCAGAAGTCAACAATGGGGGAGCTCCCGCTGACTGGCATAGGAGACGAGCCGCCAGCACCTCCCTGCTGACAAAAAGACTCTAAGCAGTAATTTTTTCTGCACCGCAGCTTGATGAGTCTGTTAACTCATTTCCTGGGCATGATGGACTGATGAGCAACTCCAGCTCCTTCCTCTGCTCCTGCTAGGTGTGGGAAGGGAGCCTACAACAGGAGGTTGTCAGACCTCCCTCGGTCCCCTTGGTGCTGCTGAGTATCAGGAAAGGGTCCCCAGGCTGTCTTGGGGACCCATGTTTACCTCCCACACTCTGCAGGGCTAGCCTGCTCCTCTTACAACTTTGCGTGGAGGCTGGATCTGCAGGAAGGGTGGGAGGAGTGGGGATTGGATACGGAAAGAGCTGGGTGAAGAAGGGGTTGGCGTGAAAACACGGATGGGGTGCAGAAGCAGCTCCTGTCCCAACTCTGAGCCATGGCTGCTCTGTGGTCCCCGGACCCTTACCTGGTGGTGACCCGAGCCCGGTGATTAGCAGAGCCGTCTGCAGTGTCGATCCATGATGCCCCCCGGAGGACACGCATGTCCTGGCCTGCAGGTTGGTATGTGGACGCTGTCCATTCCCACACATTACCCATGAGGTCATATAGTCCTGCAGAGTAGCAGTGGGCCATCAGATGGAGAAGCAGGGGACTCTTTCCTCCCCACCAAATGCCCTGGGGAAGACGGGGGCCAAGGGGGTGGGGGAGGAAGAGTTTTTCTCTGCCACCTTGTCAGGCACTGTGTGTGAAAGGAGGTCTTACCATAGTTGTTCTGTGGGGGGAAAGCGTTCACTGGTGACAGTCCATGAAAACCATCTTCAGCTTTGTCACCTTTGGGAAACTTTCCCTGGCAAGGACAATGAAAGTCAAAGAGTTATCAGCCTGTCCCAAGGCATGTGCTCCTGCCTGTGCAGAGGAAAACCTGGGTCACTCCACTCTGCTACTTCATGGGGGGAGAACTGTGACCTCAGTCCCCTTCCATGGTGCTTCAGAAAGAGCGCCATCTCCGTCCCTCCAGCTCCTCCATCGCTGCCAGGGCTGGAGCCATTGGAGCCCATACTCTGCCATTGCCCTCCCTGACTTGACTTAAAGTCACCTGTGTTTGCTCATGTGATTGGTTCCTTCTCATCAAAGCTGGGGCCCAGGGGCTGGGGAGACAGCTCACTCTGTTAGCATAAGGACCCAAGTTCACATCTTGAGAACCATATAACATCTGGGCGTGGTGGCAAGCATCTGTAACCCCAGTGCTGTGGGAGCAGAGAGACAGACAGATCCTGGGGGTGGCTGGCTAACTAATCTATGAATTATAGTGCTCCATCTTCCATTGCGATGTCCTGTCTCAAAAAATACTGTGGAGCGGCTGGAGCAATGGCTCTGCAGTTAAGATCACTGGCTGCTCTCCCAGAGGACTTGGGTTCGATTCCCAGCACCCACATGGCAGTGCACAAACATCTGTAATTCTAGTTCCAGGGAATCTGGCACCACTACACAGACCTGTAGGCAAAACACCAATGCACATAAAGATAAATAAATCTTTTTTTTTCTTTTTAAATAGCATGCACATTGCTTGCAGAGGACCCAAGGAGACCAGAGTTTCATTCCCAACACTTGTGTCCTGGAACTTTCTTTGTAGACCAGGCTGGCCTTGAGATCTGCTGGCCTCTGCCTCCTGAGTGCTGGGGTTAAAGGCATGCGCTACCACCTCCTGGCTAAAAATTTTTTAATTTATTAATTTTTTGTTTGTTTGTTTGTTTTTTGAGACAGTGTTTCTCTGTATATCCCTGGCTGTCCTGGAACTCACTTTGTAGACCAGGCTGGCCTTGAACTCAGAAATCCACCTGCCTCTGCCTCCCAAGTGCTGGGATTAAAGGCGTGCCCCACCACAACTGGCAAATTTATTAATTTTTATTTCATGAGCATTGATTGATTTAAATCCTAAAATTATAAAGTGGAGAAGCAACTGAGAAAGAGACCATACATGAACCACTGACTTCCATACACACCTACATGCACACACATGCAGAGATCACACACACATCCAACAAACAGCAGCTACATCCAGCAGCAGGAATAGCTGCTCTTATAGGAGGGAAGATGATTGGGCTGTGATTTACTCAACCATATGTAAAAGTATGTTACACTCATTTCTGTCTCTCTCTCTGTGTCTCTCTCTGTGTCTCTGTGCTGTTGTTGTTTTGTTTTTAGAGACAGGGTTTATCTAGCCCAGGCTGAACTGGCCTTGAACTCACAACGATCCCCTAGCCTCTGCCTCCGAAGTACTGGGTCTAAAGGTGTGCGCCACCACCACTTGTCTGTTTTAAGTGAATGTTTAATAATGCCGTAAAGGTACTGGTGAGGTGAAGGCGTCTGCTGCCAAGGCCTAGGACCTGAGTGTGACCCCCTGACCAGCATGGTAGGAAGAGGACACCAAATCTCATAAGTTGTCTTCCACCTTCCACAAGTGTGCCAAGGCATGGGCACACCCACATGTTAACATATTCTTCTTCTTTTTATTTTGAGACAGGGTACACCCATATTTAAATTCTGAGTCAACTGCTCCAGAAGGCCTTGAACTTGTGATTCTGCCTGGGAGGACAAACTTGTTGCACCAGGCCACACTCAGTACGGTCTTCTGTGCCCTTGGCCTTGGCAGTGTTCCACAGAGCACTCTGTCCTGGTAGGGATGGAAAACAGTTCCTTAGGTCTTACCTGCCACAAGTTGGTGCGGTTTGGCTGGAACCGGTTCCCCCATGGATAAACCTGACCTACAGGATGGCAAAGAGACACAAAAAAAGAAAAAATTGGGTGAGATGGGGGGGGGGGAAATGGAGGAAGCCGGAAGTAAGGCAAGAGGTGATGAAGGGCTGACGTCATTCCATCATAGCACAGTCCCCGCCTTGGAAGGCAGATTTCATTCCACTGCTGGACACAGGTGACTCTTGAGTATGTGTGTGGGGGGATGTACACACAGATGGTGGAGAAAGGCGTGAGGAACCTGTTAGCTGGACTTAAAAAGACAAACATCAACAGGTTCTAACTGATTAATGATGGAACCTTGTGTTCCACAAGCGTGTACAAGTGCTTGGGTGGGGAAACGGGTTTCCATTTTAAGGACAGTTTACACCGTCAGGGCTGCAGGATGACAGACTTATGAGCAAAACCCGTGGTGGATCTACCAGTGAATGACTCGCTCTCCTTGCCACTGTGGTAATGCTCCTGCTTCAGCCTCCTGAGTGCTGTAATCCCAGGCATGAGATTAACAGGCCTAAATAATAACAGGGCTTCTCTGTGTAGCCTTCGCTGTACTCAGACTGGCCTCAAACTCCAAAGAGATCCGCTTGCCTCTGCCTCCTGAGTGCTGGGATTAAAGGCCTGCACCACCACTGCCTGACTAAATAGCTCAAACAGCAACTCTTTAATCTCTGTAGAAAGGGGGTGAAGTTTTTGATAACTCTTCTTTGCCCCTAACCTATTTTGTTTTAATTATGTATATTTAAATGTACTGTAGCTAGGTGTGGCGCCTCACACCTGCTAGTAGTAGTAGTAGTAGTAGTAGTTTCTTTTTGTGACGGAGTTTCACTTTGTATCACTGGAACTCACTTTACAGAGCAGGATGACTTCATAGAGAGCTACCTGCCTCTGCCTTCTAAGTGCTGGGATGGAAGGCCTGTGCCACACGCCTGGTATTATAGCACTTGGGAGGCTAAGGCAGGAGGATTTCTGTGGCTACCCAGTGAATCCAGGCTAGCCTGGGCTATAGAGGAAGAACTTCCCTCCTTTGTTTTTGTTTTTTAAAGACTTATTGATTTATTTCATGTATGTGACTACACTGTAGCTGTCTTCAGACACAGCAGACAAGGACATCAGATCCCATTGCAGATGGTTGTGAGGCACCATGTGGTTGCTGGGAATTGAACTCAGGACCTTTGGAAAAGCAGTCAGTGCTCTTAACCTCTGAGCCATCTCTCCAGCCTGTTATTGTTATTGTTTAGGCCTGTTATCTCATGCCTGGGATTACAGCACTCAGGAGGATGAGGCAGGAGCATCACCACAGTGGAAAGGAGAGTCACTGGTAGCTCCATCACTGGTTTTGCTCATAAGTCTGTAATCCTGCAGCCCTGGTGGTGTAAACTGTTTTTGTTTTTTGTTTGTTTGTTTTGAGACAGGATCTCACTATATAATCTTGGCTGTCTTGGAACTCACTGTGCAGACCTGGTTGGCCTCAAACTCACAGAGACCTGCCTGCTTCTGCTTCCTGAGTGCTGGCATGTAAGCCCAGTGCCACTATGTCTGACTTTCTAAGAATATTTTTTAGGGCTTCAACCGGTGCTGAGTGTAGCCTGAGCAGTTAAGCATGCTTGCTATTTTCTCATAGAATGTGAGTTCAGTTCCAGTACGCACATATGGCAGTTCACAACCATCTGTAACTCCAGTTTCAGGAGAATCAGTTTCATCTGGCCTGTAAGGGCACCTGTACACACTTGACACATGTGCAAATAAAAAGGAAACAAATTGGGCTAGTGAGATGGCTCAGCGGGTAAGAGCACCCGACTGCTCTTCCGAAGGTGATGAGTTCAAATCCCAGCAACCACATGGTGGCTTACAACCACCCATAATGAGATCTGACGCCCTCCTCTGGTGCGTCTGAAGTCAGCTATAGTGTACTTATGAAGAATAATAAATGAATCCTTGGACCAGAGAGAGCAGGGACTGAGCAAGTGGGACCGACTGGAACGAGGGAGGCCGGCCAGAGCGAGCGGGGCAGAACAGGGGCGGCAGGAGTGAGCGGGGCAGGCTCGGAGGAAGTGGGCCGGAGTGAGAAGGGCCAGAGCAAGCGGGGTTGACCGGAATGAGGAAAAAAAAAAGGAAACAAATTTAGAGGAATAAAACTTTTAATTTATTTTTTTTCTTTTTTTTTTTTTTTTGGTTTTTTGAGATAAGGTTTCTCTGTATAGCCCTGGCTGTCCTGGAATTCACTCTGTAGACCAGGCTGGCCTCGAACTCAGAAATCTGCCTGCCTCTGCCTCCCGAGTGCTGGGATTAAAGGTGTGCGCCACCACGCCCGGCTCTTAATTTCTTTTCTTAATTAAGAAATTTAAAAGTGTTTTATGTGTATGAGTGTTTTGTCGGCATGTACCACTGTGCACCACATCCATGTAATGCTCATGAAGGCCAGGAGAGGGTGCTCATTTCCTGAACTGGAGTTACAGATGGTAGTGAGCCACCATGTAGGTGCTGGGAATTGAACCAAGTTCCTCTGGAAGAGCAACCAGTGCTTTTTAACTGCTAAGTTATCTCTCTCTAGCCCCCTAATGTTTGTTTTTTCCCAGTTTTTAGCTTTCACAGTATGTTGTAGGTGATGGATCTGTCCTGGACCAGAGATGAAACTGTAGACCAGCAACTGGTCCGTATGTAAGTTTTACAGCTCTGAAGGGAAAGGCTTCTCCTATGGAAGTGTTAAAAGTTCTGTCCCAGCCGGGCGTGGTGGCGCACGCCTTTAACCCCAGCACTCTGGAGGCAGAGGCAGGCTGATTTCTGAGGCTGATTTCAAGGCCAGCCTGGTCTACAAAGTGAGTTCCAGGACAGCCAGGGCTATACAGAGAAACCCTATCTCGAAACAAAACAAAACAACAACAACAACAAAAAAAAAAAAACCCAAAACCAAACCAAACCAAACCAAACCAAACCAAACCAAAAGTTCTGTTCCAGCTACTGAAAGGGAAGGTTTTCCCCAAATGCAAGTGTTACAGCTCTGTTCTGGCAGGGGCAAATTTTCCCTAGCAAAAGTGTTACAGTGTGGGATGCTACGACCATGCCAGAAAGCCTGGTAAGGTATAGTGGGTCTGAGACCTGGAGACTTGGTGGGCACACACCTGAGACTTATGCGACTCCCCGATTCCTGCCAGATTCCTGGTCCGGAACAGGTGCCATGTTCCCCACTTCTGTCATGTAGCCCCAAACAGAGTTCTCCATGCTAATGAGGTACCTAGAGGCCCTGAGGATTTAGCCAATAAACTCCCCTGCCCAGACATTCCTCCCTGCAAAAGGTATTTAATCTCGGGGCTACCCTAATGAGTTGGTCTGCATCCATTTTCCACAATGAACAGTCATTAAGAGTTTAGGACCATAGAGTATTTCTTTCAGCTACCATCCATCGCCATGGGGAACACGGAAAAGGCCTTAGCCTACAAAGCCACAGCTAAATCTCCCACAGAAAGTCCATCTGTACTCCATACAACCACCTCCAAGGTAAGGACAATCACCACTGAGCTATGCGAGAGCTTCCCCTTCCCCTAGCCCAGAACTAGGCACTGTCCTTAACCTGTGGCTCCTACACCACTCCCAACTTCTCTTAACTCTGCAACGCCTAGATGGCCAAGGATTTGGGAGCCTCCAGTCTCAGCCTCCTTGTGGGCCCGTGGACCCCTGATCCGTCATTCCCAACTCCTCTGTGCGGCACCCCAGGGAGGACGACTAGGTACCCGGGAGTCTGAGAACCCATGCTTTGGCTTCTCCCACATCTCAGACTGTGTTTTGTTACCCCTGGAGCAGTAGAGCAGGGCCCGCCTAGCAGCGTTGGGGAAATGCAGTCAAGCTCCCTGAGTTACAGCTGTGCTCTGAGAGGTATCCTGGCAGTCAAGAGGCAAGGAATACCACAGTCACACTGCTTAACAAACCTCACTGAAGAGACTGGGAGGGAGAACCCGGGAGTGTGGCGGCCTCTGCTGGCGTTGGGAAAGCAGCAGAGGACCGAGCAGAAGGCAGGCTTTATATATACACGATTTCTTGGTAGTGGGAAGGGGCTTTTCAGAGTGGAGATTTTTTTTCTAGGGTGAGGATGGGTGGTAAGCTTTCAGATCCTGAGCTAGAGTGAGCTCAGGGATTGGTGGGTTTTCTTTGTTAAAAATCACTACTATAGGGTGCTGGTGTGATGGCTCATCGGGTAAGGGCATTGACTGCTCTTCTGAAGGTCCTGAGTTCAAATCCCAGCAACCACATGGTGGCTCACAACCACCCATAATGAGATCTGATGCTCTCTTCTGGTGTGTCTAAAGTCAGCTACAGTGAACTTACCTTTAAAAAAAAAAAAATCACTACTATAGCTGGGCAGAGGTTATTTTATCCCAGCGCTCAGGAGGCAGAGGTGGGCTGAGCTCCTTGAGTTAGAAGCCAGTCTGGTCTACAGAGTGAGTTCCAGCACGGCCAAGGCTACACAGAGAAACAAAACCCTGTCTCAAAAAATAAAACAAACTCCTTATCGAAAATCGCTTCGGGATGGGATACGGGCCAGCCCCATCCTTTCAAGCCAGTGCAGGACAAGGCGGGAAGATGATCCACGTACCCTTCAAGCCCCCTCGGGCTGCAAACTCCCACTCCTCTTCTGTGGGCAAGCGTTTCCCCCGCCATGCGCAGTAAGCACCAGCGTCATTCCAGCTCACGTGTACCACAGGAAGCTCCAGTTTCTCTCGGATGCCGGAGCCGGGACCTGCAGGCTGACAGGCAGGGTGAAGTGAGACAGGCTTCTGGGATCTAGGGAAAGGCTGAAAACAACCGCTTGGTTCGGGGTGACACAGTTCAGATTTTATACTAGGTAAAGGAGGGGGGTCAAGGAACGAAAGCTCGGTGAGGGAGAAACGGAAGAGACAAGAAGAACAGCGGTTGCACACACCTGGATTTCCAGCACTTGGAAGGTTGAGGAAGGAGGAACCTGGCCTACAGAGAGAGATGCCATGAGACAGGAGGGAGGAGGGGAGAGACAAAAAGATGGATTCTTCAGTAAAGAGAGCAGTGGGAAATATGGAAAAGAGTTAAAAGCAGAAGGAACGGGGTTACTCCTGAAATGTCCTAAGTCATCATTCCTGGCTGGGCAGAGAGGTGATGCACGCCTTTGACCCCAGGACCCAGAGGCAGAGGCAGACAGATCTTTGAGTTTGAGGCCCCTGCCTGGTCTACAGAGCCCATTCCAGCCCAGCCACAGCTACACAGAGAGAACCTGTCTTAAAAAGAAAACATATCAGGCCGGGCGTGGTGGCGCACGCCTTTAATCCCAGCACTCGGGAGGCAGAGGCAGGCGGATTTCTGAGTTCGAGGCCAGCCTGGTCTACAAAGTGAGTTCCAGGACAGCCAGGGCTAAAGAGAAACCCTGTCTCGAAAAACCAAAAAAAAAAAAAAAAAAAAAAAAAAAAAAAAAAAAAAAAAAAAAAAAAAAAAAAAA
>LR749541.1:3012511-3089905 GCA_902729485.2 Mus minutoides
GACACTGGTTGCCACCAGTGAACAGCCTGCAGAGACAGAAAACATTATCAGGGCAAGCCGATCTGACCCAGCAAGGATCCCCTCTTGACCTGACCCACACTGGAAGTGGAACACAGACTGTGGGCTGTGGGGTTTTATTGTTGTTTTGTTTTTTGAAACAGGTCTCACTCTGTCGTCATGGCGTTCCTGGAACTCACTCTGTAGACTAGGCTGGCCACAAATTCAGAGATCCTCCTGCCTCGGCCTTCAGAGTGCTGGAGTTGAATGTATACAACCCACACACCTGGCTCTAGATGGAGTCTTTTAAAAGTTTGGGCTTTTAGGTCAGTTGCCAGAGTGCTTGCAAGAAGCGCTGGGTTCCCTTTAATCCCAGCACTCGGGAGGCAGAGGCAGGCAGATTTCTGAGTTCGAGGCCAACCTGGTCTACAGAGTGAGTTCCAGGACAGCCAGGGCTATACAGAGAAACCCTGTCTCGAAAAAAACCAAAAAAAAAAAAAAAAGAAGCACTGGCATAACCAGCACTCCATCATGGCATAAAACCAGCCTATAATGTATACCGGTCATCTTGGAGGCAAGAGGATCCGGTGTTTAAGAGCATCTTTGACTATATAGTGGATTCCAGGCCAGATTGGGCTACATAGTCTCAGAAAGCTAGTCTGAAGCTGGGCAAGTGGTGGCACATGCCTTTAATCCAGCCCTTGGCAGGCAGAGGCAAACAGATCTCTGTGAGTTCAAAGCCAACCTGGTCTGTAGAGTGAGCTCCAGCCAAGATCCAGGGTCTACATAGTGAGACCTTTCTCAAAAAACAAAACTAAGTAAGAACAACCAAACAAACAAAAATCAAAATAACAACAAGAAGAATCCACAACAGCCCCCTCCCACAGACCCTCAAATCAAAGCCAAAGTAGAGGGAGATCTTTTTCCTCTGTCCTTCACCTGGACTAAACAAAGGGCTCCCTCTACATGCTATTAGGCAAGCATCTGCCACTGACCCACAGTTCTGTCCCTTTAAAAAAAAAATCCATTTTGAGCCAGGGTCTCCCTTAACTGTTCAGGCTAGCCTTGACCTTGCTACTCTGCCTTGGTTTACAGGCAGGCATCGCCAAGCCCGGCTTTTACCGCCCTGGCCACTCCAGCTAACTGAGCAGTTGTCTTCTCTGTTGCCCCCCAAATCAGCTCCTCCAAGATGCCCCCAGGTGACCCCTCTCCCTCAGAAGTTTATCCAGCTCCCACACCTCCATCCCCACTGTGACCAGGCTCTCTCACCGGCATCTGATTTTCTTGCTCTCTGAGCTCAGGGGAGACAAAATCCTCAAAGACGAAGCTCCACCCGAATGCCTCGGCTTCAGTCTGGTACTTTTTCTTCCGGACAAACTCCCTGGAAAGAGAGAGTTCACTTGGCTCAGTGGCTACGATGCCACATCCTATTCCTGATGTCTGTCCTGTGCTCCAGGGAGCCTCGTGTGAAAACTCTTTCAAGTTTTCAAAAGCTTCAAGAAACTGCCAGGCGTGGTGGCGCACGCCTTTAATCCCAGCACTCGGGAGGCAGAGGCAGGCGGATTTCTGAGTTCGAGGCCAGCCTGGTCTACAAAGTGAGCTCCAGGACAGCCAGGGCTATACAGAGAAACCCTGTCTCGAAAAAACCAAAAAAAAAAAAAAAAAGAAACTAACCTGGGGCTGGAGAGATGGGTTAAGAGAACTGGCTGTTCTCCCAGAAGTCCTGAGTTCAATTCCCAGCAACCACATGGAGGCTCATAACAATCCCTAATGAGATCTGACACCCTTTTCTGGAGTGTCTGAAGACAGCTACAGTGCACTTATATATAATAAATAAATAAATCTTTGCAAAAAGAATTGCCTTGCCAAGCTACTTTCGATTTGTGTGTTCCTTTGTGAAACACCAACGTTATTCTTTGTTTCTAACACACCTGACCTGATTTTTTCTATAAAACTAGAATATGTTAGTAAAAATCTCTTTTGTGGACATAGTTCTGTGAGGTCTTTGTTGTTTTGTTTTGTAAAGATGGGGACTCACTGTACAGCAGTGGTTCTTAGCCTTCCTAGTGCTGCAACCCCTAACCATACAGTTATTTTTGCTGCTACCTCATAACTGTAATTTTGTAAACTGTTCCAAGTCACAGTGTTTTTGGTGACCTCTATGACCTCTATGACAGGGTTGTTGGACTCTGATAAAGGAGTCACAACCCACAGGTTGAGAACCACTGCTGTGTAGCCTTTTCTGGCCTGGAACGAGCTGTGTAGAGTAGGCTGAGGAAACACGTTTCTGCAAATGTCTTTGGTTTCTGTTTCCTCATTTATTTTTGGAAACAGGCCCTCTCTGTGGGTCAGGCTGGCCTGAATCTTACCTAGTCAATCTCATCTTCAACCTGTAGTTCTGCCTCAGTCTCCCTGGTGCTGGGTTATAAGACCTGACCACCAATCCCTGCTCCAAAGATGTCACGTACATTGAATTGTTCAGCACAGAGTCCATGTCCTGCTTTTCTCCATTAGCACTGTGCAGTGGACTCAGCTTCTTTTTCTTTTCTTTTCTTCTTTTCTTTTCTTTTCTCTCTTTTCTTTCTCTCTTTTCTTCTTTTCCTTTCTTTCTTTCTTTCTCTCTCTCTCTCTTTCTCTCTCTCTCTTTCTCTCTCTTTCTTTCTTTCTTTCTTTCTTTCTTTCTTTCTTTCTTTCTTTCTTTCTTTCTTTCTTTCTTTCTTTCTTTCTTTCTTTCTTTCTTTCTTTCTGGTTTCTTTTAGAGACAGGGTTTCTCTATATAGCCCTGGCTGTCCTGGAACTCACTTTGTAGACCAGGCTGGCCTCGAACTCAGAAATCCGCCTGCCTCTGCCTCCCGAGTGCTGGGATTAAAGGCGTGCGCCACCACGCCCGGCTTATTTTTATTAGTTTTTTTAACATGTGTGTGTGTGAACATATGTGCCATAGTGCTAACATGGAGGTCAGAGCCCAACTTAAGGATTTTAAATTTAAAGATTATTTTTTTTTCCAGTGCTAGGCAATGTACCAAAGGCCCTGCTAGCTAAGTTCTTCACAGTGAGAGACACCCTCAGTTTGTTTGCTCCTTTTAAAGCTACAAAAGCATGTGCCAACCCGCTAACTAATGCAGTCGGTGTCCTCTGGGTTGATGTATTACACACACCTAAAACTGGGCTTAGAGCTGGGCGTGGTGGCGCACGCCTTTAATCCCAGCACTAGGGAGGCAGAGGCAGGCGGATTTCTGAGTTCGAGGCCAGCCTGGTCTACAAAGTGAGTTCCAGGACAGCCAGGGCTATACAGAGAAACCCTGTTTCTAAATACAACAACAACAACAACAACAACAACAAAAACTGGGATCAGACTGGAGGGATCACAAACATTTGTTGCTCTTAAAGATGTGGGTTTGGCGACTGCTCTTCCGAAGGTGATGAGTTCAAATCCCAGCAACCACATGGTGGCTTACAACCACCCGTAACAAGATCTGACGCCCTCCTCTGGTGCGTCTGAAGTCAGATACAGCGTACTTATGAAGAATAATAAGAAAATGAATCCTTGGACCGGAGAGACCAACCGGAGCAAGCCAGGCTGTCCGGAGCGAGCGGAGCCGAACGGGGACGGCCGGAGCAAGCGGGGACGCCGGAGCTAGCAGGGCCGGAGCGAGTGGGGCCAAACGGGGACGGCCGGAACGAGCGGGGCCAAAAAAAAACCGGAGCAAGCGGAGCCGATCGGAGCGAGCGGGGCTGGCTGGAACAAGCGGGGGCCGTACGGGGGCGGCTAGGAGCAAGTGGGGCTGGCCGGAGCGAGTGGGGTCGAGCAGAGCGAGCGGGGTTGACCGGAACAAGGGAAAAAAAAAAAAAAAAGATGTGGGTTTGGGAACGTGGCGGCCCACACCTTTAACCCCAGCACAGAGGAGGCAGAGGTGGGAGGATCTCTCAGCTCAAATACAGTCTGGTCTACAGAGTGAGGTCCAAGACAGCCAAACAAAGAGGACTCAAATTTGATTCCCTATAGCTTCCCCCAGCCTTGAAGCAGGCATATTCAGATCTCACTGCAACGGAGTATGAGACCACCTGGGGTGGAGCCTTCCGCCTTAATGGCTCTTTTGTTCTGTCACCAGCCACTGCACTTCTCCAAGACATTGCTACCTGCTGAGATAGCTGAGAGGCCCTTGAGATATTCCGGAGACAGCACCAGGCAGAGGGTCTATAGGCTGGCAACAGACATCAAAAATGGATTGGTGGGGGATGAGCCTCCCCCCTTTATAAGCACAGACTCTTAGTGAACTTTGGGGCCTTGAACAGAAACATGTCTTGACCTCCACTATTTCTCTCGCTGTTTCCTTCCATACAGCTCTGGCCTCCCACTCAGGAATCCAGTTAGTCTGGCCACAGGCGGCTACAATTCCCAACAACCATATGGCAGCTCACAACCTCCTGTAACTCCCATTCCAGGGGATCTGATGCCCTCTTCTGACCTCCGAGGTCACCATGCATGTGAGTGCACACACTAAACGCAGGCAAAGCATTCTTGTGCCATAAAATAAGAAAACAAATACCTAAACTTTAAAAAATAAAAATCGAGATTCTATCTTTCGTGATTTGTAAGCTAAGTTTCGAATCAATCTCTCACAGCTATCTCTTTATTAGGAATAAAGGTTAGAATTAGAAAAGATTAGAGGGGCTGCTGAGATGGCTCAGCGGGTAAGAGCACCCGACTGCTCTTCCGAAGGTGATAAGTTCAAATCCCAGCATCCACATGGTGGCTCACAACCATCCGTAATGAGATCTGGCGCCCTCTTCTGGAGTGTCTGAAGACAGCTACAGTGTACTTACATATAATAAAATAAATCTTTAAAAAAAAAAGAAAAGATTAGAAAGAACCCTTACCCCTGCATGGAAAAACCGGAAATACCTGAAGTCTTTATTGGTGACTGGAAATATGTCGATAGCAAAGGGTTTTACTGTCACTTCCCGGGCAGGCCCTTCACCGTCTCTGCCATCCGGAGCATTTGTCCCCATCAGAAACCGGCCACCTGGCAGATGCACCATGGCAGGATCCTGGGCATGTCCTGCAGAACAGGACAAGTGCTAGTAATGCATACAAACATATGCACAGAGATAGGGCTGCATCATCTCAGTATTTGTTTTATTAAATTTTACAATAATAATAATTCTTGAGACATAGTTTTTCTGTGTAGCTCTACTGTCCTGGAACTCACTCTGTAGACCAGGCTTAGAAATCCGCCTGCCTCTGCCTCCCGAGTGCTGATATTAAAGGTGTGCGCCACCATGACAGGCCACACTTTGCTTTCTAAAAATATGTTTATTTTATGAGTGTGTATCTGCATGTATATAAGTTCACTGTGTGTGTGTGTGTGTGTGTGTGTGCACATGTGCGCGTGCACGCGCCTGGTACCCACAGAAATCAGAAGAGGGCACTGAGTCCTCTGGAACAAGACAGATGCAAGCTGCCATGTGGGTGTTGGGAACCAAGCCTAGGTCCTCGTCCTTCAGGAACAGCAAATGCTCTTTTTTTTTTTTTTAGATATTTTCTTCATTTACATTTCAAGTGCTATCCCAGAAGTCCCCTATACCCTCCCCCAGCAAGTGCTCTTAACTCCCGATCTCCAGACCATACTTGATTACTTACATACCTCTCTTGCCTCAGCTAGGTAAATTTAGAAACTATAACTTCAAATATGTGTACATTTTCACCCACACTCCCTCTACCACCCGCTCTGACCTTTGGAGACAAGGTCTTACTATATAGCTCAGGTTGGCCTTGAACTCACAGAGATCAGCTAGCTTGCCTCTGCCTCCCAAGTGCTGGGATTAATACATAAGCCACTACACTACTCACACTTCATGCTGTTTCTTTCCCTCTCCCTTTGTACTGTTGAACACTTTTCTGTTTTATTTTTGAGATGAGGGCTCATGCAGCCCTGGCTGGCCTAGAGCTAGTTATCTGAGGATGATGCTGACTTCCTGATGACAGGGGAACAAGTAGGTGTGTACCACTTGGCCCAGTTCATGTGATGCTGGGGATGGAAATCAGGTTTCACATTAAGTAAGCACTGTACAACTGAATCACACCCATAATTTATGTGCATATTACTTTTTTATTTTTTTGTGTGTGAGATAGGGTTTTTATGCATGGCAATCTTTCTGATTAAAAAAAAAAATCAACAATTCTACAGCTCCCTCACTTCAGGGACCCTCCCATCTATGCCTCACCAATGCTAAGATTGCAGGCATGTGGCACTGTGCCCCAGGCTCATGAACTTGGTATGTGTGTCACAGGAAATTGAAACCAGGGTCTCACATATGCTCTGTGGTGCTCAACCCTATCTTCTCATTTTAAAATTAGTTGCTTTTTTCCCTTATTTTAATTTTTGATGACAAGGTCACCCCACCCCCACACCCCTCCAACCCTGGGCTGGCCTGAAAAATCACTATATAGATGGACTAGCCTTGCTTGGCAGTCACAGAGATCTACCTACTTTCACCTCTCAAGAGATTAAAGGTATAAGCAACCATACCCAGCTTTTCAGGGTCTTTTATTTTTATTTATTTATTTATTTATTTATTTATTTATATTTATTATACGTAAGTACACTGTAGCTGTCTTCAGACACCCCAGAAGAGGGCATCAGATTTCATTATGGATGGTTGTGAGCCACCATGTGGTTGCTGGGATTTGAACTCGGGACCTTCGGAAGAGCAGTCGGCGCTCTTAACCACTGAGCCATTTCTCCAAGAGCAGTCGTCGCTCTTAACCACTGAGCCATCTCTCCAGCCCTCCAGGGTCTTTTATTTAACCCTCTTCTCATTTTGATACAATTCTACCCATCTCAAGAATAATCCCAAGAGGGGAAAAAAACCGAGTAAGTAGGGAGATCTCAAAGTAAAGGAGAATGTGCTGGGTGTGGTGGCGCATGCCTTTAATCCCAGCACTAGGGAGGCAGAGGCAGGCGGATTTTTGAGTTCGAGGCCAGCCTGGTCTACAGAGTAAGTTCCAGGACAGCCAGGGCTACACAGAGAAACCCTGCCTCGAAAAAAACCAATATATACATATATATATATATATATTTATGGCTGGGCAGTGGTGGACCTTTAATCCTAGCACTTGGAAGGTAGAGGCAGGCATTTCTCTAAATTTGAGCCCTGTCTGGTCTACAGAATGAGTTCCAGGAAAGTCAAGGATACACAGAGAAACTTTGTCTCTAAAAGCCAAAATTAAATTTTTTTAGGGACCAGGTTAAGTTTTCTGTCCTTTGCCAGTATCTGTACACTCATGGCACACAAACACATACATAAAAAATAAATTTTTTTTCCAGGTCATGCTTGGTGGTGTACACCTCTAAGCCCCAGCATGTGGAGGCAGAAACTGATGGATCTTTGTGATTTTTGAGGCCAGCCTGGTCTACATAGTGAGATCCTGTCACACAACAAACTACAATCTAAGACCCTATTTTATGCCTTATAATCCCAAAGCTAAAGAAGCTGTAGCAGGAGATCACAAGCTCAAGACTAGTTAGGGCTACACAGTCAAGACCTTTATACCAAAACAAACAAACAAAAAAAACCCCAAAACAAAAAATCCCCCAAAGCAAACCCCTGAACAAGGGGCCTCTGCGCTGTAGCTTCGCTGAGTGCCTGCCCAGGGATCTCTATGAATTTGAGGTCAGCCTGGTCTATGTTCCAGGCCAGACAAGGCGACATAGTTGAGACTCTGCCTCAAATATAAAATAAAATAGGGTATTAGCATATAAGAGCTCCTGTTGCTCTGGAAGACGCTCCATTTTCAGTCTCCAGCACCCAAGCAGTGGTTTATAACCATGTTTCTTCTGTTGTAGGGATCCAACCTGACCTCCGCCGGCACCAGACATGCTCGTGGTGCACCTACATACGAGGTTGCAAAACACTCATACACATAAAATATTCTAAGAAAAACTGAATCCAAAAGTAACTAGAGATAAAAGGTGCATTTAAACAAACATTTTGAGTATCAGATTACTGTGTATGTGACTTAAACGTATCTTGAACTTTCAAAGTTTTCTACAAATAAAAGCTACGTGTTACACAAGTGCACCAGCTTAAGACAGGGAAGTGGGAAAGGGAGAAAAGGAAAACCAGAATGCCTTACTCCCAACGCCCCAGCCAGGGCTGAATACCAGAGGAGACCCTGCTTCAAAAAAAAAAAAAAAAAAAGTGCAGTTTCATGATGGCCAGCCCCAGCAACTAGCCCGAGACCCTGCAAACTCCCCTCCGAGGCGGGGATAGCATCTAGAGCGCAGGATACAGTTACTTTCAGGTGTTCAGGGATAAGGGGGGATATAGGCACGGAGCCACACACTGACCTAGCTGAAGCCTGGGGCAGGACAGGAGCCACAGCAGCAACACGGGAGGGAGCAGGGAACCCATGCTGGGGAGCCAGAACTCAGAACGCATGCGTCTGCTCGGGCGCTTCTTCGCGCCTGCGTACTCGCACTGACTCGGTGACCAATGGCAGGGCGCTCCTACGGAGCTTGCCTGTAGGGCCCGCCCATGAATGAACACAGGCCCACACGCCATCCTACTCAGATTTTTTTATTTTATCTGACCGCTTTTGTGTGATGTTAACGCCCTTGCATGTCCAACGTGGTGCAATCACAGCTGGTTAGAAGCTGCCCATGGTGCTGGGCAGTAACTGCCTGTCTGTGAACCAGTACCAAGTAGCTGAGCCATCTCTCCACTCAGATGTCTTCCTCTATTCAGTTGAGCTGTTCACTCACTGGAATACAGATCCAGCCCCTCCCCCCAGATATCATCAAACACATAAAACCAAGTACATGAAAACCGGAGAAAAGTGTTACAGGTATGATGTAAAAAGATAGAAAATAGCCTAAAAATCTTGTATTTCACCCAAACCCTTTTTTTTGAGACAGGGCTTCTCTGTGTAGCCCTGGCTGTCCTGGAACTCATAATCTGTCTCTGCTTCCCAAGTGCTGGGATTAAAGGCGTGAGTCACCACCGCCCAGCACCAAATCCTTATCCTTCAACCGCCTTAATGTGTAACTGTTTCAGCCTCTTGTGTTCCCAGGCTGTCTGGAGGTTGTTGGGCTGTAGAATTCTGACTCTCCAGCCTCCACGGAGTAACTTGGCTTCATCAGCTTTTCTGAAGCATTTTGTCATTTTCAAGTGTTAATGATCCAGTAGCTTCACTCTTAAGTATTTATTAGACACTATGAAACCCATAAATTACCCAGATGTGTTTTACACTGGCAAGAATCTTATATGTTTAACAGGGAGTTGGCTGGATAATTTCAAATACATCCACAACAAATTGTTCTTTTGACCTGGGGTCTCTTGTAGCCTGAGTTGGCATAGAAATTCCAGACTATTTCCAAAGTGCTAGGCTTACAGGCATGTGTCACCAAGCCTTATTTAGGAGAAAACCATTTCAAATTTTCAAAGAGCATTTAAGGAACAAGGGTAGACAACATGCTTATCTTATTTGTGTAATTTTTGTACTGTAGCTAAAACATCTTGTTCAGTGGGTTGAAAAAGAGCTGCTTTGAGTGTCTTCAGATACTCAAGGCAAAAATAAAATAAAAATTTACAGTATAATTTGAATAGGTGCCAAATGTCCTGTTCCTTTTCTCCAATCAGGAAGAGAAAATTATTTTCCAAATCACTTGAAGCTTGGACAAAAATAACCATTCCCCCCAACATCCTGTAGCATCCCAGGTAGGCTTCAACCCTTGAGAGAGGACATCCCAGCTCGCATGATCTCGTCGACCAGGAGGATATTGGTGGCGATCACAGTACTAAAAGGAGGGAGAGAGGACAGATCAGATTTCAACTTAAACTGCCTGGTCTGCCGCCCACCTGAGAGCCACCATGTGAGTGTAAACTCACCAGGAGTGCAGCAGCTGCTTCTTCACACAGTAGTTATCCCACACACCCATCTCTGCGGCCACCATCGGCTCACCTGCAAATAACCAAGAGCACCAAAGGCCTTTTTCAAGGAAACACATTATATTTTATGAACCCTACCAACTCTAAAACAGAAAACATGGGCCAATTGAGACCATTTTTCCCCCCCAAATGACAAGATTTTTCTATACAGCAGGCTGTGGTCCTGCTGCCTCAGTTCTGAAAGGATGCTGTACCAGGTCAACCTCAAGGTCTTTAAATACAAAGGAATAGTATGGCTTATCCCCAACTACTCCTCCATTAGTAACCAAGAGTTCTCCAATCACTCTTCTTAGCAATGCCTTACAGTCAGTGCTCTCTGCTTACCAGACTGCTGCAGTCTGTTCAGGACACACTGCTGCTGACCCACATCACATGCACTTTTGACTTCTCTCATTCCCAAATGTCTTCTATTAGGTTACTGACATAGGCTTTCTGCTTTCCACACAGCCCTGGTACCAAGATCCTCCTGTCATCCATCTTCCCCCCACCTAGGTTTACCTCACAACCAAGCTGCAATATTCTCACCTGTGCTCAGATCCACACCTACGAGCTGACCGGATTCTGAATGTTCAGCTTGAACTTTAACTAATGTTTCCTGAAGGTCAAAACCAGAGTTTTGCGCAAGAACCTAGGGAACAGATTTAATTCTTGAAAAGATACACTGAGAACAGAGGGTTAATCCAGAATAAATGAACAGTATTTCCAATTTTATAAAGTTCCCAGGGGGCTGGAGAGATGGCTCAGCAATTAAGAGCACTGACTGCTCTTCCAAAGGTCCTGAGTTCAACTCCTAAGAATCCCATGGTAGCTCACAACCACCTGTAATGAGATCTGATGTCCTCTTCTGGTGTATCTAAAGACAGCTACATTGTACGCATACATTAAAGAAATGAATAAATCTTTAAAAAAAGTTCTCTGTAGGCCGTCTTCTGAGCATACAAGTGCTACAGCATATCCCTTCTTGCTCCTACCAAACAGAGGGGTGAGGTTGCATGATTTGAATGAAAATAGAACCATTATTCATGTTCTTTTCTGAAGAACAGGCAGAAGTGTAGTTGACCAACTAACTCTCTGATACACCCCAAACCTAGCAAATCAAAGCACTGGTTATAAACCCTAACCTTTATTGAATATCTAATAGAGAACAACAACTGATCCAGGCAGTGATTTACTGGGCTGGTGCTATGAAGCTGTGCTAATCTGTCAGCCAAGCCTCTCTTCCTGCCACATGGTCGGTCCTTAATTTGCGTCTGACCTCTATGCTGGTTTCCCCTTCTTTTCTCCAGGTTTCTCTCCTGTACAGCTGCAGAGATTTCCTGCTTGCCTGTCCTGGGATGTGATAGGGTGGAGAATCTTTTAAATTCTACCCACTCAGGGCTGAAGAAGTATTTATTGTCTTGCTTCAAATACCTTTGGCTGGCATGAGATTAGCTATGTAGACTAGGCTGGCTGAAATCTGCCTGCCTCTACCCCACAAATACTAGGATGCTAGGATTAAAGGCACATGCCACCACAACTAGGTAGTTTTCTACTGTAGGAACTAACATTTACAACTGACCATAGCTACAGGATTTCAGGAAAACTAATTTAAGTTTTAACTAATTAAGATTTAAGTAGCCGGGCGTTGGTGGCACACACCTTTAATCCCAGCACTCGGGAGGCAGAGGCAGGCAGATTTCTGAGTTTGAGGCCAGTCTGGTCTACAAAGTGAGTTGCAGGACAGCCAGGGACACACAGAGAAACCCTGTCTTGAAAAACCAAAAAAGGACAAGTAACTATTCAGACCTTGGGAATGATGAGCAAGGCATCTGCAAATGCCTGGACTCCAAGCTGAGCCCTGCCCTTCACACTGGGCTTGTGTTTAATCAGAGCTTCTGCCAGGGCCACTTCCACTGCACCTGCACCCGGGACAACGCAGCCTGGTGGGCAAGGGAGGGAGAAAAGGCTAAGTTACAGGGAGAGATACAAACCTACCAAATACAAAAACAAACAAACAAAAGACAGTCATTTAGAATTCATTTTAAGGTGTGATGTTATTAGGCAATTAACATGAATTCTCTATGCTTGTGATCGCTCTCTGAGAGAGAGAGAGAGAGAGAGAGAGAGAGAGAGAGAGAGAGAGAGAGAGAGAGAGAGAGAGAATATGAATCTGTTTTGCAGTAACAGAGATGGAGGTGCTGCACCAACAGGCACTACCCCCAGCACAGCCTTGCTCCTTGGAGCATGAATGCACACCAATAGCCAACAGCAGCCATCAGGAGCTCGGGAGCCACCAGGCTCAGCCACTTATTTGTGCTCACTTTTAATAATGATATACCATAAAATACAGCATATCAGCCATCTTAAAGGAAGACTTTACTTTTGCATGGTGTCTGGCTGTGTAAATTACTGACTAAAGAACACAGTATTCAGCCATGCCTTTTAGACTAGCAATAATACAACTCAAATACTGAGTGGTTCTTACCATCATCAATAGCATTTTTGACAGCCCTCAAGCCATCTCTTATTGCATCCTTGATTTGAGTCAGTGTGTGCTTATTTGGTCCTTTAACCAGCAAAGTGACAGAACGGGGATTGTTACACTTCTCAATAAAGGTGAACTTCTCCTCACCCTGTGTAAAAGAGAAATTATTGTCAAAACCAGATTACCCAAAGTCATGATGGTACATATCCCTAACCCCATGACTTGGAAGGCAGAGGCAGGTGGTTCTCTGTGAGTTCCAAAGGCTACAGAGTAAAACCTTATCTTAACACAAACCCAACAAATACAAAAAGTATTATGCAAAGAGAATCAGGAGGGGTGTATGAAGCATTAGTAATATAATAGGAACCCACCATCATCCCATTAAAGAAAAGCTGAACATCCCACTAAAGAAAAGCTGAAGGGGGAAATAATTCAAGGTGCAAAAGAAATTAAAAGCTGCTGGGCGTGGTGGCACACGCCTTTAATCCCAGCACTCGGGAGGCAGAGGCAGGAGGATTTCTGAGTTCGAGGCCAGCATGGTCTACAAAGTGAGTTTCAGAACAGCCAGGGCTACACAGAGAAACCCAGTCTCAAAAAAACCAAAAGAAAGAAATTAAAAGCCAACTTACATTATACAAAAACATACCAAAACATATAAGGAAGTCATTTTTTAAATGGTGTAGTCACTATTAAGAGTTGGCCATGGGGCTGGTGAGATGGCTCCGCAAGCGGGTAAGAGCACCCAACTGCTCTTCCGAAGGTGATGAGTTCAAATCCCAGCAACCACATCGTGGCTTACAACCACCCGTAATGAGATCTGACGCCCTCCTCTGGTGCGTCTGAAGTCAGCTACAGCATAGTTATGAATAATAATAAAAACAAATCCTTGGACCGGAGAGACCAACCGGAGCGAGTGGGGGCCGAACAGGGACTGCCGGAGCGAACGGGGCCGACCAGAGCAAGCTCGGGGTCGAGTGGAGCGTGCGGGGTTGACCGGAACAAGGGAAAAAAAAAAAGTTGGGCATGTCCAGTGAATAACCTCCACCCATGTTCCTAGAAGTAACCTTGATTCAACCCAGTGACAGAAACATATACAGCGAGTTCCAGGCCAGTCTGTGCAGTATAGAGACCCTGTCTGTCTCAAAACAAACAAAAACCAACCAACCAACCAACCAACCAACCAACCAAAACCCACAAAATTGGTAAGAATTTGAGTTTAAAAGTTTCCTACTCAACCACTGATAAACAAAATACTATTTGTCTTAGGAAGAAAACACTTACCAGTGTATACTCATAGACAAGCCCTGCATGTCCCAAACAGTCAGGATTCAGGTCATCAAAGGAATTCAGAGCTATCCCACCACAAGCAAGTGTCAGCCTGCAACAGTGAAAGACATTAAGGAAAATATAGTAAGCCATGGTGGTCAGGTTCAAAAAGACCAACAATCTTTTTAGCCAAGGAGATTCTCAGAACTGCAGGAAAGTGCATCTTAAAACACAGCCCCTCCTCCACACTCCCCATAAGCCAGGGGGGAAACGACCTATTCAATCTCAAATTGAACCTGCATGCCAAGGCCATAAAAACGCCAATTCATGAATAAACCACACTATGGATGGGGTTCTGTGGGAGGAGCATTTCTTAGGAACCTTTTTTCTAGTTTTATATATTGAATGTTTGGTTGAGACATGCACACAGGCCAATAGCCTGCCTCCACTCCCTGAGTGGTGGGACTACAGGTTTGTGTGCAGACACATCCTTGGCCTCTAGACAAGAAAAAAAAGGTCTCACTTATGTCATGGTTGAAAAAACTAAAGCACGCAGCTGGGCATGATGACGCGCACTTTCTAACCCAGGGTTTAGGAAGCAGAGGCAGGCTCATGTCTGTGAACTAGATAGAGGCCATCCTGATTTATACAGTCAGTTCATACTGAAACCCTGCCTAAAAATAAAATAACGTGTAAAGCAATGTTCATAGAATTCCATGTAAATCTCAGAATGGGAGACAACCCACAACTAAACTACCAGGACAACATATAAACAGCGGAACACCAGCCAGCTTTCATTTGATTTCATGTTACAAACTATGCCAAGCAAGTGAAATACACCAGGCTGATTCTCCTAGGTCCCTACACCGTCTATTCCAAAAGTGTCCAACAAGCAGGAGAGATGGGCAGCAGTGGGCACCTAGGTCTCACGCACAGACCAAGGGTCAGACCACAGTACTACATGTTGACTAAGCATCTCTAACTCCAGTTCTAGGGGTTCTAATGCCTTAGACTGACCCCCATGGACACTGAATGCCCATGGTACACACACAGATGCGCAAGCACACACACACAGACGCGCAAGCACGCGCGCGCACACACACACACACACACACACACACACACACACACACACACACACACACACACACGGAAAATACAGATGGCATAGTGGCACATGCCTTTAACCAAAGCACTGAGATGGCAGAATTAAACAGATTTCTTTCCTTCTGATCTGAGACTGTCTTAAAAAATAAAATCATAAAAGATTTAAAGACATGGAAAAAGACAAATATCTTCAATCTACTTTTAGATGGTGTTCAAGGATAGGAGAAGAAAAAAGTGAAGTGTGGCGACAGAGATGATGACCAGAGGGGACCACAGTTAATGCCAATGAATTCTACTTTGTAGTTTTTCTGTGAGCACAGAGGAGCCCAGAAGCCAGAGGGGGGCTTCTGAGCCACAGAAACTAGAGGTTGTGAACCATCGTTTGGGGTGCTGATAACTGAACCCAGGTGCTCTGTAAGAACCATCACGTATTTCTAATAACAGACCTGTCTCCTCCAGCCTCTGAACTTTAAAAATGGCTAAAATAATGGCTGGCAATGGTGTTGCTTATCTGTAACCATGTACTTGGAAAGTGAGGATTGCCAAGCTCAGATAATACAGTGAAAGTAAATGGTAAGTTTGGGGACCTGTCAACCTGAGCTTAATCCCTGGATCCACAAGGTAGGAGACACTATAAGCTGTTC
Source organism: Mus minutoides (assembly GCA_902729485.2). Classification (NCBI taxonomy): domain Eukaryota; kingdom Metazoa; phylum Chordata; class Mammalia; order Rodentia; family Muridae; genus Mus; species Mus minutoides. The sequence goes on from LR749541.1 coordinate 3,027,944, forward strand.
TCGGATTTTATGTAAAATCCAAGCACAAGGTTGAACATACACAAAAAACTGTTTAAAGGTAGACTTTTAAATTTACAGATTGCCACAATAAAACCAAGAACCTGTGTAACTAGGTCTTTTTTTTTTTTTTTTTGATACAGTTTCTTTGTGTAACAGCCCTGACTGTCCTGGAATTAGCTTTTATAAAGCAGGCTAGCCTCAAACTCAAGAGATCATCTGGCGTCTGCTCCCCAAATGCTGGGATTCACGCCCAGGTAAGAACAGACTATCTGCAAACAGGAGCCAGCAGTAACAGGGACAGAAGGGAAGCAGAGCGGCATACAGGGAATGTGTGTGAAATGCCTGTATAAGGAAGAAATCAATGATTCTGTTCAATTAATACATGCTAGTAAAATGAAAATGCAAGAAGTACGAGGAGAATAATTCTAACTCCTGGGCAAACTATTAAGTTGGTTTTACTCACCTTTCCATGTTTCTCCTCTTGGCTCTGCGCAGAGCTACGATACCTTCTTTCGCAAGGGCATCTAAAGAAAAGGGGTCAATCCCCTGAATAAAAACAAAGATTTTTCAATAGTCTTCACCTTAAAAATAAATAAGACTAATTCATAATTTTAAGTTCTCACCTTTTGATTAATAACGACAAATCCTTTATCTGAGTCACCACAGACTTTCTTTTTCAGCTCTATGATTTTTTTAACTCTATCTTCAATGAATTTCCTTTCAGCCTTTACTAGTTTTTCTCTCTCTTCTGCACTCTTGTAAAAAAATCCAGAATTCACTTCTCTATTTAAAAAAAAAAAAAAAAAAAAGGCAAAGGAGAGATTTCCATGTTATCTTAGTTTTTTAAGGGACTTGCATCAGGCTAGACACATTCCAAGCACGTGCTGTCCAAGCAAGCGGGCTCCACATAACCCAAGCCCCCATGTCTGCATTACTGTCCTCACAGTGGGGAAAGAGAATGTCACCTTCCCCCACCCTGAAGGGGGCTAATAAACTCACGTTTTCTCATACTCTAAGGACACGTTGCACGTGAGGATGTAGGCATTTTCTACTCTTTTCTTCATATCAGGATGCCGAGCCCCATGATCCAAAACAAGCCCTCTGATTAAGCTATAAAATAAAGTCAAATAATTGTTAGTACTAGTTTTTATACACATCCACTAGTTTCTGAAATTGTTCAACAACTTTTCAGTTAAACCTAAGGTGAAATGTAAAAAAGGAGTGCTCTATGACATCAGATAGACCACCCAAACAAAGATAACAAGCTTGCACATCTACTACCAGCAACTTTATGTTTTCAGGGCTGGAGAGATGGCTCAGAGGTTAAGAGTACTGGCCATTCTTCCAGAGGTCCTGTGTTCAATTCCCAGCAACTACATGGTAGCTGACAACCATCTTTAATGGGATTTTATTATGCCCTCTTTTGGCTTGCAGGTGTACGTACAGATAGAGCACTCACACATAAAATAAACTAATTTTTAAAAAAAAAAAAAAAAATGTAAGCCAGGCGTGGTGGCACACGTCTTTAATCCCAGCACTCGAGAGGCAGAGGCAGGCATATTTCTGAGTTTGAGGCCAGCCTGGTCTATACAGAGAAACCCTGTCTCGAAAAACAAGTTTTCAAACTTGTATCTTTTTTTTTTTTTTGGTTCTTTTCTTTTTGTTTTTTGAGACAGGTTTCTCTGTGTAGCCCTGGCTGTCCTGGAACTCACATGGTAGACCAGGCTGGCCTCGAACTCAGAAATCCGCCTGCCTCTGCCTCCCGAGTGCTGGGATTAAAGGCGTGCGCCACCAAGCCCGGCTCAAACTTGTATCTTGAACAAAGTTTTTCCTTCTGCATACTTACTCAAGCAGATCAATACTTGTTCATTGATGTGGTCACAATCATACTGACCACAAACACAACCTAACCCTCCCTCATTTCCAGCGTGCATGCTACTTACAGCAAATGCCACACTCAGTAACCTATTCACTATGAACCTGTCTCAGGACCGGGGAGCAGTTTAGTGGTAGGAAGCACGTCAAAGCATTTTCTTACTTACCTTGTATCGGTTTCAGATTTATGCTTCATCTCCATGATCTCAACCATGAAGAGGTCAATGGGCTCGTCTTTTTTCCTAATGGCCAAGATGGAGTCCACTACAGCCTATGAGAGAACCATTAATAAATTCAATGTGCACAGGCTGATACACTTAGCTGTTGTTCAGAAGAGTATAAAAGGCATAAGAAAAAAACCCCAAACCCTAACCATAACAGGAGTGCTATTTTATGGTGGTGCAGGCCTCCAATCTCAGCCCTATTTCAAACCCACCTTTCCCTCAAAATGTAACCATACCTCATAACAATTCACCCTGTATTGTGAACTAGCAGATGAGTTTCAAAGTCCCCCAAAGAAAAGTATTAAAGAACAATGTTAATCAGCCTGATTAGACAAACTCATACCAAACTACCAGTTCCCTTAAATGTGCAAAGGGGGCGGGGAGGAATGGAAGCAAAACCACGCTGACTAGAGACTTCCTACAACAGTACCAATTACCCTTCCTAAGCCTGGCCTGGTAACAATCCCTTCTTTCCACACTGAAGACAGATTAGATCATTACTGCCTAGGGAAAACTCTAACCCCTTCCTCTAGACAGCATCCCTGTGAAGAGCCTATGTGTGCAACACTTAGAACAGGTTTTTACATAAGACTTTCCCCATGCATTGTACCACATGCCCTCAAATATGTTTAATACACACCTCTGTCAAGACATCTGCAAGTTCAGCATGAACTTTAGTCCGCAGAGATGTCCTGGCCACATCGATGAGTGTTTCTCTGTCCATCTCTTTGCTTACTTTGACTTGTTCTAAAAATTGGAGTGCCTTTTCTTTTGCAGCTTCAAAGCCTTCAGTTATTATTCTTGGATGAAGACCCTATAATCCAAACAGTGATAAATTCAATGCAAGCACTTGCATCTTCCACTAGACACCACTAAGTCCAGTAACGTTTGAAGGGACAGCCTGAGTCATTCATACAACAATTAAAATGGTGTGCTGATTTTCTGAATACATTTAAAAGGACACAGTACTCCTTCCAATGCAGAGGAAAAGAACAGACTTTACTCTAGCACAGAGTCAAGGCCAAGGGAACTACAGAGCACACTTGGGTGTTCACTGTGCAATCCATGAAAACAAAACCGGCCCCTAATATTTTGCTGTAAGAGCTTGCTTTTTCTCTTGTCTACAGGACATCTGAAACTAGTTCACATCATTTTGAAATCAGAGAATAGGCTTGTGTAGGAGCAGTAACAGGCAGAGTTCCGGTGAGTCTGAGGCTAGCAGGTTAATTATAAACATGCAATCATTTACATATAGTTGGCAGGTTTTTTTTTTTATTCATTTCAGACCAGGTTAGACAGGCACAGGCTCCCAGAGTTAAGCAGCCCAGCCCTCAGCTAGCATCACATCAGTGTGTACCAATATCCCACCAAACAACATAGCACAGAAACAAGAAGCATATGTACTTCCGAAATGTACAGGTCCGCCTGTTTGAGCAGCTCCCCGATGATGAGGACATTGGATGTTGTGCCATCGCCAGTTATGTCATCCTGGGCTGTAGCCACTTTTGCTATCAAAGAGGCTGTTGGGTGTTGAATTTGCTGTAGGTAGAAAAAGAACCATTTAAATGACTTAAAACATCACCTAGGGTACAGCACAGAACAGGCTTCTTTCAATGCCTTCCACCAAGACTGCACAGGACTGCTGGCTACACATTTTGCTTGGATTTCAAGTCACTCCCTTTACTAGGGTTTGAACTATAGGACCTGAAAGTTCTGGTGAGGGTAATGGGTAGTTGGGTCAACTTAATATGATCCCTGGGGCAAAAATAGTAACTATACAACAGCCCGGTGTGAGAGGCACAGCTTTAATCCCAGTTTGAGGCCAACCAGGGCTGCACAGTGAGATTTATCTTAAACAAAAGTAGATTTTCATTTCTCCTGCAGCTGAGTGGAAAGATGAGCATTTATTGAGACAAGGTCTCACTATGCTTATGTAGCTCTACCTGGTTTTGAACTCAGAGATCAGGCTGAGTGCCGGGATTATAGTTAGCTGTGTGGTACAATACTTAGCTAAAGTAGAGATAACAATCTTCTTTTATACAATTTTTTATTTTAGCCCAGACTAAAAAGTAGGCCAAAAAACAAAACAAAAAACTAAGGATCTAAACACATGTGTCACAGAGCTCCTCACCCACTAAGCATTTCCTATATTTCTGTCTGAAAGGTACGATGACCTGATGAAGAATTTTATCCATCTCAAATGGAACAGGAGGTCAAGATTTTTTTTTTAACCCAGCACGGCGGCCTCTTACCATTTCATGAAGCAGCACATTGCCATCTTTAGTAAGTTTGATGTCTCCAGCACCAGATACAAGCCTGCCAAATGGGAAGGAATTGGTGAGCAAGGATGTGCCTTTTTCCAAAAAAACAAAAAACTGTCAGACCCAATCTCAACTAAATAAACAAAGAAAATTCCCACAAAAAAGAATGAGGTGTAAAGGGAGCAAAAGGAGGCTATTAAATATATGACTCCAAAGCAACCGTAATTTGAAGAACGGATACGAGAGGCTTTTCGAGAAAAGTCAGAGTGAATAAGAGTGAATAGTTAAAAATCCAAGCTCTATGTCTCAGTGAACTTCATTAATTTGCTAGCTAACGAGGTAACGAAAACAGATCCCCTGAAAATTTGGACTTTACTCCTACATCTCAGTAAACCCGGGGCTGGGTTCGGGAAGGGTGCACACCCTCTATAAGAAACCGATGCAACTGGCAACCCCGAAAGGAGCGGATCCGGGGGGGTTGGATGGAATGCAGCCCAGCCAGGGGTGAAAGAAAACGCCTGCGCGAAGGCCTGGAGGCAGCGACTCGAGTTTGCGGCCATGGAGCCGCCAGGCCCGCCCTCCCGCCTGCCCGGGCTTACATCTTCATGGTGCCCTTAGGCCCCAAGTTGGTCCTCAGAACATCCTGCAGGCCCCGAGCCGCGCTGATGTTCACCGCCAGCGCTGCCTGGGCCCGGGCCACCTCGGCCTTCGGATTTAGGGTCTTCACCGCCGCCATGGCAGGAATAGCTTCGGGAGAGGCCGAGAACAACGTGCTCTCTGCGGGGTCTTCTCGAAAAGTCTTACGCACTCGGCCCGCCCCCGGCGTGCCCACAGAGCACCTCCATTGGGTGGCGACCCTCCTGCCGCCCGCTGATTGGCTTAACCCGACGCTGGTCTCTCTAGGCCCCGCCCATCACGCCCAGTTGCGACGTCATTGCGCATCGGAGAAACTGGTTCTCCCGTCATCGGCACTCGGGATTTTAAGGTTCCGTTGTGCTCGCCGCCCAGCGTCACAGGTCCGCGCTTTTAAGGATTTGCAGCGTGGCGGCTGCGCGGCCCCGCGGTGCAGGAAAAGCCCTGCAGGTCGTGTGTGAGGGATGCTTCGGCCTCTGCACTCGACTGGGTGTGACAGGAAGCAGAGGCGTCGGCCTCTAGTTGCGGGGTGTCTCTAGCTACTGGACTCCAGGATGCTTCCCTCACACTCTCGCGAGGTTTCCCAGGTTCATTTTTTTTTTTTCTTGCCTGTTTTATCCGTAAATGGGGGAGCACAGAAAATGGAGCCTTCCCCTGTACTCTGGTCGTTTTAAGATCCCGGGGGTTGACGGGAGGACTACGCTAGGTAGAAAGTACTAGATGGCTTTAGGAGTGGTGCGATGGCGGTTGAGGAGACTCAAGGTTCAGTCTGTTCTTAGGGCCCAGGTCATTGAGGCAGTTTGAAGACTAAGATGGGTTTTGTTTTAATTTTTTAAAATAATGAAACAAATAGGAATCCTTGTTTCACTCTGTGTCCCAGCTAGACCACGCACTGTCTAACCCGGACTGGTATTCTAACTCGTAGCAATCCTCCTGCTTCAACTTCCAAAGTGGTATGAGCTACTAAGCCTGCTAAAAACTAACAACATGGCTGGACAGTGGTGCCCAGTCTTTGAAAGCATTCTTTTAAACATTTTTAAAATAAAGAATATTAAGCGTATGTTGAGCACTCACGTATAGATATGTGCTGAATTTTTAAACATGTATATTAAATACGAATCACTTCTCCACACAGATGACAACTCATAATGCCATTGGATGTATTCAATCACTGAGCTATACTGAAGGCTTTGCCATTTTGATAGGAATGAGAAATTCTCATTCTCCTCAACCTCTGTGTGGTCCTCATTACAGGAACGATTCAGAGCTAGGCATAGTCACAGAACATGGGAGGCAAGCAGATCTCTGTGAGTTCAAGGCCAGCCTGGTCTGCATAGCAAGTTCCAGGCCAGCCGTGGCTACATAGCAAGACCCTGTCTAGAGAAAACAGAGCTATAGGGTATGTAGCTCAGGGTTGAGTGCTAGTTTAACCAGTTCAAAGGTCCTGAATACAGGAAGTTTAAAAAGGAAAGAGAGATAACCAGTCATCTGGCTGATATTTAGTTACTCCCAAACCTCTGCTCTCCTGGCTGCAGTAAGTATGCTAGTGTAATGTTTTCAAGTGGATTTGTAGATTTGAAAACCACAAAAGCTGTGCAGATGATAACGTGGCATGAAGAAGACTCGTGTTTACTTATATAGACCACTTGGTGGGCATACCGTTTCGTTGTTGCTGCTGGTAAATGACGCAGAGGGAGACTCCAGAGTCAGTTGTCTGCTTATAAAGTAGAGAACAGGACAAAGAGATGTTGGATTGAGTTGGAAAATTAAAGACCGCCCAGGAACACTCAGGGTTGACACTAGTAATACTTAATATAATAGTCCTTAAAACATTAGCAAAGAATATATTGGAGCTGCTTTTTGTTTGTTTGTGGTTTGTTTTGTTGTTCGTGTTTGTTTGTTTCAAGGTCTCACTATGCAGACAAGGCTAGCCTTGAACTCCTGATCCTCCTGCCTCTACTTACCTCCTATTTATTTATTTGTTTGTTTGTTTGTTTATCTAATGTATATAGGTGTTCTGTCTGCGTGTATATCTGCTTACCAGAAGAAGGCATCAGATCCTATAGGGCTGTAGTTGTGAGCTGCCATGTTAGGTGTTGAGAGTTATATATACAGGGCCTCTAGAAGAGCAGCCAGTGCTCTTAACCCCTGAGCCTCCATCTGCCTGCCTCCTAAATGCAGGTAGTATAGGCATGCACCACCACACCTAGCTTACACTTTTTAGCCGGGAGCTTAACTTCTGAACTATGTCCCGGGGACTCTTTGTCATTCTCAACAGGGAATATCAGAGCATCACCACATCTGGCTAAACTTTTTTTTTTTTTTTTTTTTTTTTTTTTTTTTTTTTTTTTTTTTTTTTTTTTTTTTTTTTTTTTTTTTTTTTTTTTTTTTTTTTTTGTCTTTTAGTTTTTTTGAGACAGGGTTTTTCTGTGTAGCCTTGTTTGTCCTGGAACTTGGTCTGTAGACCAGGCTGGCCTCAAATTCAGAGATCAACCTGCCTCGGCCTTCTGAGTGCTAGGATTAAAGGTGATCGCCACCACATGGCTTGTTTATCTGTTTTTTGTTTTTAAATAGTGGCAAATTCACTAAATGACTGCATCATAATTTATTTCACCAAGTTCCCATTGGGCCAAATTTATTCTGATACTTTGCAACTAAAAATCTCTGTGACATTTAACATATATGTGAAGATGTCTGTAAAATACATTTGAGATATGTGATTGTCACATGCTTTGGTCTACCCCTACAACAACTACTTACCAGTCTTTGTAAAGAGGGTTTTTGTTTGTTTGTTTGTTTTTTGTTTTTCGAGACAGGGTTTCTCTGTGTAGCCCTGGCTGTCCTGGAACTCACTCTGTAGACCAGGCTGGCTTCAAACTCAGAAATTCTCCTGCCTCTGCCTCCCAAGTGCTGGGATTAAAGGCATACTCCACCACCTCCTGGCCAAATGGTTCTCTCCTTTTACCTTATGGGTCTGTGGTCAGATTCAGGCCACCAGGCTTAGGAGCAAGCACCTTTACTATCTGAGCCATCTCATCCCCAGACAGGGACTTATGTTGCCAAAACTGGCCTCAAACTCACTAGTTGAAGATGACCTAAAGTCCTGATCCTCCTGCCCTCACGCATGTCCTGGGATTTGCTTGGCCACTGTACTTTTAATCGCAGCATTCAGGAAGCAGAGGCAGGTAGATCTCTGAATTTGAGGCCAACCTGATCAGTCTACAAATCAAGTTCCCGGACAGCTAGGGATATCCACAAAGATACACACTGAACCTGGTCTCAAGAAAATAAAAACATTAAAAAAAGTAAAAATTATTTATCTCACGATTGTGAGCGTTTTACCTGTTTGTCTACATGTGGGCCACTTGGATGCCTCATGCCCTCAGAAGTCAGAAGAGAGTGTGGGACCCGTAGAATTGAGTTACTGAGGCCCTTTTCTTGTCTCCATGGCCACTGACTGCTAGTAGACCATCCCTAATGCATAACTAACACTAATTTGAAAATCTTTCAAAAACTTAAGAGTGCCATAGAAATGGCTCAGCAGTTCAAAGCATGTACTGCCCTTGCAGAGGACCCAGGTTGGTTCTCAGTACCCAAGTAGTGACTCGAAATCATCCTTAACTCTAGCTCCAGGGGATCTGAATCTCTCTCCTGACCTCTGAGGGCACCAGGCACACATGTGATGGTCATACATGCATTCAGGCAAAACACTCACACATGATTAGAAAAGAAATCAAAACCCAAACAAATCTAGTTAATCATCACATAGCCCTAGATTTCCTAGCCATGCCTCTAACCTGTTGCTTCTGTCCTAGGATTTTTTTGTTTTTGTTTTTTTTTTTTTTGGTTTTTCGAGACAGGGTTTCTCTGTGTATCCCTGGCTGTCCTGGAACTCACTCTGTAGACCAGGCTGGCCTCGAACTCAGAAATCCGCCTGCCTCTTCCTCCCAAGTGCTGGGATTAAAGGCGTGCGCCACCACGCCCGGCCTAGGATTTTTTTTTAAGATTTATTTTATGTATATGAGTACATTGTTGGCATCATCAACAATGTATTCACCAGAAGAGGGTATCAGATCCCATTACAGATGGTTGTGAGCCACCATGTGGTTGCTGGGAATTGAACTCAGGACCTCTGGAAGAGTAGTCAGTGTTCTTAACCACTGAGCCATCTCTCTAGCCCCTATGCTAGGATCTTATCCAGGACAGTGTTTAGTCATGTCTTCCATTCTGAAGAGGTGCATGTCCTACCACTGAACTACAGTCCCAAACCTTGATATTATTATTATTATTATTATTATTATTATTATTATTATTATTATTTTGGCTTTTCGAGACAGGGTTTCTCTGTGTAGCCCTGGCTGTCCTGGAACTCACTCTGTAGACCAGGCTGGCCTCGAACTCAGAAATCCACCTGCCTCTGCCTCCCGAGTGCTGGGATTAAAGGCGTGCGCCACCACTGCCCAGCCTATTATTTTTTAATCTATATCTTCAGAACTAACGGGGTTTCACGTAGCCCGTGCTGGCCTCAAACTTAGTATGTGCCTCAATGTGACCTTATGCTGAGTCTTCTGCCTCTGTATCCAGAGTGCTAGGAGTATGGCCATGTGTCACCACACTAGATTTTGTTTTGGGTTAGGCTTACTACATAACCCAAGATGACCTGAAATTTGTTGTGTAGCCCAGGCTGGCCTCACACTGGCAGCCCTCTCACCTCAGATTCTAGAGTGCTGAGATGAATAGATCGGTACCACTCTCCCTGGCTTGAACTTGGCATGAGTATGGAGAGGTTATTTTATTTTATTTTATTTTTGGTTTTTTTGAGACAGGGTTTCTCTGTATAGCCCTGGCTGTCCTGGAACTCACTTTGTAGACCAGGCTGGCCTCGAACTCAGAAATCCACCTGCCTCTGCCTCCCGAGTGCTGGGATTAAAGGCGTGCGCCACCATGCCAGGCTTTGGAGAGGTTTTTTAAAGACTTAGTTTTGTGTACTTTGATGTTTTCTAGTGATTATTATTATTATTATTATTATTATTGGCAAGAAATAGTACAGAGATGGTGTGTCCTTATGGCTTAAGGAGAGTCATGTGATTCCAGTGTATCCCATTGTTCACGTTGTTAACTTTGATCATTTATTTGAAAGTCACCAGTTTACTCTCTTTGGAGCTGCCAGAGAGATGGCTCAGTGGTTAAGAGCACTTGCCTCTGCTCTCACAGAGGACTTGGGCTTGGCTCGTAGCACCACAGTAGGAAGCTCACAACCTCTGTAACTCCTGCTGCAGGGGTCTCTGACACCTCTGTCTGGCCTGCACTCATGGGCACATGCTCACCTGCAGACACATAGCTGCTACATAAATCAAAAATAATTTTTAAAAATCTCTAAAAATAGAGTAGCTCTTTGTATTCAGTCAGTAACTTGTGAGGGGTTCTATAAATATCCTGGTTTTCACCGTGCTGCACACTTGTTTAGTCCAGCAGTTCTCAGCCTTCCCAATGCTGCAACCCTTTTATACAGTTCCCCAGCCATGACATTGTTTTTACTGCTGCTTTATAACTGTAATTCTGCTACTGTTATGAATCGCAATATAAACATCTGATATACAATTCCTGTGGGGTAGAGACCCTCAAGTTGAGAACCACTGTTCTAGCATTTATTAAGTTGTTGTTGTTTCTATGATTTGTGTATTGTGTTGCTTATTTGTGTATTTTTTAATGTATGTTTGTTTTTTTTTTTTTTTAAAGATTTATTTTATTTATTATATGTAAGTACACTGTAGCTGTCTTCAGACACTCCAGAAGAGGGAGCCAGATCTTGTTACGGATGGTTGTGAGCCACCATGTGGTTGCTGGGATTTGAACTTATCACCTTCGGAAGAGCAGTTGGGTGCTCTTACCCGTTGAGCCATCTCACCAGCCCTGTTTGTTGTTTTAGATAGCCTCACTGTATCTCACTGTGTAGTCCTGTCTGTCTTGCAACTCATAAAGTTTGCCTGTCTCTGCTTCCCAAGTGTTGGGAAATGGCATTTTTAAATGATGTGTTATGTGCTCTGCCTGAACATCAACACTGCCATCTCATGCCCAAACGTTGTACAGGCCTGAGATTAGGCGATAAGGACCAGGAACAGCTGATACATTTTATTTAAATATCTGGAGTTTATTTGATAAATATGTAAAGTAGGAACAATAGCACAATCGTTCATATTTGTAGTAGTTAAGTTTTTTCTTTTGAAATAAAAATTCCCATTGCTGTGTAGACAAAAATTTATGTTAAGTGTTCAATACCTTGCATCCTTTAGTATACTAATTTTAAAGTTACTACCAAATGTTATTTCAAAACTTTTCTTTTTTAAGTATAGAATAGAATTTATTCAGGGCATGGGGAGGGCAGTTAAGAGGGTAGTAGAGAGAGAGAGAAGGGGAGGGGAAGAGAGGGGAGGGGAGGAGAGGAGAGGAGAGGAGAGGAGAGGAGAGGAGAGGAGAGGAGAGGAGAAGAGAATTAGAGACCGGCACCCAGAGAGAGAGGGGGGAAGGGAAGCAGAGAACACAAGAGAGGAGCAAGAGGGCAAGAAGAGCATTTCAAACTCTTTTTTTGTTTGTTTGTTTGTTTTGTTGTTTTGTTTTTTGAGACAGGGTTTCTCTGTGTAGCCCTGGCTGTCCTGGAACTCACTTTGTAGACCAGGCTGGCCTCGAACTCAGAAATCTGCCTGCCTCTGCCTCCCAAGTGCTGGGATTAAAGGCATGTGCCACCATGCCCAGCTCATTTCAAACTCTTAATTTGCCTACGTTTTCATTTGGTATTGGGGATTGAACCACCCTCCCTCATCAGAACCATCTCTAAGAATGGCTAGATGGCTTAGCTGGTAAAAGCATTTGCCGGGGGCTGGTGAGATGGCTCAGCGGGTAAGAGCACCCGACTGCTCTTCCAAAGGTGATGAGTTCAAATCCCAGCAACCACATGGTGGCTCACAACCATCCTCAATGAGATCTGGCGCCCTCTTCTGGAACGCCTGAAGACAGCTACGGTGTACTTACACATATAATAAATAAAATAAATCTTAAAAAAAAAAAAGGTTAAGAATAAACTTAAAATATAAAAAAAAAAAAAAAAAAAAAAAAAAAAAAAAAAAAAAAAAAAAAAAAAAAAAAAAAAAAAAAAAAAAAAAAAAAAAAAAAAAAAAAAAAGCATTTGCCACCAAGCCTTGTGACACGAGTTTGATTTCCCAGGACGCCCATGGTGGAAGGAGAAAACTAAGTCCATAAAGCTGTCCTCTGCCGTCCACATGTTCACTGTGGAACCCCACCCCTCAATAAATAAATGTAATGTAAACAAATCCCATCTCCAGCAGGCTCAGGAGAACTTACTTGCCCCACTTTTACAGCCATTTTTGAGCTAGTGAATTCTGCGAATAGTGAGCTGCAAACTCACTTCTGAGCAAAGACTATGGGGACCTTGCTTACTGGATTGAATTGTATGTTTGTTTGGTTTGAGACAAAGTCTCACTACATTACTATAGCCTGGCCTGGAGCTCACAGAGGTCACTTGCCTCTGCTTCCCTCCTAAATGCTGGGATTAAAAATTGGTGCCACTGGCCTGACGTGTATATTTTGAGACCTTCTCCGGCTCAGAGTGCGGCTGTTGTGGCTAGAAGCCAGCCTTTAGCCACAGTCCCTCCTCTGCTTGGTGAAACAGATGGTCAGCACCGGAGGCTCAGGTGACCTGAGGGTGGACTTCATTTCCTAATGGCGGCCAGTTTCTTGCAATGTAAATATTTGAGAACCATACTCTTTACTGGAGTATGCTAAACTAAAGGCTGGACAAGTGACATCTGGAAGGGGACAGGTAGGATAGAACAAAGTAGGTGAATGCTGGACCTGGCGATTCGGGCCTGTCATTCCAGCCACTCAGGAGGCTGAGACAGAAGGATCATATGTTCAGGGACTGACAAGGCTACAGAGGGTGCTGGAGGCTAAGAAGTTGTAAGAAGGCTAGGGCTGAAATGTTCACTAGTGCAACATTTGACTAGTATGTGTAAAGCCCAAGGTTCATAATTCCAAGTATGTTCTCTCTCTCTCTCTTGCTCCCTCCCTTCCTTCCTTCCTCCCTTTCTCCCTCTTCCCTCTTCTCTCTATGTCCCTCAACAACTTGACTCCCAAGACCACCCGAATGGACAGATAAAACAAACAGACACAGGGACTGAGAGGATGGCTCAGTGGTTAAAGTACTTGCCATTCAAGCCCAAGATTGGAAGTTTAGATTCATGGAACCCACATATAGGGTGGGAATGGAGGCCTGTCTGAAATTCACCACTGGGAAGGCAGAAATATGATCCTCAAAGCGAGCGGGCTAGGTAACTTATTGAACTCTGAGTTCAGTAAAGGGATCCTGACTTATGAATAAGGTGGAAAGCAATTGAGGAAGACACCTGCCACTGACTTGGGGCCTCCAGCACACACACACAGGCACCTGCCACACATAGGAAAATGAGCATAGGAAAACCACACAAGTAAATGCACGAGGGGAAAAAACAACTGTGAAGATTAAACAAACAAAAGATGGGAGCTGGAAAGATGGCTCAGTAGTTAAAGTACTGGCTGCTCTTCCAGACGACCGACATGGCAGCTCACAACCTCTGTAACCCCACCTCCAGAGGATCAGATGCCCCGTTCTGGCCTCATCAGGCACCAGGCATTAGGGAAGTGCCAGACTGCCATGCAGACAGAGCACACATACATATTAAATAAGATTCTAAAGCAGAGGTAGGTGGATCTCTTTGAGTTGGAGGCCAGCCTGGTCTACAGAGCAAGTTCTAGGATAGCAGGGCTACATAGAGAAACCCTGTCTCCATCGCCACCCCCAACACACACGTTTACGTTAGAAAGAATTATTTTTACTTATATGTGTGTGCGTGTCTCTGCTGTGTACCGATGCCCTCAAAGGCCAACGGGCATTGGATCTCCCCCGAGCTGGTGTTGGGACCCAAACTTGGATCACCTCTGCAAGAGTAGCACACACTCTGTAACTTCAGGGCCTTTCCCCAGCCCAGCAACAATTTTGGCTTTTTTTTTTTTTTTAATGGTAGGGGGAACTTGAGGTATGAACAGAGAATTTTTATTATTTTAGACATGGTCTCTCTAATGGTTCAGGCTGCCCTCAAATTCATAATGACAGTATGACTGAAGTATGACTATCTCTACCTCCGGAGTGCTAGAATTACAGGCATGTGCAATCCGGGTTTATGTGAGCTCCCTGAGACAGGGTTTCTCTGTGTAACAGCCATGGCTGTCCTGGAACTCTGTAGACCAGACTAGCCTAGACCACCTGTCTCTGCTGGGTTTAAAGGCGGGGGCTACCACTGCCCCAGCAGAACCCAGTTTTTGCACGCTAGGCAAACACTGCCAACTGAGCATATAGATTTTGTAATTCTCTTGGCACCTGCATTCCTGCAGGGGAAATGTAGAAAATGTGGGTTTCAGAAAGGGCTCACAAGGAGCTTCGTGCATTGCAAAAAAAGCACAGAGGTCCCTCGCTTCTCCCGCGTGCAAGGATCCGACTTTGGGACGCAGCTTCTAAGAGTCCAGGAGCTCTCTCGAGCCAACTCAACAAACTAGGAATCACATATCTCACAGTAAGCTGCTCTGTAGGCGCTGAGCCCCTTGGAAGGAAGGGGTTGGGGGCGGGATTGGGAAGCCCCGCCCCTGGGGGCTGGACCAAGGCGGCCTTCCAACCCGGTTTTGCAGAGCTGAGTTCTGGCTGCTCCAGTTGGAAGCCCACATGCCAAACTGCTCAGGAGTCGCCGGAGGCATCAGGAGATCTCAGCCGAGCCTTGAGTGAGGACTCTGATCTGCCTTACGGGTCACCTCACTCAGGACACAGTGCTCGCACGTTGCAGCAGCTCCAGACCCCACTGCTACCGGAAAGTTACAGGTACCGGAACCGAGAAGACCAGCGCGGCCCAGCATCCGCGGTGAGTTCCCTGCTCACACCAGTCTCCCCTGTGTCCAGCTTTCTGATGCACCGGTACTCGCTCTGCCACGGCTATCTCCTCTCTGATTCTTTATTGGATAGGTAGATTATGTCCTGGGACTCTAGGCTGGTTCATATTTGAGATAGCTTCACTTTTTTCCATACTCTACGACAAACAGCCTGAATGAATGATGCAATCTGCCACAGGAGAATCATTTGTAGAAGATATAAGAAAAAACTCCAAACCGGGAGCTCAAGTGGCTTGACTTTGCTATCATTTCCCTAGAAGTAGAATTTGAAATAAATAACCACATTCAGTTATAAAGGAATAGCTTTAATTTGGGTGTTAAATCTTTCATTCATTAAATTTGTTCGTTTTCTTTAAGTAAGTGTGTGTGTGTGTGTGTGTGTGTGTGTGTGTGTGTACGTGTGTGTACCTTCAGAGGCCAAAGGTGTCAGATCCCCAGGAGCTGGAGTTACAGAAAGTTGGGAACTGACCCCTGTTACCCAGGTGGGTGGCATTCGCGCAAACTCCTATTCTCTGCAAGAACAGCAAGCAAGCTGAACCAGAGTCATCTCTCCAGGCCCGATTATACTTTTTTCTATGAATCTTGCATATTATATTTACGTGTGTGTGTGTGTGTGTGTGTGTGTGTGTGTGTGTGTGTGTTAGCACAGGTTGGCCTGGAACTCCTGATCCTCTTACTTCCATTTCCCAAGTGCTTAAAGCTTATGGGTTGGTGGACATTTGGGCAATCACACCCTAAAACACCCATGAAAATGTTTCTCTCCCACCAGCCTTTATTTTTCTTGGTGACTCTGTAAGAGCAGGTACACTGGGGCTTGTAAGTCTGTGTTTAACCTACAAGAATTTTGCTGCAGTTTTTGCCCCCAGCAGTGCATGTGAGTTCTGGCTGTGTTATGTCCTCAGTACTTGTATCTTCTCTCAAATTCTCCTCATTTCTTACATAGCTTCCATTTTGAAAGGTGTAGTCTTTTTTTTTTTTTTTCTTTTGAGACAGAGTATATGTAGCCCAGGCTGCCTGAAACTTGAAAATTCCTTCCGTAGTCCAGGCTGGTTTGAACGCTCTTGCTTCCATTGCCTTGGGTCCACTTTCTTTTCTTTGGTATTTCAAGACAAGGGCACTCTGTGTAGCCCTGGCTGTCCTGGAACTCCCTCTATAGACCAGGCTGGCCTCGAACTCAGAAATCTGCCTGCCTCTGCTTCCCAAGTGCTGGGATGAAATGTCTGTGCCACCTGTGCTGCTACCTACAGTCTAGCTCCTCTTCCCTTATTCTATAGTTTCCAGTTTTTGAGACAGGATTAAAACTCAGATCAATTCTCCTGCCTCAGGCCTCCTTAATTCCTCCAAT
This sequence comes from Mus minutoides, assembly GCA_902729485.2. Classification (NCBI taxonomy): domain Eukaryota; kingdom Metazoa; phylum Chordata; class Mammalia; order Rodentia; family Muridae; genus Mus; species Mus minutoides. The sequence goes on from LR749541.1 coordinate 3,044,272, forward strand.
GTTGAACTTCCAGGTATGAGGCGCCACATACGTGTGTGTCATTCTGAAGGACTATATCCAGTCGGCTAGTTCTGTAGCTGCACGTCATTCTCTAAGCAGGTCCTCTTCCCCACCCTTCTCTTTGTAATCTGCTCATAGGTGTGGTAACTCCTGCATGTGGCAGAGTTGAAGCCACAGGTAAGGCCGTAGTTACTTCTCTGAAGTACTCCAGCATCTTCCAGAGGAAGCAGTTGTTTTAGGAAACTTTGAGTTTAAACCGTTGTTGGAAGCATCTTACTAGGAGGTCAATCAGCTCCCTTCCCCCTTTTCTTTTTGATGGTCTCAATCCAGCTTGCCTTGAACCATAAACTCCCGATGTAGCCTTGAACTTCTGAACCTCTGAACTGACTCTGCCCCCCGCCCCGCAGTGCTGGGATTACAGGTGTAGGTCATCACCCATGGTTTCTGCGCTTCAGAGGGCAGAATCCCTGGCTTGCTCTGTGCTAGCCAAATGCTTTACCAACTGGGCCACAATCCGTAGCTCCTCTACCACCCTGCCAGTCTGTTCCTGGTTGTTCATTTTCCTCATGTTTTGTATTTTAGTCTCTTTCAAAACCCACAGATCTTCCTTTAAAAACCTCGAAGCTGAGGTTTATGGTGCATTTTTAACCAACAAAGGAAGGGGAAGAGAAAGACTCCAGCACACTGGAGAATTGTGAGTACCAGACTTCTCCATGCTTTTGGTCCTTAGGCTTGCCTGTGAGCTAACCTCCTTGCCTAAGTGGACCGTATTGTCTGTTGGTTTTTGGATGTGGCTTAGTGGCTAAGGCACATACTTTGCCCGTGTTTTGCCCACATGTATATTTGTGTATTAATTGCATGGCTGGTGCCTGAAGAGGCCAGAAGAGGGAACTGGAGGTACAGTCAGTTGTGAGCCACCATATGGGTTCTGGGATCAATAGCCCCTGGAAGAGCAGCCAGTGCTCTTAACTGCTGAGCCATTTCTCCAGCCCCCGAATTTTTAAAACTAAATTAATTAATTAATTAATTTATTTATTTATTTATTTGTTGTGGCAAAGTCTCCTTCTGTATTCTAGCTTGGTCTGTAATTCACAGTAACCTTCTTGCCACAGTCTCTTGAGTTCTGACATTTCAGATGTGAATTATTGTGCATGGCTTGAACAGCTAGCTTTCTTTCTCAAAAAGATTTATTCATTTTGCCTGGATGGTGGTACACACTTTAATCCCAGCACTTGGGGTGCAGAGGTAGGCGAATCACTGTAAATTTGAGGCCAGCCTGGTCTATACAGTGAGTTCTAGGACAGCCAGGGCTATGTAGAGGTGTTGGCTTATTCATTTAATTATGTTCTTACATCTGTCCCCCTAAACCCTTCTAACTCCCCAACACTGGGTAGGAGCAAAGGAGGAAGGTTAGAGTGGAAAGGGCGCCTAGACCTCTATAGGCTACTTTTTGCAGATTAGGGCTGTTGAATTTCTAGGGGCAAATCCAATCTTACATGAGTACACTGTAGCTGTCTTTAGACACACCAGAAGAAGGCATCGGATCTCATTACAGATGGTTGTGATCCACCATGTGGTTGCTGGGAATTGAACTCAGGACCTCTGAAAGAGCAGTCATTGCTCTTAACCATTGAGTCATCCCTCCAGTCCAGCAAGTCCAATCTTTGTCGTTAGGTTATCTTTAACTTCTTCTCGTCCTTTTGCTCATGGCCAGTTGACAGACCTCAACAACAGCAGCCAAGGGCAGCATCAGGGAGTAGCAACCACCGTCTTCATCTTCTCAGTGCCTCTCGCCCCTCTTCAATTCTGGCATTTATACCCTCTCCAGAGTTCCCAGAATTAATCTATCTGGAGCTGGCAAAAACCATGCCCCTGCTAGAGCAAGAGACAGTCATAATTAATGACTGTGGACAAACTAGAGCAGCCCTGTGTTCCACACCTGGGGTTAAAATACAAACAGATTCATATAACATACCTGGGTTTTTAACAAAACCAAAATTCCCACAACACAGAGGGACCATATGTCAAAAAAAAAAAAGACATTTCATGTGTGTGAATGTTTGCCTGCCCTAACGTATGTATGTGTACAACTTGCATTCAGTGCCCTTATGAATAGGTATGAATCACCGTGTAGAGTCTGGCAGCTAAGTCCTGGTCCTCAGCAAGAACAAGTGCTTTTAACTGCTAAGCCATTTCTCTAGCTCTCTGTTTCTTTTGTAAATTGACATTTTACAAAATGTCAAAAAGAGTGGGTGCGCGCATGTGCACACACACACACACACACACACACTTTTAACACCGAGACATCCTTCCAGCCCTGATTTTTTTTCTCCTTAAACATTTTATTTATCTAAATAGTTTTTCCATTGATTGATTGATTGATTGATTGATTGTGTGTGTGTGTGTGTGTGTGAGTCAGTGGGTGCACAGGTGCCATAGTACATTGTGGAAATCAGAACACAACATTGGAGAGTCAGTTTTCTCCCTGTGGGATATCAGTCCTGGAGACAGAACTCAGGCCGACAAGCTTGGCTGCAGAGTCCTCTATCTCCACTGCGCCCTCTCACTCACCGGGGGTAGTGCTGTATGCCTGTAATCTTAGCATTTTAAGGCATGAAGGTCTTACATTTAGCACAGCCTAGGCAGATTGCCCGGAGAGTTCCATACCAGCCTGGGCTATCTGACAAAACCTTCTGCAACAACAACAAAAGCTGGCCAATAACCTTTCTCCTGCTCCAGAGCAGGTCTTTGACGTAGATCTGGAACTTTCCCACAATCTTTTGCACTGTTTAGGGATCTTGATTTTTTTCTGATGTGCTCAGCTTCTGTGGCCACTTTAAAGATTTACTTATTTTTATTTTATGTATGTGTGCCATACTCATACTGGTGCTAGCATGAAGCCAGAAGGTGGCACTGGATCTCCTGGGAGGAGAGCTGCCATGTGGGTGCTGAATGCTGACCTTAACTGCCCTTTATTTTGAGGCAGGGTTTCTTGTAGTCCTGTTGGCCCTGAACTCTTATTTTTTCTTGAGACAGGGTTTCTCTGTGTAGCCCTGGTTGTCCTGGAACTCACTCTGTAGATCAGGTTAGCCTCGAAATCAGAGCTCCACCTGCCTCTGCCTCCTGGGTGTGGAGATTCACAGTGTGTGCCACCACTGCCTGGTGGCCCTGACCTCTTTTTTTCCACCTTCCACACTGATGGTGGACTCACACTGGCACCCCTGCTGTTATCTGTTTTAATGCAGAGAAAATCCACCTTTGAAGATGAGAGGTCAGTGAAGCAGATGGTGAAAGAGGTGACCTTAGGTGTGGGAGGGCTGCCATCTGTTTGAGCAAGGAGATTATTTTTTCTCCCTCTTACCTATTTCAGGCCTAAATCCAGCCATGAAGGAAACGTGTGTTTTTCACTTTGGAATCCTGGTTAAGAAGGGCTTACCAGCACACTTTTAAAATATAGTCGAATGGATCCATGGCCCGGCTGCAGCCCAGTCTGCACCACAGCAGGCTAAGCAGCACAGAAACTATGGGTGGGCCCGGGCCTGTGTTTGAACACAGACCTTTCTGCCTGCACTCTCTCCAGTCCCCCGAGGCCCTGGCCTTCCCTTCCCCCAAAAGCCAGGTATGAAGGTTTCAGAGTCCGGTTCCCAGCAGTGACTTTTCTTTCTCTCTGTGAAGGTCTAATGTTTACTTTGAAGGAATGGAACTTAGCAGGCTGCTTTCCCTATAGTCAAAGACTTTTTGTTTAAAGATTTATTTATTTTATATTATGTATATGAGTAGTTGCCTGCATGCACAGATATGTGCCCCATGTGCATGCCTGGTGCCACAGATCCCTGGAACTAGAGTTACAACAATTGTGAGCTACCATGTGGGTGCTGGGAGTTGAACCCGGGTCTTCTAGTAGAGCAGCCAGTGCTCTTTATCACTCCGTCTCTCCAGACACCCCCCATTTATTTATTTATTTATTTATTTATTTATTTATTTATTTATAGACGAGTCTTACTGTGTAGCACTAGCCTAGCTTGCTTTATTTATTTATTTATTTATTTATTTATTTATTTATTTATTTATAGACGAGTCTTACTGTGTAGCACTAGCCTAGCTTTGAGCCCATGATCCTCCTGCCTCAGCTTCCTCTGTGCTGGGAACCCAGGTGTGCATCACCATCCATAACTGCTTCTCTATTTACTTACTTTCTTATTTAGAGGTCAGATCTCTAGCCCAGAGTTGCCTTGACCTGATTAGCTCAAACTCATCCTATACCTAAGGATAGACCTTCAGCTCCTGATCCCGCCTCCCCTGCCCTCCCTAGTGCTGAGGTTGCAAGCACAGGCAAGCACCACCATGCCCAGCATCTCTGAAATACTGGGAACAGCTTAAGGCCATTTTGGTTTCCTCCCAGGTCCCATACCTGACTTGGCTTCCTGTCCTCCCTGGTTGGAGGCTCCAGGCCCTATCAGTCATTCTGTCACTGACTCTGTCAGCTCTTACATAATGTGTTTTCCTGGCTCGCTTTCCCTCGTTGTCCTGCTCAGCTCACTCACATGATGGATTTGGGGAACATGCTTGCATGCTTGCTTTTTTCTTTGTTGTGTTAGCGTGTGAGTATGGGGGTCAGAGGAACTTTTTGTGATTCCTCTGTTCACCTCCACCATGTGGCTCCCAGACATTGAGGTTTGGCTGTAGGCTTCTTTCCCTGTTGATCAACTTTCAATTACCATTTTGTTTGTTTAATTCTGTGTAGCCTAGGCTGGGCCTCAAACTATGTAGCTAAAGATGATCTAAAACACACACACATACTCTCTCTCTCTCTCTCTCTCTCTCTCTCTCACTCTCTCTCTGTGTATTGAGACAGGCCATTCTGGAACTCACTCTGTAGACCAGGCTGGTCTTGAACCTAAGAGATCAGACTGCTTCTGCCTCCCAAGTGCTGGGACTAAAAGTGTGTGCAACCGCTGGGCGTGGTGGCGCATGCCTTTAATCCCAGCGCTTGGGAGGCAGAGGCATGTGGATTTCTAAGTTCGAGGCCAGCCTGGTCTACAAAGTGAGTTCCAGGTCAGCTAGGGCTACACAGAGAAACCTTGTCTCGAAAAACCAACCAACCAAACAAAAAAAAAGTATGTGCAACCACTGCCCAGCAACATTCTTTTTAAAAAGTTATTGTTGCTACTTTTATTTAGGGGTGTGTGTGTGTGTGTGTGTGTGTGTGTGTGTGTGTGTGTGTGTGTGTGTGAAGAGGATTATGGATCCCTTGGGGCTGGATTATAGGCAGTTGTGAGCTGCCTGATGTGGGTGCTGGGAACTGAACTTGGGTCCTTTGGAAGAGCCACCAGCACTCTTAACCACGGAGCCATCTCTTCAGCCCCCATCGTGAACTCTTGCTCCTCCTGCTTCCAGTCCTAAGAGCTAAGGTCACAGGCATAGCATATACCACTGCTCCTGACTTAGGTGGTCCTGAGGTGAAACTCAGGGCTTTGTACACGCTGGCCAAACACTACTACTGAGCCCCAGCCCCAGCCCCAGCCCCAGCCCCAGCCCCAGCCCCAGCCCCAGCCCCAGCCCCTTTAATAAGCTCATTTCTCTTTTTCTTTTATAGGAGGAAAACTCTTCCCAGGATGGTCTCCCACACAGAACTGAGGAAGCTCTTCTGTTCAGCGGATGCCGTGTGCTTTGATGTTGATAGCACCGTCATCAGAGAAGAAGGAATCGATGAGCTGGCCAAATTCTGTGGTGTGGAGGCCGCAGTGTCTGAAATGTACGAACTGTTTGTATTTCCTTTATGATATGGTAAAGAGTTTACCTTAAAAAAAAAAGAATGGCTGGGTTCGGGTCTCAGTTCCTAGGTTCTGGGTTTGGCCCAGGGCTAAGACAAAGCAGTAGGCATTTCCTCAAAGCAGCTGCCTAGAAATGACTTTGCTAGAGCACCGTCTTCATTATCCATCTGTAAATATTCCAGCAGGAACAGAGGAAGCAAAACAGGGTTGTCTCTGCAGATGAGACACATTCTTAGGCAGCCTGGGAAAATGATTAATCCAAGAAGATCGCCCCGGGCTCTAAACACCCAGTGTCTCCTGTCGTGGTTGAAAGTGCAGACTTACTGCTTCAGTGGCAGGAGATCCAGGCTAGAACCTTCTGTCCCTTCTCTTTGCCCTCCCCACTGTACAGCAGTGACACCTTCCTGAGTGACAGCTGTCACCTGCTCAGCTGCGTTTGCTGTAAGAGTTTTCAGCCTTTGCTTGCTCTCTCAGTAATAAAAGCTCACAGTTTGCAAGCAAGGTGCTTGTGTATGGGATGTGTGGGTCTGCAGAACACGACGCTCGGGTGTCAGTGAGGTTCTCAAGCTGACTTCCTGTACACAGCACACAGTGTGTCTGTGTCGGGCTCATGGCACCACCTTCTTCCTGATGGCTATCACAAAGTCCTGGCATGGCAAGGCATGTCAACTTCTCAAGGACATCTGTGATGGCTGGCCTGATCCTTGGGTCTTCCTCCTAGGACACGGAGAGCCATGGGAGGAGCGTTGCCTTTTAAAGACGCGCTCACTCAGCGCCTGGCACTGATCCAGCCCTCCAGGGACCAGGTACAGAGGCTCCTAGCTGAGCACCCGCCACATCTGACCCCTGGCATAAGGTAAGCATACTGGCTTCTTACCAGCTCGGGGCTCGTGAGGCTCTTTCCTCCTGAGAGGATGCTATTGTTGGGTTCCCTTTTGTGAGGCTGTCTCACTCATGTCTGCTCTTACTGTACCTTCTGTCTTGCTCCTGTCTGTCCTCCCCCCCCCCCACCGCCCTGCCTTCTCCAGGCCTTTCTAGGGTTTCAGAATCTTAGTGTTGTTGCAGTGGTTACCTAAAGCAGAAAAGCTCCACCCATTAACTGCTAAGTGTAGCTGAAAAATCACATATAAAGCAGGGAATAGTGGTGCCCATTTGTAATTCCTAGGACTCAGGAAGCTGAGACAGGAGGATCTTGAGTTCAGGGCCAGCCTGGGCTACAGAGTGAGACCTTGTCTCAGAACACACACACACATACACACACACACATACATACATACACACACACACACACACACACACAAACTGGATGTCTGCTTGACATATCCTTGTACTTGTAGCACATGAGAGGTGGGGGTAGGTTATTAGAAATTCAAAATAATCCACAGGCACATGAGATCCTATCTCAAAAGCAGCCAGAAAAACAGACAAGCCAAGAAAAAAGCCAAGACCAGCTGTGGTGGTTCACGTCTGAAATACTCATCCTGAGGTGGCTGAGACAGGATGGCTGTTGAGAGTTGAAGGCCAGTCTGGTTTCATAGCAAGAGTCTGTCTTAAAAACAACAGCTAACCAAACTAAAGGCAATGAAATCCACAGCCACACAACAATAACAGCCTCACAACAATAACAACAAAGGAAAACAAAAGTGGGTGCATAAAGAAAAAGGCATTTGATACTGAACGTGCAGAGAGGTTTCTGGCTTTAGAATGGCTGCTCTGACCAGCTACAAGTTCAGTAAAGTAATTTTATTTAAACACACATAACCCAAATGAACAACACCCTACCACCAATCAACCAAAAAGGAAAACCATACACGTTAATCTCAAAGGTATGATCTGTATAGATAGGCCCCCAGCACTGGATCCAGGAAAGAAGGCCCTAACATCTTTTTCATGGTTCCTTCCTGTAACTGATGTGCTTGGTGTTGGGGATTTCTTTTTGTAGGGAGCTGGTAAGCCGCCTCCAGGAGCGCAATGTCCAGGTGTTCCTCATCTCTGGTGGCTTTAGGAGCATTGTGGAGCATGTTGCTGCAAAGCTCAATATCCCAACAACCAATGTGTTTGCCAATAGGCTGAAGTTCTACTTTAATGGTAAGATTTGAATGGCAGTATATTCTCTTGTTTTTCTGTTCTACTATTTAATATTCTAGGTAGTATCTGTTGGAATGTAACTTAAAGACTGGTGGCCCTGGAGTTAAGAGTTACATGAATTATAATAACAACAAAACCAATCATTATTATTCATCTTAAAGATTTACTTATTTTTATTTTATATGCATTGGTGTTTTGCCTTCATGTCTGTCTGTCTGTGTGAGGGGGCCAGATCCCCTGGAACTGGAATTACAGATGGTTTTGAGCCATCATGTAGGTGCTGGGAATCGAACCCAGGTCCTCTGGAAGAACAGTCAGTGCTCTTAACCTTTGAGCCATCTCTCCAGCCCCACATGAATTATTCTTTTAAAAACATTTTTATGGGGGCTGGAGAGGTGGTTTAGGGGTCAGAGCACCAGCTGCTCTTCCAGAGGACCCTGGTTCAGTTTCTGGCATCCATATTGGACAATCCACAGCTACCTGTAACTCCAGTTTCAGGGTATCCTACTCCTTCTCCTGGCCTCCGAAGGCACCAGGCAGTCCTGTGGTGTATAAACAAGCATGCAGGCAAAATACACACATATAAGTAAAAGTAAATAAATCTTCAAACCTGTGTGACAAACAAATGCCCTTGGAGGCCAGAAGAGGGGACGAGTCTGCAGCTGGAGGGACAGGCTGTTCTGAGACACCTGACGTGGGGCTGGGAACTGAACTCAGGTCCCATGCAAGAGCTGTCTGCACTCTGAACTGTGGGCCTTCTCTCCGGCCCCTTCTGAACGGTTCTTTTGACGAGACTGTCTGCACTTTGCTGTTCTGCAGATCGGGCTGGGCTTGACTCTGCGTACGTACTGTACACCATTTGCATTCTTTTCTTACTGTAGCTAGAGCAGTTTAGTCCCAACAAGGAGTAGGGTTAGTGAGTTGCTGCGTCACCACTGCCCTTGGGTCGCCTGAGGTCACAGCTACATTTTACATCATCTCAGGAGGCTCCAGTTATGCTGTACTCTTGAGATGCTAAGGCAGGAGGATTTCAATTGGAGCCCAGTTTGGGATACAGAACAAAACCTTGTCTCTAAAAACCAAAAACAGGATGAGCCATGACTCAGTGGTTAAGAGTACAGGCTGTTCATTTGGAGGACCTGACTTTGTTTGTAAGTAGAATATTGGTTGGCAGCTCACACTAGTCTGGATTCCACACATTTGCATTCTCTCTCTCTCTCTCTCTCTCTCTCTCTCTCTCTGTGTGTGTGTGTGTGTCTGTCTGTCTCTCAAAACAATAAAAATAATCATAATAAATAAATAATAAATAATAAAATAAACTGCAAACAAAAGCACTCTTTGGCTGGGCTGGGATCCTGTTATAGAGTTCTTGCCCAGCCTGCCTGAAGCTCTGGTGGACACATAAACCAGTCAGGAAGCAGGAGGATCATGAGTTCAAGGTCTTTGAACGTAGTATACATAGTAAGTTCGAGTATAGCCTGGGCTCTGTGAATCCGTGTCTCAAAACACAAAAAAAAGGCTTTCGGCTATGTCATAGGGTAGCTGGTAATGTTTGTTTGTTTGTTTGTTTGTTTTTCCAGACAGGGTTTCTCTGTGCAGCCCTGGCTGTCCTGGAACTCGATCTGTAGACCAGGCTGGCCTTGATCCTCCTGCCTCTACTTTTCAAATGGTGGGATTACACCACCATTCCCTCCTTAGGTAGCTGGTAGTCTTAAGATAGAGTGAGGACCAGTGAGACAGCTCAGCAGAGAAAGGCGCTCCCCAAAGCAGCCTGACTGGAATTCAGTTCCTGGAACCCACATAAGATGGAAGGAAAGACCTGACTGCTAGCTTGTTGCTGCTGACCCCCCCACAGACGCACTCCGTGTCACTGACTGAAGAAAGCATGACGCCTGGAAAGGAAACACACATGTAATCCCAGCATTTGGGAAGTAGGGGAGGAGGATTAGCAATTGCAGGTCATCTTTGGCTCCTTAGACTCCATCTTTAAAAATAAAAACAAAACAAACTAAGCCAACAGCAACAACAACAAAAACCAAACAAAACCAATGAGTGGACCAGACCTGGGGACTTGTTCTTTATACTCAGGAGGCTGAGGCTGGGGGATTGTTTCAAGTCCTACACCAGCCCGAGCTACAAAGTGGCACCCAGTCTCAAATACACCAAACCAACCCCAAACCCATTAGTGAATGTGTTAACTCCTGTAAGAATAGAAATAAACTTGGAGCTAGGGATGGGCTTCAGTTGGCAGACTGCTTGCCTAAACCTGAGTCTAGCCCTGGGTTCCATCCCCAGCCCTGCACTCAGGCACGGGTGTGCATGGGGCACTCCAGATGTGGAAGCTGGAGGATCAGACATTCAAGCTCATCCTAGGACATAGTAAGTTCAAGGATAGCCCAGTCTACAGGAGATCCTATTTCAGAAAAAAAGTGAGGATAAGTTGGTATTTCTTTTAGGTAATGTTAACAGTATATTAATGTGATAAGCTTATGTATTGCTATGTTATAATGCTCTGCTATCTCAACAAAGTTTAGAATAGCTACACTGGAAGGTAGCTAATTGAACTGAAGGTGACCCCTAGGGCGACCTCCTCAGGAACAGGGGTCATATTTCATGCAGTGTGACTGTGCCAAGGGCTATTTCAGACTTACTACTGATATTTAAGTCCAGGTACCAGGGGTATAACCCGCTAGCTAAGTGAAAATGCCTCTGTGCATCTAATCATTTCCCCCATCTCTTCAGGTGAGTACGCAGGTTTTGATGAGATGCAGCCGACAGCTGAGTCGGGTGGGAAAGGAAAGGTTATTCGATATTTAAAGGAAAAATTTCACTTTAAGAAAATAATCATGATTGGAGATGGAGCTACGGACATGGAAGCCTGCCCTCCTGCTGTATGTATTCAAGAGTGTTTTGTTTTTGTTTTGTTTTTTAAGTTGGTATTTTTGTTTTCTAGGTCTGGCTGAAAGTTTATAACAGAAGTTAAATAATAGCAGCTAAATATCATGATAAGAATACAAAGCAGCTAAAAGACATTCAGTCTAGAAATGTTTATGAGTAACTACCTTAAGTCAGTGTTCTGTTGCTGTGAAGAGGCACCATGACCAAGGCAGCTTAGGAAAGAAAGTATTTAACTGAGGCTTGGCTTATAGTTTCAGACGGTTCAGTCCATCATCATCATGGCAGGGAGCATGGCGGCAGGCAGGCAGGCAGGCAGGCAGGCAGGCAGGCAGGCAGGCAGGCAGGCAGGCAGACATGCATGCGTGGGGCTCGAGCAGTAGCCAAGAGCTCACATCAGCAAGTTGAGGGCAGAGAGAGTGAGACTGGAGGGGTGAGTGTGTGTGTGTGTGTGTGTGTGTGTGTGTGTGTGTGTGTGTGTGTGTGTGTGTGTTGAGTATATAGGTAACTTTCCCTTGACTATTTTATTTTTATTTTTATATATGTTTCTGGGTATGCCATTTTAAGACACTGATTGCCCCTCCCCCTCCCTTCCTAGGATGCTTTCATTGGCTTTGGAGGCAATGTGATCAGGCAGCAGGTTAAGGACAACGCCAAGTGGTACATCACTGACTTCGTTGAGTTGCTGGGAGAACTGGAGGAATGATCCTGACTTCCCGCTCACTCAGAACAACTCCACCTTCTCAAAGCTGCACAGTTAGGCTACTGGGAGAATCTAGGAGACAGATATTTTTTTCTACTGTAGTTCCAATATTAATATGACTACTAATTACATGGGGAATTTTATATTCTGAATTCTTTGTGTATATTCCTACAGATATTTTACCTGGAGCTTTCTGAGGTGCATAGTAAATTAAATACTTTTACTCTTGCAACATGGATTCAGTAGCTTTAAGTAAATTTTGGGTTTCTTTTTGGTATATAAAGAACATTTATATACCAAATGCTGGGTGATGGTAGCCCATGCCTTTAGTCCCAGCCCTTGGGAGATCTCTGAGTTTGAGGACAGCCTGGTCTACAGAGTGAGTTCCAGGATAGGCAGGGCTACACAGAGAAACTCTGTGTTGGGGGAAAAAAAAAGTTTTTCAGAATAGACTTGTTCAATTTTTTGTTTTCTTTTTTGAGACAGGGTCTCATGTAGCCTGGGCTGGCCTCGTGCTCACAGAGATCCTCCTGTCTCCCAAGTACCAGATTAAAGGTGCATGTCACCACAGCCAGCAGATTTGTTTCATTTTTAATTCTGCCTCTTAGGAATTTCTGTGTCTAGTGTTTCAGGAGCTTTGAGTATGTAAGTACAAACCACCCCAGGCTACCACCCCAGGCCACCACCCCAGGCCACCACCCCAGGCCACCACCCCAGGCCACCACCCCAGGCCACCACCCCAGGCCACCACCCCAGGCTACCACCCCAGGCTACCACCCCAGGCCACCACCCCAGGCCACCACCCCAGGCCACCACCCCAGGCCAGGAAGAGGGTTGTTGGGGTTTCTCTGTTCACAGCACTGTCACACTGCCCTGACCCCACCTCATTACCGGAAACCTTGGCTCAGAGGAGAGGGCATCCTTTTCCCCTCACATTGGCTATGGTGGTACACACGTGTAATCCCAGCACCTAGAAAGCTGAGGCAGGGGTAAGGAGCGTTCAAGCCAGCCAGAATATGAGCCTATATCCTATTATATGTAAGTACACTGTAGCTGTCTTCAGACACCCCAGAAGAGGTCATCAGATCTCATTACAGATGGCTGTGAGCCACCATGTGGTTGCTGGGATTTGAACTCATGACCTTCAGAAGAGCAGTTGGTGCTCTTAACCGCTGAGCCATCTCGCCAGCCCTATGAGCCTATATCCTAGAAAAAGAATAAAAAGAATGTTACATCTTATTAATTAATTAATTAATTAATTTTGAGACATGGTTTCTCTGTGTTGCTCTGGCTGTCCTTGAAGTCACTTTATAGACTGGGCTAGTCTCGAACCCACAGAGATCTGGCTGTCTCTGCCTCCTAAGTGCTGGGGATTCAAGGCATTTGCTGCTCTTAGAAAAGACCTGAATTTAGTCGGGCGTGGTGGCACATGTCTTTAATCCCAGCACTCGGGAGGCAGAGGCAGGCGGATTTCTGAGTTCGAGGCCAGCCTGGTCTACAGAGTGAGTTCCATGACAGCCAGGGTGATACAGAGAAACCCTATCTCGAAAAACAAAAACAACAACAAACAAAAAAACCCCCAATACGGATGTTTACCCTCCTTGCTGATAGTGTAGGCAGAGGCGAAAGACATGGTTCCGGGAGACACATGGAGCCGCCACTATTGGCTCATTAAGTAGGGAAGGCATATGAGATTTGGGGCTTTTACTGTTTTTTTTTCACTAGTGCTAGGAATGGAGCCCAGGGATTTGCACTTTTTTTTCTTGAGACAGGGTAGCCTTTTGCACTATATAGCCCTGGCCTGTGCCACCACCGCCCTAAAAGATTTGCACATTTCAGGTAAGTACTCTCTCTACCTCAGGGCATTTTGCTTTATTTTATTTTAAATGATAGGGTCTTGTGTATCTCAGTTCCATTCCTGAGGAGGACCTTAAAGTCCCGCTCCTTTTGCCTCCGTCCCCTTAGTGGTGGGATCACAGGTGTGCAGCGTCATATCCTGGGTTACCCGGGCTGAGACTGAACGTAAAGCTTCAGGCACACTAGGCAAGCCACATGCCAACTGAGCCTCAGCCCTAGCTTCTGCTGCCCTAAATTTAACTAGTGTAAGTGATTTGAAAAAAAAAAAAAAAAACTGAGCCAAAGAGATAAAAAAATGTGTCCAATTACAAAATCAGTTGAAGGTGGCTGGGTATGCTACATGCCTGAAATTTTCAGCACTCAAGAGGCAGAGACAGGAGGACCAATATAGTGAGGCTCTGGCTTAACAAACAAACAAACAAACAATAACACCCCCCCAAAAACAATCCAATACAACAACAAGACCCCTCAGGTTCCGTAGGAGAGGCGTGGAGGAATACATTTGGCAGAGGTCACACCGGCATCCCAACAACAAGGCCGTTGTTCCCCAGTTGTAAACGCTTCCTGGCGGTTCTCCTAGATGTTGCTTTGTGGGTTTGCACAGCAAAATGGGAAGGACCAAGCAGGCATGCTGGGTCTGGCAGAGTGATACTACAAAGGGTCTCAGTTTTCGTCACTGCTTGGAGTACACAAGCCCGGGCAGTGGTGGAGGACATGCCCCCCCCCCCCCCCCCCCCCCCCCCCCNGTGTCAGGGGTGAATATGAATGAGGCAGGAACTGTACTGGCATCTCTCATGCTTTTCCAATTGTAGACTGGCTGGAAGCAGCCAGCAAAGTACTTCTCCTAGAGGTGACACCCATGCGGAGATACAATAAGCTGGGTACCCAGAGTGGCAGCGGTGTTACATAGCTCCCGTGTGGGGTGCCAGTTTTCAATCTGTGAAAACAGTTTCTATACCCAGAGAAAGTTAAGGAATTACAGTTTGTCTTTGTATTAAGTGGAAGCAATACAAGCCCTTGTAGCTAGGTATAGTGGGACAGACTTGTAATCTTAGTACTGTGGGGCCTGAGGCAGGGGGATCTGGGGTTCCAGGCAAGAACAGGCTCTGAGGCAAGATACTGTATCAAAAAAGGAATCAAGTGGACCTGGTGGTGTATGCCTGTGATCCCAGCAAAGTAGGAGGAACAGGATTTCGAGGCCCGCCTTGTTGAGGCCAGCCTGCTCAGATAGCATGAGACCCTGTCTCAACAGGGCCAGTGGGACTGCTCAGCGGGGGAAGGTGTTTGCCAGGCAAGTCTGGTTCCATCTTCAGAGTCCACATACAGGTGGAGAGAACCCATTCCACAAGATAGTCTTCTGATTTCATAAATGCCGCATGTGCATGCACACACATATGCCCCAAAACACACACACACAAAACCCAAACATTTTTCAGGGCTTAGAGCCATGGTTAAGTGCATTTACTGCTCTTAAAGAGGACCTGGTTCCTAGCACCCACATGGGGTTGCTTACAACTACCTGTAATTACAATCCAGGAGATCCAACACTATTTTCTGGCCTTTGAAGGCACATGCAAATATGCTCTACACATACCTACATTCAGGCTCACATGCGCGCGCGCATGCATACACACACACACACAATACTAAAGAGGAGAGGGTGGCAAGGACGCGTGTCATGGCTCAGCAGGTAAAGGCTGTCAACCATCAACCCTAATCACCTGACAACCTGTTCTCTTCTCAGGAAGGAGAGAACAGGTCCTTGCAGGATGTCCCCTGGCCTCCTCACACAGACCATGACATGTGTACTCATATACAGACACACAGATATATTTTCTTTCTTTCTTTGTTCGAGATGGGGCTTCTCTGTGTTAACATCCCTGACTGTCCTGGAGCTTGCCTTGTAGACCAGGTTGGCCTCGAATCTACAGGGATCCACCCTCCTCTGCCTCCAGAGCACTGTGGGATTAAAGGCATGTGCCACCACACCACCTCTGGTCATTTTTTTTAAAGGGTGAGGAGTTGAAGGAGCTCATTTGGTAGAGGGTTTGCCTAGAACACACAAGGCCCTAGGGAGTCCATCCCCAGCACCACAGAACAGTAGGTGAGCTCACTCAGGCTAGCACTGTTTTTTATAAGAACCCTAGGGAGTAAGATGTCCTCCGCTGTATTAATTAATGCATTAATTCCACAGCCAGCATTAAGTATTAGGCTAGGATGGACAACCCTGGTTTAGGTAAATTGTTAACTCTAGTAATGCATTAGGGACGAATGAATCCCATGGAAATCACTTCGGCTCCGGATGTGACCTGTGGCAGTCAGTAAATAGTGAGCATATCTCTCTGTTGAAGACAGCAATTCTTGGACTGCTGACGTCAGGGCTGTAGAAATTACACAAGAAGTGTGAAACCACTTCGGGGGCTGTGAGCAGAACTCATGTGACCTGTGGACGGGTCACTCACTCGTCCGAATGAATTCAACCATTAAGATTCTGAGGGCTGTGCAGGCAAAGGCAAGCATCTCTCTACCATCACCTAAGTAGCCCCTTGAATCTCTGGAATCCTGCTCACTGCCGCTACTGCTCTTGTGGAATGGGGGTATCCCTTCCTATCATTCAATCAAGGAGAAACACCTGTGTGTGTGGTCATCTGGAGAGTGGAGCATGATGGAAGTAACGTCATGCTTTCAGTTATATTTTGCCTTTTATGGAGACAGGCTTTCATGTAGCCCAGGCTGGCTACAAACTATTAGGTAACTGCGGCTGACCTTGAAGCCCCAATCTCCCACGTATATGTATGCTGCTGGGATTGACTGAACCAAAAAAAAAAAAAAAAAAAAAAAAAGAGTTGCCTTGGTCATGGTGTCTGTTCACAGCAGTAAAGCCCTAAGACATGCATGCTAGACAGTGCCCTGGTCTTTTTTTTTTTTTTTTTTTTTTGGTTTTTCGAGACAGGGTTTTTCTGTATAGCCCTAGCAGTCCTGGAACTCCCTTTGTTTACCAGGCTGGCCTCGAACTCAGAAATCCACCTGCCTCTGCCTCCCAAGTGCTGGGATTAAAGGCCTGCGCCACCACCGCCTGGCTGGTCTTTTTTTCTTAAAAGCAAAAAACCCATAGCTAAACCTGTTGGCATATACCTGCAATCCCAGCACTCAGGAGTCTGAGGCAGGAGGTTTGCTGTGATTTAGCGCCAACTTGGGGTACAGTAAAATCCAATCTCAAAGCGACCAGCCCAGTGATGACTCAGTGGAGAAAGATAAACATTGCCAGGCCTCATGACCTGAGTTCAATCTCTGGGACCCACATGGTTGAAGGAAAGGGTCAGCTACAAAAAAATTTTAAAGATTGCAATTTTCATAAAAACTCCAAAGATAAATACAGCAGATTTTCCTCATTCTGAAGATGGGAGAGTGAGTCTCAGAGCTTGATGATTGCGTTAAGTTTATTGGCCAATCAGCAGACTCATTGCAAAAATGGAGCGGGGTTAGGTGTGGTGGCTCATGTACTTAACCCCAGCACCTGGGGATGGAAGGCAGCATGCCCTGAGAGTGACACTCTTAAAAGGAAACCACACCAAATCAAACCAACTAAACAGCACGTGTTTTCTGTTCTATGCCCTATCTTCCTCCCGAGTTCATGGCCCAGTACAAGTCCTCCGAAGCACAAGCTCGAAGCAGAAGACCTCAGGAGCAAACAAAGTGGCTCGGTGGGTAAAGGCACCCGCAGACAAACCTGACACTCCGAGTTTGATCCCAGAGATGTGCACGGAAGAAGCCGACTCCAAGTTGTCCGGATTTCCTTGCACAATGTGGCTCCCTTCCCATGCCCCCCATGCCCCCCCCACAACATAAACAACAGAGCTTCCCGTGAGCGCCTGCACTGTGTGTGCATGTCACCTAGCGATGCCTGGTGGAGACAGGATTTAGTTAGAGGCTGTCCTCCACTACATTCTTACACCCTGGGTTCAAAAATGTCAAACGAGCTAAGTAAACGAACAAAAAGGTCTCAATCGTACAAAACATGAAAATTAAGAGGATTTTATTTACTTAATATGTTCTTGGAGAAAATCATTCGCATGTAAAAATTAGACATCTGATAGGAGATTTAGTTATACTTTATTTTACACAAATCAATTTGTAGGGCAGACATAATTCTTCGGTCCAATGGGACTTTCACATGATTACAGTCACAAAATTGGCATACTATATTAAAAACAAAACCAGAGACAGACAGAATATGAAGGTTTATGCCAACTTAGACCTAGTGTGCATTGACTGCCCTTGGTACAAGACTTGGAAGTGTCTGCTGGGAACTTACCAAAATAGAACCAGAGGTCAGAGGTCACAAATGGTGGCTTAGAAAAGAAAACCTCTTTTCCAAGATCTACTTGTTTTATAGAAAAAATATTGCAAATAAAATTAGTGCTAGTTGAGGTGTTTATTTCAAAATTACATGTGGCGCACTAGTTCATGCCCACCCCTTGGGACACGGTGTCTGGTGGAGCCTGCATAGCTGGCTAGGTACAGGGTGATCACCCTTCCAGCTGAGGGTAATAATACATCCAGGCCTGCTGCCCGACTGACCAGAAGTCACAAAGTCATAGCATTCTCAGCCATTGGGTACACTCATAATTTGTTCCTAGTTTGAGACTCAGAAAAACTGCTCAGGAAACGTGACTTCATTTGTATTGCTTCCTGAAGGAAGGAAATTTGTAAAAAAAAAAAAAAAAAAAAATCTGAAATTGTAAAACAGATTTTTTTTTTTTTTTTAAAGATTTATTTTATTTATTATATGTAAGTACACTGTAGCTGTCTTCAGGCATTCCAGAAGAGGGCGCCAGATCTCATTAAGGATGGTTGTGAGCCACCATGTGGTTGCTGGGATTTGAACTTATCACCTTCGGAAGAGCAGTCGGGTGCTCTTACCCGCTGAGCCATCTCACCAGCCCCCAGATTTTTTTTTTAATAGCAAGAAATAGTAGCTGATTCTTTTTCATAGCTGGGATTTTACTCAGAGAGAATTCAAACTTTAATTTTGGTTATTGAGACAGGGTCTCACAAGGTCCAAGCTGGTCTGAACCTCTCTATGTAGCCCAGATTGGCCTAGGACTTACTGTAATTCTCCTGCCTCAGCTCCCTGAGTGCTAAGATACCACACCCGGCTTCAAATGATCCTGTTTTCCTGAAGGGCCGAAGGCTACGGAGGGCGGAAGGCTACGGAGCAGTTGGTGAGCAGAGGCTGTAGTCGCTTCTGTTAGTTCAACCCTCCTGAGTTCCCGTTGTATGATTATTAAATTTTAAAGAAAAGAGATCTAACAAGCTATGTACAGCAGTTTACACCTCAGCTTGCTTTCCACTCGGTGACTGGGTGAGATGAAATCAGGACACGTATTCATCACAGGAATCTGCGTAGGCACACGGAAGGGTGATCACTGGAGCGGGGAGGTCTTGAGCGGGATCATGATCCTGGACTCCATTTCCTGAATGAGTGGGACTGAAAAGAAGCCGGAGGTTACAGCCCTGGCCTTTCCAAACCCTCGGGGCAAAGACAGACACTGTGCCTGCTCAGACCAGAAACAGAAACTCAGAAACTCAGACCAGACCAGAAACTGTTAGGAAGCGCCGAGTCTGAGCAACCGAGCCAGAAATCCCAACTCCACCAACAAGGATGTTACAGAAAGTGAGAGCACGCAGAGGCGCTTTTGATGGGAAATTAGGAAAAATCTTGGTTGCTGGGCGGCGGTAGTGGCGCAGCCTTTAATCCTAGTACTTAGGAAGCAGAGGCAGGCAGATTTCTGAGTTCGAGACCAGCCTTGGTCTACAGAGTGAGTTCCAGAGTTCACAGAGAAACCCAGTCTCGGCAAAATAGATAGATAGATAGATAGATAGATAGATAGATAGATAGATAGATAGATAGATAGATAGATAGTTTCGGCAAAATAAATAGGTAGGTAGAAAGAAAAAGAAAGAAAGAAAGAAAGAAAGAAAGAAAGAAAGAAAGAAAGAAAGGTAGGTCTTGGTTACAAA
This sequence comes from Mus minutoides, assembly GCA_902729485.2. NCBI lineage: Eukaryota > Metazoa > Chordata > Mammalia > Rodentia > Muridae > Mus > Mus minutoides. The sequence goes on from LR749541.1 coordinate 3,063,613, forward strand.
AAAAAAGCGCTTTCTCAAAGGTTATTTAAACTAAAATAGACATACCAAACCCCAAATAATACTGGGTCTAAATGTATCCCACAGAAAAGTGAGATGGACATGGAAATAAATGGAAAAGAAAAACAATTTTTTTTCATTTGAAAAAATTTTAAAAACGACTTCTGTGGACCAAATCATGCTCTGGAAACTGACGAAGCTTAGGGGGAGACCAGAGGAGGCATGGTGCTCACCCCAGAGTGTGGGAGGCCAGTCTGGACTATATAGAGAGACCCTGCATCAAAACGACACACGAGGGGCTGGTGAGATAGCTCAGCAGGTAAGAGCACCCGACTGCTCTTCCGAAGGTGATAAGTTCAAATCCCAGCATCCACATGGTGGCTCACAACCATCCGTAACGAGATCTGGCGCCCTCTTCTGGAGTGTCTGAAGACAGCTACAGTGTACTTACATATAATAAATAAAATAAATCTTTAAAAAATCATGTGTATTGGGCTGGTGAGATGGCTCAGCGGGTAAGAGCACCCGACTGCTCTTCCGAAGGTGATAAGTTCAAATCCCAGCATCCACATGGTGGCTCACAACCATCCGTAACGAGATCTGGCGCCCTCTTCTGGAGTGTCTGAAGACAGCTACAGTGTACTTACATATAATAAATAAAATAAATCTTTAAAAAAAAAATCATGTGTATTATTATTATTTAAAAAAACGACACACGAATAAAACACAACACTGCATACAGTAGCACGGTTGTGTTTGTTTTGTGACTGGCCTTCACTTTCTGTGTAACCAGGGACGACACGGATCTGGAACTTCCGACCTGCACTTTTGGGGTGCTGAGCTAGCTGACTTTCACCAGGCCCAGCTCAATTATGTGATTTTATTTGTGGGTTGTTTTTGTTTTTGTTTTTGTTTTTGTTTTTTTGAGACAGGGTTTCTCTGTGTAGCCCTGGCTGTCCTGGAACTCACTTTGTAGATCAGGCTGGCCTCGAACTCAGAAATCTGCCTGCCTCTGTTACCCAAGTGCTGGGATTAAAGGCGTGCGCCATCACGCCCAGCTAATTTTATTTGTTTTTAACTAAAAAGACAAGCTATTTCTACTTTGTAAGCTGCTCTCTTGCCTTCTTAGTAAGTATGTAGCTTAAATACACATCAGGGTTGTATGCCAATCTCTGTGAATGTAAGGCCAGCCTGGTCTACATACGTGAATTCCAGGATAGCCAAGGCTACACAGTGAGACCCTGTGGGAAAACCAATCAACCAAATATTAACTTTCTGATTATGTTTGGTTTTGAGGGCCAGGTTTGAGCCATACCCTCAGGCCTAAGTTATTATCACCGTTGTTATTCTTATTGCTGGCACTGGTTCCTCTGTAGTCTAGCTTATCTTTTATGCTTAGCCTTCAAAGTGTGTATGCCACCATATCTATATACAAAACTGTTCTTTTTAATTGATGTATTAAATGATTTGGGGGAACTGATGGTTTTAATGAAGAAAATTTTAGAAAAAAAAAAAAAAAGAAATATTCTTTCAGAGAACAAAGAAACTAAAAAAAAAAAAAAAAAGTAATATTTGAAAAAAATTAAGCTAGCCCAGTATGGTAGTGTCCTTCTTTGATCCCAGAACTTGGGAAACAGCGGCAGATGGATCTCTGTGGGTTCAAGGCCAGCTTGGTCTACATACTTGAGTTCCAGGACAGCAAAGGAATAAAATAATTAAAGTTAAAAAAATTAAGCTATCCACATGTCTGAAAAACTGTACAAGGCAACATAATAAAATATTAGAAGATATATGTAATAGAGTCAATATTCTTATTTAATCTGTCCTCTGCTTTTAAAAAATAATTAATTATATGCATATGGATTTTTTTTTGTTTTTTTGTTTTTTGTTTTGAGACAGGGTTTCTCTGTGTGTATCCCTGGCTGTCCTGGAACTCACTTTGTAGACCAGGCTAGCCTCAAACTCAGAAATCCGCCTGCCTCTGCCTCCGGAATGCTGGGATTAAAGGCATGCGCCACCACACCCGATTTGCATATGGATGTTTTGTGTTTGTGTGTCTATACATTTTGTGCCAATAGAGGTGAAAAGAAAAAAGCAAAAAACACTGGATCCCTTGACCTGGAGTTACAGAGAGTTGTGAGCTACCATGAGGGTGCTAGGAATTAGACCCAGGTCCTCTGAAAGAGTAGCCAGTCTTTTCAGCCCCTTCCTGCTTTTTCTTTTTTGAGACAGGGTCTGACTCTGTAGGCTAGGCTGGCCCTCTGCTTGTAACTTTCCTACCTCAGCTCCCCAAGGTGCTGGAATTATAGTCATGAGCCATCATGCTGGGTTAAAGAATCAAGATTCTTAATTTGAAACAAAATCAAATCAGCATTTAGGAAAAAACTCTGGTCTATCTCATGTCTTGCTAGCCTTACCTTCTCACCCTACCTAGCCTATCACACCTGCACTTTCCCAAATGCACAGTCAAAGCAGGAACCCGTCGCGGGGTCGCTAACAGCTTACCTGTATAGTACACGAGCTCCTCCCAGCCATGCTTGTGCCAGGCTGCGTTCCGGATGTCCTCCCTGGTCTGAAGATCTTTATAAGCTTGAAGAGAAGCACAGGAATGCGGTCTCAGTCAGACCCAATGCCCACCTTCTAGAAACGCAGTCCTCAGCTAGCCAGACAGACAACCAACAGCAGCAGACTCAGACTCTTCTTGTCTTTTCCTCTCAATGCTGGGATTGCAGACACATGCAATATGATCTGGGTAGAACGTGAACTTTTGTCTTGGTTTTTAAATTTGAAATTTTAATTTATGTGTATGGATGGTTTGCCTGTGTGTGTGTGTGTGTGTGTGTGTGTGTGTGTGTATGTAAGTGCAGTCTGTGGATGCCATGGAGGCCAGAAGAAAGCCACAGATTCTCTGGCTCTGGAGTTACAGGTGACTGAGAGCCACTCTAGGTGGAGGCTGGTAAATGAATTGGGTCCTCCCCAAGAGCGCCAGTACGCTTAACCAGTGAGTCATCTCACCAGCTCTAGAACACACAGTGGTTTTGTTGTTATTTGTCTTCTGACGTTTGTTTATAAATTCTATACTTTTGAAAACTCTGAGCTTTGTGGGCTAAATCTCTCCTCAGCAGACAATGCCATATTCAGGACAAGGCTGAGTGGGGGCTGGAAGGATGAAGGGTTACTGGTATACTCAATCATTAGCGCAGTGTTTGGGCTCTTAAACACCAGGCAAGCTCAGTTGAGGAGCGCCCTGGCTGCAGCAGGGGTTTCTGGGAAGAATGAAGACTACAGAAGTGACCCTTTTTGCTCAATGTATCTGCTGAGGCTTAGTTTCCTTGCGGCTATGCAGTTTTCTTGCGGCTATGCTACTGCGTAACCGGTCTGCACTCTTTGTGGCTGTTTGTTTGTTTGTTTTCTGATCAAGGGGAACCCAGGGCTTTTGCACATGCTAGGCAACTATCTTGCCATTGGGCCATACCCTTGCTTCTTTTCATATATTTACATGTATGCTTGTATGCCTGTGTGATGTATGCCATGTGAGTGCAGGTGCCTGCAGAGGTCAGAAGGGCATCAGACTCCTGAGAGCTGAAGTTACTGCACTCCAGTTCTCTGAAAGGACAGTGAGTTCTTAATTGCTACACTATCCCTCCAGATCCTGGTGGTGGTTGTTTTTTTCACGTTATATATATATATATATATATATATATATATATTTATATATATATATATATATATATATATATATATATATATATATATATATGCAGTGAAATAGAATTCTATCTACCCTCCTGCCCCCGCTCCCCAGTGCTCCACACCCTCCCCAGCAGCCCATTTTTCTGACCCTGGCTTGCTTTCTAGCTCAAGGCTGGTCTGGAACATGCTGTGCAGTCCGTGCTGATGGTGAACTCTCAATCCTCCTGCCTCTGCTTCCTGAGCGCTGGAATTATTAGCCATGTGCTACCACATCTGACTTCATCCCAACCTGTCCCTGTTTATAAGCTGTGAATCCACCGACCTCTTGCTATTGGCCTTTTTCTAGATAGGCCAGCATTTACCAGCCCTCCCCCGATGCTTGCCCTTCCTATAGTGTCCAAGGTTCTCAAGGAGTAAAGATTTATCCCACCATTACAACTTAACTAGTAATGAATTCTTCAATCCCAGCAAATCACAAAAGAAGGAAAAATACACATACCCCAAAGATGGTGCACCATATATAGCTGCCCAATTTGAGAGAAGAATCCCCCAACTGCCTCATTACTGTCCTGTCTAAAGCGAATGGCCCGGGCCCTGTGAGAGAAGAACAGTGTCCCACAGTTAAGGAGAGTCAGGAGGCATTCGGGGGAGCACACCTCCAATCCCAGCACTTGGAAACAAAGGCAGGAGGATCTGCAGTAAGTTAGAGAGCAACCTGGGCTACACAGTGAGTCCAGGCTAGCCTGTGGTATGTAGTGAGGCCCTTTCTAGACACAGCAAAGAATCAGAGCCAGCAGTTAGGAATGAAGACTGGTTTAGCACTTGTCACGTTATTAAATACAATCAAGTTTTTATTTTATTTGGTTTTTCGGGGAAGTTAGGACCTTCTTCTGTACCCTGGGCTAGCCTAGAACATATATAGCCAAATGACCTCAAACTCATGGTGATTTTCTCCCCTCAGTACTTAGAAGGCTAATTATTTTTGTGAGAAGTAGATAATATTTAATCTTGACTTTCCAAAAATAAAAACAGCAACAGAAGGACACTTCTGTTTATTATTAGTAGCAAATGTATACTTCTAACACTTGATATAAACAGAAAGGGGGGGGGGAGCTGTATTAAAAGGAACTGCTTCATGGCTAACTTTGCAATCTATGATAACTCTCCTCACAATCTATGTCCGCTGGCATAACAGTGGCACCAGTGTTATGGGACAATCATCTACTTCCTGGTTGGATTTAAGGCCTATTCCACAAGAGGAATCCACACTTGACACTACTGATGTGGACAGCCTCTACTACTGTTCTGTTAAGTGGACACAACAATAGAATGACTTATGCAGGTCCTGTAGATCAGCGCCTCGCTCAACCCTCACCTGAGCTTCCCTTGTAGACAACAACTGGTCAACATGCAGAGTGTCCAGTCCTATGGAGTCTCTATAAACATAAAAAACTTAAGGATCTCTTCACTAGAGGGGCAGAAAGATTGTGAGAGCCAGAGGTGCTGGTGGCTGACTTCAGGGAAACCATCTCCTAGACATACATTGAAATGCTTGTACGAACTCACAGAGACTGTTGTCACAGACCTGCAAAAGCTCAAGGCAGACAAAACCCTGGCACGGGGGAGGGGAGGTAAGTGAGACCTGCTTCTCTCTGAACAGTGACTGACACTGATGGCTGCTGAGAGTCAGTTTCTTAAGCCTCGATAAGAGGCCAGCCTGGTCTACAGAGTGAGTTCCAGGATAGCCAGGGCTACACAATGAAAAACTCTGGATCGTGCCTCAGAACAATTAATGAGAGAGAGACAGAGACAGAGACACAGACACAGACAGACAGAGATACAGAGATAGAGATGCTTCAGCATAGAGATAGAGATACACAGCACCCAAGATGCCAAAGGGCAGCATATCTATGGGGGACCCCATTCCTGTGTACTAAGACACAAAGGATACTCTTTCACAGCAGCAAGAGAGTCTTAGGCCTTTTGGAAAGCTAGCACATGGGGTCCTGTAAGGAGGTCCCTTGCTGGCAGCACACTCGGTGCTGCAGTCAGGACTCTCACTAGTACAGATGAAGCTGCCTACAGCTTTTTATCTTTCCAGAGAGACCTATGCACTGTGGTTCTCATAATGCACAGGAAGTACAGACATGTGGGCTACTGATGCACACGGCACAGAGTTGAGATCAAAATGGCTTAAAATGGGCATCTGGGGTCTGCAGAAGCGGCTCAGTGTGCCCAGGCTGCTTTTCTAGAGGACCTGAACTTTCTCTGTACCAGTGTCCCGGGGCTCATGACCACCTTTACCCTTAGCCACAAGGCATCTAATGCCCTCTGCTGGCCCCCACAGGTGCATGCATGTGCACGCACAGACACAAATGTAAAACTGATAAAAACAAATCCTTAAAAAAAAAGCCCCATGAAACCAAAACTAACTAATCCTCTTTCTTTTCAAGATTTAACACCTCGGGCTGGAGAGGTGGCTCAGTGGTTAAGAGCACTGGCTGCTCTTCCAGAGGTCCTGAGTTCAAATCCTAGCAACCACATGGTGGCTTACAACTGCCTATAATTCTAGTTCCAGGGGATCTGACACCTTTACACAGATACATATGCAGTTAAAACATGAATGCAAATGAAATAAGAATAAATAAATTATTTAAAAAAAGATTTAACACCTCAAAAATTTAACACCTTGAAAAAAGCATCAGTTTTTTAAATAAATCTGTTTAGGTTTTTCTTTTTGTTGTTGTTGTTTTTTTTTTTTTTTTTGGTTTTTGGTTTTTTTTTTTTTTTTTTTTTTTTTTTTTTTTTTTTTTTTTTTTTTTTTTTTTTTTTTTTTTTTTTTTTTAAAGATTTATTTTATTTATTATATACACTGTAGCTGTCTTCAGACACTCCAGAAGAGGGCGCCAGATTTTGTTACGGATGGTTGTGAGCCACCATGTGGATGCTGGGATTTGAACTTATCACCTTCAGAAGAGCAGTCGGGTGCTCTTACCCGCTGAGCCATCTCACCAGCCCAGGTTTTTGGTTTTTTAAGACAGGGTTTCTCTGTATAGCAGTTTTCTGTTTTTTGTTTTTTGTTTTTTTTTAACTTAAACATCATCTTCTACTGGCGCCAGCCACATTTATTGAGACAATTTGAAATCTTGACAGTGTTTAAAATGAATTTTTCCCAAATTCAATTTTCTACCATCTCAGATAAAAATGAAGGCAGGGGCTTCAAAGGATGTAGCGATCTCATCCCCGCAGGAGATGCAAAGCTGGGGTCTATCTGGGCATCCTTGCAGTGGGTTACCCAGGAAATCCATGATATTACCCATGGCTCTGACCTGGTCTCAGGCACATAAAGGGTTTAGCAGGGGTAAAGTCTGGGGAAACAGATTCATCCTCATTTATTTAAATGATGAGGACGTGAAAAATAAGCTACTAACATCTACTGTAAGAAAAATAACCCTTAAGGGTCAGGCTAATTTTTTTTTTTTTTGAGATAGAGGCCCAGGCTGGCTTGAAATCATGATTTTGTATCAGCTTGCTAAATGCTAGGACTATAGGTATACATCACCATGCCCAGGAAGGACTAAGGTTCTCCCGCTTAGTCCTTCCTGGGCATGGTGATGTATACCTATAGTGCCTTTTCTTAAGGTGGCTTTTCTTAATAGTGGAAAGCCTTATGTACTGAATGCGAACACTAAAGGGGCTCAGAACCAGAGGAGTGCCCTATTCCATTAGTGACTAAGACAGCCTGCTGGAGACAATTCTGCACACCCCAACTCTCCTTCACATAGACAAGCCTCCTAAGCGTGACCCTACCAAAGCTTCCAGTTTCCTCTGCCGGGAATGACCCATGGATTATCCATAAATTATACAGATATCGTCACAAAAATTACAAATATGATCAATTATCTCAAATTAAGGAAATCAGTCAAACTGTGCACTGTAACTGCTGAGGGGAAGAGAAGAGTTTTCCATTGATTGCGACAAGATATTCTGGATGATTCATTTCATTCTGAAGTTTTCCAATTTGGTTACGGGAGGCAAAGAAAATATACTTGCCGTAGCCTGGTAATAATGACAAACGTGTGCCGCAGAGGAGACCACCATCTTAATAGTTACCCTACACGCAAAATATAAATCAAATGCTGAACCTGCTATATAGAAAGTTTAACATAGCCTCAATACATCCTGTGGCTTCTCTGTGAGTAGAAGTTAATTAGTGTCATCGCAGTGCTATGACCATCTACAGTTACAGGCTGAAACAATGGTCCTCAACCTGCAAGGGTCACCCAAGAGCATCAGTGGACACGAATATTTACATTACAACTCATAACAGTAGCAAAATTAGTTAGGAAGGAGGAATGAAATGTCACGTTTGGGCTGGGCGTGGTGGCGCACGCCTTTAATCCCAGCACTCGGGAGGCAGAGGTAGGCGGATTTCTGAGTTCAAGGCCAGCCTGGTCTACAGAGTGAGTTCCAGGACAGCCAAGGACCATACAGAGAAACCCTGTCTCTAAAAACAAAACAAAACAAAAAAACAAAAAAACAAAAAAACAAAAAAAAAAAGAAAAGAAAGAAAGAAAGAAAGAAAATGTCACATTTGGGGGTCACCACAACGTGAGGAACTGTAATAATTGGTCACAGCATGAGGAAGGCCGAGAGCCACTGGCATAAAATTCACAGCTCAAAAGCATGAACAAACCCCCTTGATAAAATGGTGCCTATCATAGCATATAACCAAATATGTACTCCTTTTTTGGCTTGTTTGAGGCAGCATCTCAGTAGCTTGGGCTAGACTCAAACTTGCTATGTAGCTAAGGATAGCCTTGATCTGCTGATCCTCCTGCCTCTACCTCTCAGATGCTGGGAGCACAGTGTATGCTACCACACCTAGCTTGATCGAACTTTTGCACAGAGCTTAAGAACGTGTGACTTTCCCTAAGCTTTTATCTAAAGGCATCATGCTTCAGTTCTTACATTTAAAGGAGCTGTTTATTTTCCATGGATGAGTGTTTACAAGCATGGATGTACGTGCACTGTGTGTGCACAGTGCCCTCAGAGGTGTGTAGAGAGCAGCAGATACCCTGGAATGGGAGCTACAGACCGCTGTAAGCTGTCATGGTGCCAAGAGGCAACCTGGGTCCTCTACAAGAACAGCAACTGCTCTCCTCTGAGCTGTCTCTCCAGCCTCTTGAGTTCCTTTGTTTTTTGTTGTTGTTGTTGTTTGTTTGTTTGTTTTTCATGTGAGGCAGAAGTGTAAACTCAACCTTTTTTTTTTTCACATACCGAGTTTCCTCAGCATCTTTCGATGAAATAATTCTCTTCCCTCTCTAAAGGAAGATTTACCGTGGCACACTTGCCTATGAATGAGTCAAGTGTTAATGTCTAGTTCTTCAGTTCTCTACCACTGATCTATATGCCAAAACGATACTTTTTCTTTAAGACAATGTCTTCCACTGTATTGCAGGCTGGCATCTAAGCTGTAGAAGCCTTCCTGCTTCAGCCGCCTGTGTGCTAGCATCAAAAGCATAAGGTACAGCAGAGGACTTACGACACCAGCTTCCAGGAAGAATGGTCAGGCTTCCTGCTTTGTCCATCTAAGCTTGCTCTGGTACTTGGATATTCAAACGACAAAAGAAAAAACAAACAAACAAACAAACAAACAAAACCCAACTGTTTCATCAATGCCAACTGCCCTGTTAGTGTAAAACCCATATTCGTAGGGAGACAGCTCCCCAAGAAGGGTATAGGATAGCTTACAGAGTCCTGGGACTTTACCTGCAAGCCCTTCGGTTGGAGAGCTATATGCCGAAGTGGTTTGGACTGAACAGCACAAGAGTCTCAACTGGAGGAGTCAGAGCTAAAGCAACACTGCTCGTGTGTTAGCGTGTGGGTGTTGCTTTTCTTGAGATGGGCAGCGTCTTGCTATGTCTTGTGATTGTCTCACTTTAGCCTCCTAAATGGTGGGATTATGTGTGGTGTGTGGCTTGTGTTAGTAATTATGAAGGCTTAGGCATAAGAATAAAACGAGGATCCATTATATTGTTCTCTCAAGTCTTGCACATCTAAACTCCTAGAAGTTGTCCTGACCTCTACAGTCACCATATGCCTTACCCATAGACAAGCAAAAATGTCGTAGAAAGAAAATTAAAGAAAACAAATCGGATAGAGGCTGGAAAGATGGTTAAGAACACTGACTGCTCTATCAGAGGACTGAGGTTCGATTCCCAGCAACCACACAGTAGCTCACATCTGTCTGTAACGGAAAGATCTGACACCCTCACACAGGGATACATGTAGGAAAAAGATCAATGTGCAGAAGATAAAGATAAATAAGTTATGCGAAAGTGCAGCATCAAGACGGTGCATTACAGGTTTTTGTTTTTTGTTTTGTTTACTTTTTTTTCCTTCCTTTCCCAGCCCCCTTCCCTTTCACTCTGACCCTGCTCTATTTGTTTCTCATTAAAGATGGTTGTTAGCCACCATGTGGTTGCTGGGATTTGAACTCAGGACCTCTGGAAGAGCAGTCAGTGCTCTAAACCACTGAACCATCTCTCCAGCCCCTTGTTTACTTTTTTTTTAACCTAAGGATTTACCGCATGAAGCAGGTATTGTGGCACACACCTGTACATCAGGTACCTGGGAGGCAGAAGCAGACAGATCAGGAGTTCAAGGCCTGTCTTGGTTATATAGTGAATTTGGATTTGAGATTATCTCAAAAAAGCAACACAAACAAAAATCATTCATGATATGGCTTGAAATACTCTATTAATGAGACTGACAGATGCAACCCTGTATGTAACTTACTTACCAGTAATTGCCCCACTCGATCATCGTGCCTGGCTGAAAGGGAATTTAGATGTTGGTTAGTTGTGTCAAAGAATCATAGAATAGGAACAAAACTGTGTCTGTGCTGTGACTTAATATTTTATGGTGTCATATGAACAGACAACCTACATACAGTGCAAGGGTAAGCCATCCTCACTGGTGATTAAACCACTGCCAGTCCATCTCTAGTCTCTGAAGGACCTCTCTCCATCTTCCCCAGCACAAAGATCATTATTAGGCCACTCTTTAATGCTGCTGCCACTGGAGGCTGGGGAGGACGACTGGTACGCACAGGGGTAAGGTGTTCAATCACAATTAACCATGGTTTCTATACTAAGTACAATTAGAGGCTACCAGGAAAGGCGAGGCTGTATCTAGGTCACTCGTTTTTGTTTTTATTCAGTTCTTTTTTGTTGTTGTTTTGAGACAGGATTTCTCTGGGTAGCCACGGCTGGCCTGGAACTTGCTATATAGACCAGGGTGGCTTTGAACTCAGAGAGATTCTGCACTCTAGGGCAGCTGCTGTCTATTGTGCCTGACTCTGCATGTGATGTTTTTCTTCTTGAAAAACAGACCATTACCTGGAGCTGGGGATGCAATGTCGCTCAGGAACAGTGTCTGCCTTTATATACCGGGTGTAGTGGGGCTCACCTGTGATCCCAGTGTGCAGAAGGCAGAAGTAGGAGGATCAAGAGCTCAGGACTATAGCAGAGACTTCAAGTCCTAGGGTTGGGGGAATACCCGGGGGGCCCCACCTGTTCAGAGGGGAAGAAGAGGAGGGATGGGGGAAAGGTTGTGTGTGGGGGTGATGGGAGGGGACAAGGAATGGGACATAAAAAAATTAAATAAATAAAAAAAAGAATCCAGGGCTATCTCTGGCCACATAGAGTTTAAGGCTTGCCTCAAAAAGAAAGTTATTTGGAAAAAACATCAAGTAATAAACATTATACATAATGACTTAAATATAAATATAAAAGAACTTAACAGAAGAGAAGGGATAGAAAAGAGGGAAAAAAACTAAACAAAAAAGACTTGATGGGATTTGGGGTGTGTGGGTGGGTGGGGCTGGGGAGCCTGGAACAAGTCAAATCAGAATACAAGGTGGATGTGGTGGTAATGCCTGTAACGCCAACACTCAGGAAGGAAGGGGCTCAAGTTCAAGGACAGCCTGGGCTACCAGAGACCCTGTTTCCAATCATTGCCACTGCCCCCTCAAAAATAAACCTAAGACTCCAAAAACACACAACACAATGCTCACTTCCATTTCCCTGTCTGCATCAGGAAGCAGGTAAGGACAGCCAGCTTGCACCTGTCTGCTACTTACTCGGAGCTGGTAGGACCTGAGTTCGTATATATTGGGGCCCGATCTCGGCACCGGCTCATTCCAGAAACTGAACTCCAGCAGCAGCTGATTCTTTCTGGAGAGAAGCATGTCGCTTCTGGCCTTTCGGAAATTTACAAATTCCTTTGGGTGAAAAAAAAATATGCTCATGAAATCTTCAGACACTTACATAAAGATAGACTTTAATAAAATCTACATACCACAGGATATAGTTATAGACAGGGTTTCTCTGTGTAGCCCTGGCTGTCCTGGAACTCTCTGTAGACCAGGCTGGCCTCCAAGGTGTGTGCCACCACACCCAGCTTCTATAGTTCTGAATCTATTGCATGGAAAAAATGAATTCCTAACCAATGAATTAACTTTCTAACGTATACCAGGTTTCTTGCTTGTTTGTGAAGATTTATTTATTTTACTTCCTGTGTATGAATGTTCTGTTTGTCCGAATGTATATGCACTGTGCATATGCCTGACACCCATGAAGGTCAGAAGAGGGTATAAGATCCCCTAGCACTGGAGTTACAATGGTCGTGAGCTGATATGTTAGTGTGGGAACCAAGCCTTGGTCTTCAACAAGAACAAGAGGCACTTTAAACCACTAGCCAGGGTCTGATTCTCAGTGCCACAGAAGCTAGGTGTGGAGGTGCACACTTACGGTCTCAGGGTTTGGGAGGCAGGAGAATCAGGAGTTCACGGCCATCCCTGGGTACATAAGGAATCTGAGGCTAGTCTGAGCTATATGAGACCATTTCAAACAAACAAACAACCAAACAAACAAAACTTCAAAAAGAAAACAAACAGTGAGTGAGTGGTTGAGTTGCTAATGTTATCCAGGGCTGTGTCTACCACTCGGCTTAGCCAGTGAGTGAGTAAGTGGTTGAGTTGCTAATGTTATCCAGGGCTGTGTCTACCACGCGGCTTAGCCAGTGTCAAAGCACTGTCTCCTCAGTTGCAATGTGGTATCATGGAGGAACTGGGATTTTGATGTTATTAAAACTGGCAATCTCATGCTTATATACAACTTTAAGAGTTCATACAATAAATTTTCTACTGTGAAGGTAGAATGGTTTAATAACAAGCTAATAACAGTGTTGTCATGAAGTTCTGTGTGAATACACATTAGACTGCACAAGCGTGTGCACACACACACACACACACACACACACACACGTGTATTTTTCAAAGTTGTTACCTGGTTTTCTTTGAGTTTATTCATGACCTCCGTGAGGGCTGGATAGCCTCCTTCATACCTCCAGAGGTGGACTGAAATGGATTTTAAAAGACAGAAAACATTTAGTGTCAAGAAACTCTTCCCTTGACAATATAGGTGCATGCTATGTGAACACAGTATCACATTGTAGTGTGCCTTGTATCCATCACATGAACACAGTACAACATTGTACTAAGCCTTGGATCCACCATGTGAACATGGTAAAATATTATAGTGTGCTTCCTCCTATCTGCCCTTGAGTTATCTTACGTTTCCATAACAGATTCGGGCATTTTTTAAAGAAGTTGTTTTACAGCTAGTGACTGAAGAAACCAGTCATTTGATCCACGAAAGCAGAATGAGACTGGAGAAGGATTGCAAAGACAAGCATTCACTGACCAGACCATTCAATGAAAGGACTGCAAAGCTACCTGAGGAAGAGCTAGCCATCCCAAAGACTTCTGCTTCCTACCTGCTTGATCCTGCTCTCCATACCACGTGTTCCAGGTCCCCACCAGGGTGCAAGGGTACTGCTTGCCTTCATGGATCTTTGGTAACACTTCTTGACTTAAAGAGAAGAGACAGCAGCACCGATTAAACAGGGGAGTCATTTCCCCGAAAGCATCATCTGGAATGCAAACCGCTGACTGCCTGTTCTGCCAACTGCCTCTACAACATACATGGTTTGGATTTGAGTGTTTTATCTGCATGTATATCTGTGTACCATGAGTGGGCCTGGTACCCACAGTCACCAGAAGAGAGCATCCAATCTCATGGAACTAGAGTTATGAATGGTTGTAAACCATTGTGTGGGCTCTGGGACTCGAATCTGAGTCTTCTGGAAGAGCACAGAGTACCCAAAGCCACTGAGCCATCTCTCCAGCCCTCCACAGCAGATCTGGAAGATGACATCCGGAACTGAAGTGTCAGCCACATTCTGTTGTGTATCAGCCCCCAACTTATCAACAGCTTAGGCTTTAACCCCGGGTTATCTGCAAGAGTTACAAGCAACTCCTGCACACTGATAGAGGTGTTTACAAAGGACCAAAGGTCCCAGGCTCCAGGAGCTACGGCTCCACTGTTTGCTATTTTAGGAGAAAGAACAAAGCTATTTAGGAATGCGATGTTTGCAACAGTTAGGTTCTGCTGCTTCCCATAAAGAATGAAAATCAGGAATTACACACAAGGTCAGGGAAGAGATAGATCAGAGCGTGGGGAGAAGCATTCAAGGCAGAGGGGAGCACTAGGCAGCTGAGCAGGGCAAGGCACTGGGGCAGGCTGGGACGGAGGGGGGACCTCAGACACTGTGTGATCTGAGAGTGGGCGAATCAAAACAAAACATACATGTGAAGCAACAACTCGACTCAGCCGGCTTGGGTATCTCAGAGGTCTCACGGTGAACACGCCAAACGATTCAGGACCACCAGGAACGGGACTGGTGTCTGAGCCTTGACAAATCATGGCCACGCGTGTCTTTTAACAGGCATCATATCTGAGCTTAACTCCACAGTAACCTTCCTTTGGTGTAGGCATGGTCTCATGTAGCTGATACTGACCTTAAACTGGGGACTGATTCTGAGGTACTAGCGTATGCCTCTATGCCTGGCTATACAGAACATTAGCACCAGATCCTGTCTTAAAAAAAAAAAAAATGAAAGAAAAAAGAAAAGAAAGAAAAAAATGTTACTTGATCAGTGTATCTGCTGACAACACACTGTGGTTACAGGAGGCTGGTGGCAAGTGCTACACATTGTTGTTTAGTGTTTTTTTTTTTTGTTTTTTTGTTTTTTCTTTGTTTTTTGATTTTTTGTTTACACACACAGGATTTTGCTGTGTAGCCCTGGCTAGCTTGGAACTTGCTATGTCAACCACACAGGCTTCTAACTTGCAACGATCCTCGTGCTCCTGCCCCTACCCTCCTTTGTGCCAATGTCTGGATTACAGTCATGTGCTACCACTATCGAGCATCCTGACGTGAGCAGGAGGTAAACAACTGTGCAGTGGAGCGACTGGGGAGGAGTGGCATCGGTATGCACAAACAAGGTGGGGACCAGAGAGGGACAGGGGAGGGGGTAAGGGTGGGGCTGACAGTGGGCCCTAGGCAGCTACACAGACTCACATACGGAATCAGTCGGTTCTTTGTGCAGGGCCCCACACTTGCTCTGACAAGCCCTGGCCTTATCTAGGCAGGGGCTGTGAGGCAGGCAGTACTTGTACTGAGAACCGACTGGATAGGTGGGCAGAGTCTCCTAACAGGGGCCTCTAAAGGTGGCAGTTACATTGCGGGAATAGGTGTTGCTCAAAGTTGTATAGCAAAGGAAAACAAACAAACAAACAAATAAAAATAAACCACAGTGTGGGAAGAAAACAGAACTCGAGTAGATAGAGGTAGTGAGAATTTTGGTTTCTTTGAAAAATCACAGAAATATTATGGGATGTTTTCATTACAATCCCAGGTAAGAGACATGGGGCTGCTTTGGACTGTCCACAGCAGCTGACTATGATATGCCTCGTGCTCTAGCAGGGGTGTGGTTTTGCCAGTGGCAGATAGTTTCTGCAACTGTGTGATATCTGGAATTCTGGGGACTTTTCAGAGGGTTTTAAATGGTAAGAGGCTTTTGCTGTTACTGTTGGTTCCTGTTTGTTAAGTAATTGTGCTCAAAAAGAAATGAGAAGAAGAAAAATTTAGATTTTCTGATGGCAAAGATCAAACTTGCCCCAAGGAACTCTATGTCCCTTACCAAGCAGGAAGTAGTCTAATGATAACATCATTCCCTCTCCCTCTATCTTTTCTTTCCTATCTAGTGTTGGGGGTTGAAACATGGAAAAGGTGGAAGAAAAAAGAACCTACAAAGTAGCCAAAAGTCTGAATACAGATCATCTGACATACTTTGGGGTAAGGGGTCACTAGGGCGGTAAGGGACATGTTGCTCCAGGCCAGGAGGGCAGGCAGAGATGAACTTGGGGACAGGGTGGGTTGAGAGTGGGTTGGAGGACTTGCGGGTACCCTGATAGAAGGCACATGAGGAATGCCAGCCCTCGGTGACACATCTCTGAGAACCCAGGACAGGGTTAACTGGAACACAGCAGGGACGGAAGAACTGGAGATTGTGGTGTGGAGTCTGAAGTGAGATTTAAACTCACTAAAGACACCCAGCCAAGAATCTAAGACAGGACACAGACAGGACACAAAGATGACCAGGGAGGCAGAGCACAGGGAATACATTATTTGGTGAGGGAAAAAACTAAGAGATCAACATCTTTAGTTTTGGTCATATTTATTTACTTTAAAAGTTCACTATTGCAGGTAGGTAGCTGGTAGAGCAGTAGCCCATAGCTTATATCCTGATTCATAAGCATGAGAGCCTAGAATGGGCTGGGCGTTTGAAGCCTCAAAGTCCAACACACTCACCCCCATGTCATACCTCCTCCAACAAAGCCACACCTAATCCTTCCCTAACTGTGGACTCAGCATTCAAATATATAAGCCTATGGGGGGTCCATTCTCATTTAAATTTCAAGGGATCCAGCACCCTCTTCTGGCTTCCATGGGCACTGCATGCACATGGTGCATAGACATTGATGCAAATAAAACTGCCCATACAGGTAAAATAAAAATAAATCTTGGCCATATGTGGTGGCACATGGCTTTCATTTCAGCACTTGGGAAAGGCATGAAGATCTCTTAGGTTCAAGGCCAACCAGATCTACAGAGAAAGTCCTGGGAAAGCCAGGGATATATAGAGAAATCCCATTTCAAAACAACAATAGCGAACTTTGTTTTTTTGGGTTTTGTTTTGTTTCTCGAGACAGGGTTTCTCTGTGTAGTCCTGGCTGTCCTGGAACTCACTCTGTAGACCAGGCTGGCCTCGAACTCAGAAATCTGCCTGCCTCTGACTCCCAAGTGCTGGGATTAAAGGCGTGCGCCACCATTGCCTGTCTTTATCTTTATGAGGTGGCATTACAGTTCTGTTACGGAGCCCATCCCAGGTCCTCACACAGGGGCCTTTGGGATGGCAGGTTTACTTGGGGAAGAACAATGGAGGTCCTACTTCTCCCCCCTCTCTCCCCTACTCAGCCAGCCCTGCTTCGACCATATTTTTATTTCATACACTGTCTCTGTCTTCAGACACAGAAGACAGCATCGGCTGCCCATTACAGATGGTTGTGAGCCACCATGTGGTTGCTGGGAATTGAACTCAGGACCTCTGGAAGAACAGTCAGTGCTCTTAACCGCTGAGCCAGTCTCTCCAGCCTGAGGTCCTACTTCTAATACTTGTAATTGCTAACACTCCACGCTGGCCAGAGAAGGAAGTTCTTTATGCACAGGCAGCCAGGAAGGTCTGAACAGATTCAAGTCGCAGACAGTCTTCCTGGGTCCGGATGAGCAAGCTTAAAGGTGCTCCTGGCAGTGCCCCCCCCATCCCTCCCAAGTGCCACTGGCAGTGTCCCCCCCATCCCTCCCAAGCGCCACTGGCATTCCTCAGGCTAACGTTTGATCACTCAGCTTTAGGGGATCAAAGATCTCGCCCGTGCTATTGCGTGTCAGCGGAGCCCACATGTATGAACATCATTACATGCTTCCCTTCCTCCCAGGATAGTTTGAGATACACACCAGATTTTGTTGTATGCGTCTAGGCATTCCGGCTTAACGTTGTGAACTGAAAGGAAAGAAAATGCCACCATAAACTTAATAGCTGGATGGTCAGACGGACAGAAAGACACACAGACACATAAGAACCAGCCATTGGGCCACCGGGGTGGCTACTCACACTGTAACTTGTACAGACTGCTCGTCTCCTTTTTGGCTAGGAGGTTGGAGTGGGCATCTTTCCTTGGATCAACTTTTCTGACAAACAAGGACTTCAGCCAGCTGTCTTCCCGAGCTCGGTGACTTGAGGATGTCACTCTCCTAGGGGAGAATCAAATCGGTGCTCTGAGTCTTCATGAGTGTGGAGACCTTCACCTTCTCCAGTGCTGCCACACTCCCAGGGGCATAAATCCCTACCTCTGGGGCCGGGTGGGGGAGGCAAGATGAGCAAGACATAAGGATAAATACACAAAACCCATCATTAGAGCAAAGTGAGTGAAGCAGTAAATCTAGAGTTTGTGATAAATGTGTGAATATATATTTTACGTGCATGTATATGTGTTTGTATCTTTACATGTCCACATTCACACGTGGGAGTCAGAAGACAGCCTTAGGTGTCATTTCTCAGGTTCTACACCCCCCCATCCCCCTTTCAGTACTGGAGACTGAATTTAGGGCCTCGCAAATATTAGGCAAGTGGGACCAACAGCCCCAGCCTGCTTTAAAAAAGATTTTTTTTTTTTTGAGTCAGGGTCTCATTATGTAGCCCCGGCGGGCCTGGAACTCCATATCAATCAGACTGGCTTTGAACTCACAGAGATCCTCCTCCTTCTGCTTCCCGAGTGCTGGGATTAAAGGCGTGCATCATCTGGCCCAGTCTGGTTTGTGTATTTGAGACAGGGTCTCTTGTCTTGGAATGCATCAAATAGGCTTGTGGGACTGACCAACAACTCTCTGCTTCCCCAGTGCTGGATTATAAACCATATCTGACTCTTTTTTTTTTTTTTTTTTTTTAGACAGGGTTTCTCTGTATAGCCCTGGCTGTCCTGGAACTTACTTTGTAGACCAGGCTGGCCTGGAACTCAGAAATCTGCCTGTTTCTGCCACCACCGCCCGGCCTGACTCTTTAAAAAGAGAACATGAGGGATGCTCCAGAGGCAGAGGCAGGCAGATCTCCGAGTTCGAGGCCAGCCTGGTCTATAGAGGGAGTTCCAGGACAGCCAGAGCTACACAAGACAAACTGTCCTGAAAACCAAAGCAAGAGGAGCAGGCTACTGTTCCATTTTACTTTATTACAGTTCAAAGCTCCTTTGTTATGGGTTAATGTCACTTTCACAAGGACAGAAGAAGTCTGTCCCACATAACTAATTCTGCACCGACTCTTCCTCGCTTTTGTGCTCTCTCTCTTTTATTATCACACTTGTTTGTGTGGATGCATGTAAGAGGTCAGTTCTCTCCTTCCTCTGTGGAGGGCCTGAGGGTCTAACTCAGGTTGTCAGACATGGTGATGGAGCACTTTACCCTTTGGGTGTCTTGTCAGCCTACTTTCTACTTCAAAATTTGTTATTTATTACTCTGTTGGTGTCTGTGAGTGTAGAAGGGTGTGTGTGCGCGTGCCACAGGACCCCTGTGGAGGTCAGCACAGCTGTTAGGAGTCCTTTCTTCTCATCTTGTTGACCAGGATCTCTTGTTTCTGATACACTGCATTATACTCCAGGCTAACTGGTCCTCAAGTGTCTGGGCAATTCTCCCCTGTCTCAATATAGGTGCACTGGAATTGCAATTGGGTACAGCTTTGTAGATCAGGCTGGCCTTGAACTCACGAATATCCAACTGCCTCTGCCTCCCAAATGCTGGGATTAAAGGTGTGCTTCACTACTGCCTGGCATACAGCTGGCCTTTTTAGGTGAGTTTTGTGGATTGAACTCAGGTCATCAGAACTGTGTAGCAAGTTCTTTTACCCATTCAGCCATTTTGCTGGCCCCATTCTTGTACAGGTTTGAGGGCAAACACGTGCATGCTTCCAGATAACACACCTAAAAGCCTTTGAATAGCATCTGATATATGAAGAAGGTTTAAAGAGTTGTTTCTGAGGTCTGCAGATATAGCTCCATGGTTGAGAGTATGTACTCTAAGAGGTCCAGAGTTCAATTCCCAGCATTCACACTAGGCAGCTCCTAACAGCTCTGGTCTCTGTGCTTATATGTATATACCCACACACAGCAACATCACTAAAAATGGTAAACACTGAATCTTAATTATCTCAACCTTCCAGAGGCTGAGGCTGGGATACGGAATGGTTGAGGCCAGCCTGGGATACACAGATTCTTTTTCCTTCAGAGTCATATAGTGCTTGTTTCTATCATCAATCCATTTTTTTTTAAAGATTTATTTATTTATTATATGTAAGTAAGTACACTGTAGCTGTCTTCAGACACTCCAGAAGAGGGCGCCAGATCTTGTTACGGATGGTTGTGAACCACCATGTGGATGCTGGGATTTGAACTTATCACCATCGGAAGAGCAGTCGGGTGCTCTTACCCGCTGAGCCATCTCTCCAGCCCCCAATCCATTTTTTAAAATAAAAAAATTTAAACTTATTTTGGAGAATCTCTGAATGAATGATAACACATTTTATTTCAATAAAACCTTTTTCTTTCTCTTTTTCTTTTTTTCTCGAGACAGGGTTTCTCTGTATAGCCCTGGCTGTCCTGGAACTCGCTTTGTAGACCAGGCTGGCCTCAACCTCAGAATTCTGCCTGCCTCTGCCTCCCAAGTTCTGAGATTAAAGGCGTGCGCCACCACGCCCGGCTCAATAAAAACTTAAAAATTGGACTGGAAAGATGGCTCAGCGGTTAAGAGCACTGGCTGCTCTTTCAGAGGTCCTGAGTTCAATTCCAAGCAACCACATGGTGGCTCACAACCATCTGTAATGGGATCTAATGACCTCTTCTGGTGTGTACTCATATAAATTTTTAAAAATTAAAATTTAATTTGTATAACTTTTTTTTTTCATGACAGGGTTTCTCTGTGTAGCCCTGGCTGTCCTGGAACTCACTCTGTAGACCAGGCTGGCCTCGAACTCAGAAATCCGCCTGCCTCTGCCTCCCGAGTGCTGGGATTAAAGGTATGCGCCACCACGCCCGGCACTCTTTTTTTTTTTTTTAATTTTTTTTTCGAGACAGGGTTTCTCTGTATAGCCTTGGCTATCCTGGAACTCACTCTGTAGACCAGGCTGGCCTCGAACTCAGAAATCCGCCTGCCTCTGCCTCCCGAGTGCTGGGATTAAAGGCGTGTGCCACCAGGCCCGGCCTCTTTTTTTTTTTTTTTTTTTTTTTTTAAAGACAGTCTTATTATACATCTTTGGATACCCTGGGTTTTCTTATATAGAACAGGCTGGCTTCAAATTTGTGGTACTCCATAACAGGTGTGTATCCCCCAGTACTATGCCCAACTTGGTTTTGTTGTTCTATGAGACATGGTCTCACTATGTTGTTCTGGGTGTGGCCTGGAACTTGCTGTGTAGACCAGGCTGCCTTTGAACTCAACTCAGAGATCCACTAGCCTCTGCCTCTTGAATGCTAGGATTAAAGGTGTGCACCATCATGTCTGGCTTTAAGTGTTTTAGACACAGATTTTTGTTGTTATTGTTGTTGAATTTGAGTTAGAGAAGAGATAGATGGTTCAGTGGTTAAGAGCACTGGCTGCTCTTCCAGAGGTTCAGGGTTCAATGCCTAGCACCCACATGACAGCCTTTAGCCTTCTGTATCTCCAGCTTCAGGGGCCCTGAGGCCCTCTTTTGGCCTTCACGGGCACCAGACCCACAAGCGGTACACAGGCATGCAAGCAGGCAAAGCACTCAAATGCATGATTTTTTAAAGGCATTTTTTTCTAAAGTTTTGTTTATTTGATTATATACAAGTCTCATAACTGTGTCTTAAGTAGTCTGAATACTTGACTCCCCTATTCTTCAGACGACAATAGATTATTCAGACCCAGAGGAGACCGTGATTGGGAAGACAGCTGGTTGGCAGGTGTCTTGAAGGGACTCAGATGAGGCGCCTGTTCCAATGGCTGTCTGCCTCGCTGAAAGCAAGACAGAGACAGCCATGTTGGCAAGGTGGGTGGGGTGAGAAAATGTGGCTTAGATGATGGGAGTAATCAAATCTTGACTGCATCAAGCCTATGCTCGCACAGGGAAAAGCCGGCAGATTTGGGAAGGACCATTTCCCCTCCTCCTGGGACGCTTTTGGTATTTACTGCCAGTCTTTTGCTGATCCCATCATCCCACCCCGCCCCCTCGTCTGCTCTGAGTGAGATTTTATCAGTGGACCCCTAAAGTATGCTGCTTTCAGTCCCTCCCTGAGCCCTTTGCCTCTCGTCCATCTTTATGCAGGACTCTCAGTGAAAGCACTCTTGGGTGGGACCTCTGGCACCAGCAGCTTGTTTAATGGTCATCTGCCCCCTCCTGGTTCCCCTGTGAACTGTACACAGCGCACAGAATACATCTTTCCTGCCTGTGCCTCTGACCCAGCAGACTGGCCTGCTTAGTACCAGCTGGTTCTTTCCACAGCCTTTGCTTATCTTTTCAAAAAAATGGACTGTCTGGCCAGGTGGTGGTGGTGGTGGTGGTGGTGGCGGCAGCGGCGGCGCATGCTTTAAATCCCAGCACTCAGGAGCAGAGGCAGGCGGATCTCTGGGAGTTCAGGGCCAGCCTGGTCTACAGAGCAATTTCCAGGACAGCCAGGGTTAAACAGACAAGCCCTGTCTCAAACCAACCAACCAACCAACCAACCAACCAACCAACCCACCCACCCACCCACCCACTGACCCACCCACCCAAGCTGGAATGCCCTCTCTAGATGCTTTCCAAAGTGTTACCTCTACCATACATCCCAGTTTGGGTATTGGTTTTAGTAGACTTATTGCAGGCTATGGTGAGGTGGGAGACAACCTCATTTTGACCCCTGGCTGCCTGGTCAGGGTCCAGCTGTAGGGAGACTTCGTGGTAGCTACATTAGACTCTGCCATGTCTTATGCTTTATGCCCAGTACCAGGTAAAGATCAGTGGTGCCCAGCCCTTGCTCGCCAGGGTCTCCTGGTCCTGGTCAACAGGGGCATGCCTTTTTCCTACGTTTGTTAATGGTTCTGGCCAGTCAACATTTACACACCAAGTATTCCAGTGCTTGGGAGGCTGAGGCAGGAGGATTACCAAGTTTGAAGCACCCCGAGACTACATAGCAAGTTTCAGGCCAGCCTGACTAACACAGCTTGAGCCTATTTTTAGAACAAAATGTTTTATGGACAGGGTTTTACTGTGCACCCCCAGATTGGCCTCAAGCTCTCAATCCTCCTGCCTCAGTCTCCGGAGTGCTAAGATTGTTAATTGTGCACCATCATACCCAGCTTGGAGCACAGCACCTTTTGGATATTTGTTTGACACTCCGATGTAGCAAATGGCAAGCCTGTGAGTGAGGGGCTGGAGAGAGGATGCTGCAGGGACTAAGGGGGCTCGCTCTGTAATCATGAGGACTGCAGTTTGATCCCAGAATCTGAGTCACAAGTTGGGTATTCCCTAAATATGCCTAGGACCCCAACACAAAGAGAAGTGGAGACAGGCCTGCTGGGGTTTGCTGGCTTCTAGCCTAGCTCAGATGCAAATCCTGTGCTCAGGAAGGGACTCTGCCTGAGAGCAAGAGAGTGATGGAAGTGGGCACTGGATGCCCCGATCTGCGGTCTGTATGTGAGCACACATGCACGTACACATGCACACAGGCAAATACAGGGGCTCATAAAGCTTCACCTACTAGCCAAGGAGCTACTGGTGACCAAAGCCTGCTAGAGATGGAAGAGTCAGATTTTGCTTTGCTTTGTTTTTGGAGACAGGATTTCTGTGTGTAGCCCTGGCTGTCCTGCAACTCACTCTGTAGATCAGGCTGGCCACAAACTCAGAAATCTGCCTGCCTCTACTTTCTGAGTGCTGGGATTAAAAGTGTGCCCCATGACACCCAGCTGAGTCAGTTTTCTTTTTAAATTTTATTTAATTTTTTGAAGATTAAAACTTATATCATGTGTTTGAGTGTTTTGCCTGCATGTATGCGTGTATACCATGTTATGTGCCTGGTGCCTGAAAGGGTTCAAAAGAGGACACCAGATTCCAGAAACTAGAATTATGGGTTGTTGTGAGTACCATTCGGGTACCAAGAACCAATCCTGGGTCTTCCACAAGAGCAACAAGTGGCTCTCACCATGAGCCATTTCTCCTGTCAGTTTTCTTCTTCAGGCTGGCTCCCGGTGGGAGCTGCTAGAGCATTAATGGATGGGCCACAGCCATGTCCATATGGGGAGTACTGACTGAACTCAGTGGACTAGGGATAAAAAGACGACATGCAGCCGGGAGGATGTGACCTCGGAGCCTGGGAAGAGTGGGAAGGGGAATATGATAAAACACACTGTACCCATGTGGCAGCTCACAACTGTTTGTAACTAATCTCTGGGAAGCCTGGCCCCCAAGGGCACCAGGCACACACATGGTACATAGATATACATGCAGCCAAAACACCTATATATGAAAAAATAAATAAGTCAATGTGGTTTTTGTGTGTGTGTGTGTGTGTGTGTGTGTGTGTGTGTGTATGCTTAAGTTACAACCACATTAGGCGTACAACCATCTATACAGCTACAGTGTACTCACATACATAAAATAAATAAATAAATCTTTAAACATTATGGGCTGGGCTGTGGCAGCACACACCTTTAATCCCAACACTCAGAGGCAGAGGCAGGTGGATCTCTGTGGGTTCAAGGCCAGCCAGGGCTACACAGAGAAACCCTGACTCAAACAAACAGATAAACAAAAGCAAAATTAAGAAAAGAATGCCTAGGGCTGGAGAGATGGCTCAAGGGTCATGAGTTCAATTCCCAGCAACTACATGGTGGCTCACAACCATCTGTAATAAAATCTGATGCCCTCTTTTGGTGTGTCTGAAAACAGCTACAGTGTACTCATATAAATATAATAAATAAATCTTAAAAAAAAGAAAAAGAAAAAGAAAAGAATGCCTAGCTAGGGCTGAGCCAGAAAACTGCTTCAAGTTTGTGGCCAGCCTGGTCTACATGGTGAGTTCCACACCAGACTAGCCCACAGTGTGAGACTGTCTCAGCAATATACTACCACCATAACCAACCCAAGCACAACGAAAACTTTAAAAATAAATTACTGAGCCGGGTGTGGTGGCGCACGCCTTTAATCCCAGCACTCAGGAGGCAGAGGCAGGCGGATTTCTGAGTTCGAGGCCAGCCTGGTCTACAAAGTGAGCTCCAGGACAGCCAGGGCTATACAGAGAAACCCTGTCTCGAAAAACAAAAACAAAAACAAAAACAAACAAAAATTACTGCACTAGCAATTTCACTTACAACCAAAGCAATAACTATGAATTAATTTTCTTCCCCATCATCAAGATTTATAGGTTACTTTACAGTGTATTTGGTTGTTTATTTTCAGATCTAGTCTCATGACAACCAGAATGACCTGAAGTTCACTGTGTGGCTGAGGCTAGCTTTGAACTCTTGAGCTCTCTGTCTCTGTCTCCACAGTGCTCATGCTCAGGTATGTGCCACCGTGGCCTATGTTTAATGTATCCTTCAAAAATGCAGAGAAGCATGCATTATACATGTGCAAACATGACTAATTTTTTTTTTTTAGGAGAAAACCATTTTAATTGAAAAATAAAGCAATACAACTCAATCAACACTGTATTTATGGACATAAACTAAGTTGAAGGAGAAGTGGCTTTTCTAACTGGTACCGTGAAACTGATGTATCAGCAGATTGCTAGAGCTTCTCTCCTTTATCCTGAGAGCTACTAAACAAGACTACTGAGGTGTCCCCTCCGCCCCGCCACATGAATTAAACTGTAAAGTCAATCCTTGTTCTTAATTCACTGACAAAAGAAGAATTTAAAAGTTTTTTCTATATTCAAGAAGTTATTAATGCAAAGAAGATAATTTTCATGAAAAAGCTATTAATCTAATATATTAATATAACTCATCCACAAGACTTCAAAACAGGATTCCAAAATGATCTCTAGTACAAGTTTCCCTTTAAGTTTGTACATCCCAGGATGATGTAGGAACACACTGGCTAAATAAAATTTTAAAAATATCCAAGTTATTGCTTTAAACTAGAGAGCTGTGGACAGAAGTCTCCTTTTAAAGATTTCATTATATAGATGTTCCCAGAATTACTCTTGTATGTCAACGCAAAGTGCTAGAGAACACAGTAAACATCACGCTCAGGAAACGACAGAAAAAAGGCATTAATCCCAGCACTCGGGAGGCAGAGGCAGGCAAATTTCTGAGTTCGAGGCCAGCCTGGTCTACAAAGTGAGTTCCAGGACAGCCAGGGCTATACAGAGAAACCCTGTCTCAAAAAAAAGACCACACACACACACACAAAAGATGTATGGCTTCTTGTGAGTCTATATTACTGAACATAAATAAAGTCATTACTGTTTAACTGAAAAAGATTTTTTACAAAACTGCATATCCAAAATTAACATTTTTATTAAATCAAGTTAAAAAATGTTCATTGTAGAAAAGTCAACAAGGGTATTAAGAAAATCAAAATATACTTTTTTTT
>LR749541.1:3090005-3130436 GCA_902729485.2 Mus minutoides
AAAAAAAAAAAAAAAAAAAAAAAAAAAAAAAAAGAAAGCATAACAGTGCTAAAACATGACTAATTTTTATTGCATTGAATGTATTTATGAATCTGAAAGGATTATTTGTAGACTAAATATAGAGCGGACAGTGACACTTTTCTCTTCTTCCATAGGGCTCAAGGATACCAATAGTTATTAAAGACACATTTCTTTCCATGGGCTGCTTGAGGTCATTTGCCTAGGTCACCTCATTAGAGCCTCAAAACCGCAGCAAGGTAGGTCTTGCAACTCCAGACAAGCTCAGAGAGACTAAACAACGGGCTCAGAAGTTTCAAAGAACAAACAACATTCAAAATGTTTCTACTAATCAGGGCCGTCTCCCAAACCTACATCTCTGGCTGAACCTGCGAGCCTGCCTGGCTTTGAGGGTCAAACTCTGAAATCTTGTTTGAGTGTCAGGTTTCAGCTGACAAAAGCCGATATGATATAACCAGTCCTGGGCACAGGATACTTGATGACACGTCATCCAGTCTCTCTCACTGTCTAAGCCAAATATGGAGAGAGCTATGCCAACAGCTGCCAGAGAGATTGGATCCAGGCAAGGCCTGGGTTCTTACTGACAGGCACATGCAGACACAGACACACACATATAAACACACAGACACCCATATAAACACACACACACACACACACACACACACAGACATGCATATAAACACAGAGACACAGACACACAGAAACACATACATATACACAGATAGACATATACACACATACACATACATATAAACATACAGAGACATAGACAAACAGACACACACGCACACCCAGGTTGGAGGGTCCCTACTTTCTATCAAACACTGGACTTGAGAATAAGCATTGTGTGCTAGGCTCTGTTGGTATCAAGTTCTACCAGATGCTAAGTCAGTTCCATCTCCGGGGGTGGGGTGGAGTGGGGGTTGTGGGGGAGACAGCCAGAATGAGCACAGATCCCAGAGCGGACACACTGCCAGAGCTCAGGGGAATGAATCACCGGCTTGGCCTCAAGAGGAGCAAGAGCGACTCCAGGAGAGAGACTGCAGCTCTGCGCTGGAGGCCAGGCAGGACAGATGGACAAGGCAGGTGCTAATTCTAGCCAGAGAGAACAACATGTACAAGGACAAGGACACAGGGTCGGAAACGGAGGGCACGCACGCGTCTGTAAGGCGCGCAGCTCCTCTGTAGGACGGGAGTGGGAAGAAGCGGGTGGTAACAGGTCAGCGTGGGCGGGGCGCTACGCTGCTGCCTGTTACACTGCCATGGATACTGCCAGCAGATTTTCAAAACAGGCAGGAAAAGCAGCCTGGTAATACTGAGCCAACCCCCAGGGCAGGGAGTGCAGTTCCTGGACTCTCTCCTGCCATGACTGGCCGAACCGTTTTTTTTGAAGGAAGCCTTAAAAACTAAACAAAACAACCCCCCAAAACCAAAAGCCAAACTCTCAGTGAGGGGAGGTGGCTCACACCTCAATTGCCAGCAATTGAGAGGGAGAGGCAGGTGATTTCTGAGTTCGAGACCAACCTGGCCTATGTAGTGAGTTCCATGGCCAGGGACACAAAAAAATCGTTTTGAAAAACAAAAACAAAGAAAGAAACCTCTGGGTGGATGGGAAAAAGGATGGATGGTCTCCTGTTCAGATTTTGGATGTAGAGATGAAGAGAAACAATACTTTCAAAAAAGACACCCCTGGGGCTGGGAGTGTAGCTTAATGGCTAGTATGAGTGAGGTCCTGGGTTCCATTCCCAAGACTAGAGAAAAAGTCTGGCAGATCTCTGTATTTGAGACTAGTCTGATCTACATATCAAGTTCCTGGCTAGCCAGGGCTAAACTGTGAAGCCCTGCCTCAAAACAAAATAAAACAAACCACAAACCCAACGGCAGCAAAACACAATAAAACAAAACACACTCCCCAACACCCGCCCCCACCTCAAAAGCCGAGAGGTGGAAAACAGCGCTGACCAGGTGAGAGACAGCACTAAGGTTTAGTCAACAAGGGAGGCAGGGGAAAAAGATTTAACATTCAGAAAGAGCACAGCGACCTTACCTATCCATTTGACCCACAAATATTTGCTAACTGCATCATGATATGTGTTAGGGGTTGGGCTAGCTGTGGGAGGACATACAGAGAATGAACCCGGCCCTGACCCCACAGATCTGAGCCTGCAGGGGACCTGGATCACATGTATCCCCAGATAAGCTCTGGATGGAGGCCCAGGGGATGGGGGATAAGACGCAGGAGTGCAGGGTCTCAGGTGGCCGGGAGGTGAGGTACCAGGAAGAAGTAACTCTTGAGCTAATGACGTAGAGCAGTGGTTCTCAGCTTTCCTAAGGCTGCCACTTTAATACAGTCCCTCATGCTGTGGAGATCCCCGACCATGAAATGATTTTCGTTTGCTCCTTCCTAACAGTAATTTTGCTGTTATGAATCGTAATGTAAATATGTGATATGCAATCCAAAGGGGTCCTGACTCAGGCTGAGAAGGGGAGGAAACATCTGTCAGCTGGACGTCCAGGGGAGACAGCGTTTTAAGAGCTAGTCACGACGGGCGTGGTGGCGCACGCCTTTAGTCCCAGCATTTGGGAGGCAGAGGCAGGTAGATTTCTGAGTTTGAGACCAGCCTGGTCTACAAAGTGAGTTCCAGGACAGCCAGGGCTACACAGAGAAACCCTGTCTCAAACCCCCCCCCCCCAAAAAAAAAAAAAAAAAAAAAGAGCTAGTCACAAAGCCAGGAGTAAGTACTGCAGTGAGGAAACACGCATGGGCAGGGGAGGGCGGCAGATCTATTCTGAGATGTTTCATATTAAAGCAATACTCCTGTGACCCTAACTCCTGCACAGCTGCTACAGAGACCCTCTTGTCCATTTCTTGTTTAGAAAACTTCAAACACGGAGAAATTGAAATAATTGACACACTCCAAGTAGATAAAAATGTGTGGTGTAAATTAAAAGAAAACTTTTATAGATTTGGAAATCGTCTAGGCATATACAACTTTAACACTTCAGCATATGCCTCCGGTGGTGGTCAGACCTTTAATTCCAGCACTTAGGAGGTAGACTTAGGAAGATCTCTGAGTTTAAGGCCAGCCTGGTCTACACTGAGAGTTCCAGGCTGGCCAGCACAATGGGTGAGACCTTGTCTCAATAAGTGAATACTTTAACGTGTATCTTCAGAGAACAAAGATAAATCCGCTATGCTATTATCATATCTAAGAAACACAGCTGTTCTAAAATATCTACATCCACACTCTATGTCTGCACTGTCTTCTAAATGGCTTTTCTTGGGAGGGATGTTGGAGAAGGAAGGGAAGGATTAGGATCCGGTCTGTATGGGGGTGGCTGAGACAGGGGTGTGGGGGGTTGTCTCTTTATGTAGCCCAGGATAGCCTCTAACTCACAACCTTCACACCTCACTTTCCCCAGTACTGACTATAGCCAAGTTTTTAAAGATTTATTTCCATTTTTAATTATGTGTATATGTATGGGAGAGGAGAGTTTGAGTATGTGATATGGGTGATGTGGGTGCTATGGGATACGAACTCCGATACATGCCCTTAACTGCTAAGCCACCTCTCCTGCCAGCACAGGTTGGTTAAGGGAGATTTTTATAATGGAAAAATGGCCTCTTAGAATTTTTTTTTTTAATCTGTCTCCTTCAATGATGGGATCAAGTTCACAGTCTTCAGAGGAATCCATACAATTGCTGCTGACGGTTAAGGGTGATGAGAACACAGACGGTGGAGCCTAGACATTGGGAAGCAAAGATGACAGATCTGACGACCAGATTAGAAGGTTAGGGGAGAGGCAGCACAGGCTTGGGGAAGGCCTGATTCCTGACCTGGACAATGGGAGATGGTCCATCACTGGGAAGAGAGCAACCAGGTTTTGTGGGAGGAACCTGAATTAAATCCTTTGTACCTTAAAACCCTTTCGGGGGGGGGGGGCTGGTGAGATGGCTCAGCGGGTAAGAGCACCCGACTGTTCTTCCGAAGGTGATAAGTTCAAATCCCAGCATCCACATGGTGGCTCACAACCATCCGTAACGAGATCTGGCGCCCTCTTCTGG
This sequence comes from Mus minutoides, assembly GCA_902729485.2. NCBI lineage: Eukaryota > Metazoa > Chordata > Mammalia > Rodentia > Muridae > Mus > Mus minutoides. Next base: position 3,094,090 of record LR749541.1, read on the forward strand.
AGTGTCTGAAGACAGCTACAGTGTACTTACATATAATAAATAAAATAAATCTTTAACAACAACAACAAAAAAACAAAAAACAAAAACCCTTTCTGGGTGACTGTCTACTTAGTCATCAGCTGAGAACAGAACTCTGGGCTTAATACAATCCGTAGCTAACTAAGATGGACTACAGCTGTGGTTCTCAGCCTTCCTAATGCTGCGGCCCTTTAATACAGCTCCTCATGCTGGGCTGATTCCCAACCATAACATTATTACATCGCTACTTCAGAACTGTAATTTTGCTAACTCTTTGGATTTATAATATAAATAGCTGATATGCAGGATTTCTGATGTGACCCCCTGCTGGGGGATCTCGACCCACAGTACTAGAATACACAAGTCTGAGATGCCTACAGAGACCTCCTGATTCCTATCTGAAACTCATGTTGCAAGGTCACCCCAACATCTCTGTAAGCAAATCTGTTATTTATTTATTTATTTATTTACTTACTTACTTATTTATTTTCTGTCATCTTACTTAACCTTTTAGCCAGGATCAGGCACAGCTAACGGGTCCGATAAATATCCCCTCTCTGATGCCTGTCACATAATGATGGTTCTGGCTGCTCTTTCCCTGTCTTCTTTGCTGGCTCCTTCTCCTCTATTCAACAGCCTGTGAATGTTGACACACACCAGGCCTTGCTTCTCAGCTTCCTCACTAGCCTCCTTCTCTCCTTAAAACAATTTCATCCATCACTGTGGCTTTAAAACAAACAAACCAAAACAAGCCTGGCGGTGGCACAGACCTTCATTAAGTCCCAGCACTAGGGAGGCAGAGGCAGGCTTAAGAGCCTGATATATAGATCGGGTTCCAGCACAACCAGGGTTACGGTCTCTTAAACTCCCATCTCCCCAAAAACCAATCCCTCCCCTCCAAAACCTCTAACCCCCCCCCAAACAAACCAAACAAACTAAAACCCACAGAAAAACAAAACCACCACCATCAAAAACCAAAACTCAGTAAAAACACAAGCAGTATAATAAAATCCAGATAGTTATCAACATTCTTTTTTTTTTTTTTTTTTTTTTTTTGACAGGGTTTCTCTGTATAGCCCTGGCTGTCCTAGAACTCACTTTGTATAGAACCAGGCTGGCCTCGAACTCAGAAATCCACCTGCCTCTGCCTCTGGAGTGCTGGGATTAAAGGCGTGCGCCACCATGCCTGGCTCTATCAACATTCTTATATGCTAATTCCCACCAGTTGCTTATTGCCCAGATATTTGGATTTTCCATTTGAACAGCCTACACCTCAGACTTTATAAGGTTCTAAACTACTCAGGACTCCCTCTTCTTCCTCCTCTTTGAATAGAGAGGATTGGCAGGAAGGGAGAGAGGAGGGTGAGAGTGTCCTCAAGGAATCAAGGGTTGGGGAGCATTTGGCTCCAGGTACGGGTACCTGGTAGATCCAAAACTCTACCAGCTTCATGACTTTGAGCATTAGGTCTTGAGTGAGCACCTTGGGGTTCAGCTGCCCGTTTTCCAAGGAACAAAATACAAACTTTAGGGGCTCGGACTGCTTGCTCAGTAACGACAGATGTGAAAGTAAGATGTCTGTTCATTCCACTTGGAAACATTTTACAGGTGATTTAAATAATTTGCATCTACAAGTTGCATCCGTCCTGAAACAAAAGCATTCACACACTTTTCCCTAGAGATCTGTCTCTTGTCCTCTGTGTGTCTGTGTGAGATACATACCCCAGTATTAAAGATTGCCACTAAATCAGACAAGCCCTATTATATGCTGCTCCTATAATGCTGGAGAGATGGCTCCGTGCCTAAGACTTGTTCCTTTCCTAGAGGGGCAGAGTTCCGATCCCAGCACCCAAGTGGTGGCTCACAACCATTTCTGTAACTGTACTTCGGAGGATCAGAGACTTTCTTCTGGTCCCTGTAGGCCCCAGGCATGCACACGGTGCACACACATATATGCAGGTTAAAAACCACACATACACACACAAACAAAAGAAATCTTAAGAAAAGTTCTGGGGCTGGTGAGATGGCTTAAGGGGTAAAGAAACTGGCTGCTAAGTTTAATGAATTACATTCAATTTCCCAGACTCACATGGTGGAAGAAAATCAATTACACACATGTGGCAGAGAGCTTGGAGGTTAAAAAAAAATCTTAAAAAAAAAAAGGGAATATTTCAATTAGCCAAGGCTGGCCTGCAACTGCAGTACTTGGGAGTCTGAAGCAAAAGGTTTGCTGAAAGTTCAAGGCCAGCCAGGAATATATGTAGCAAGATCTTCTCTAAATAAATAAATAGGGGCTGGAGAGATGAGATGGCTCAGGGGTTAAGAACACTTGCTGCTCTAGAAGAGAACTCAGATTCAATTCCCAGCCCTGACATGGCGGCTCACAACCCTCTGTAACTCCAGGTCGTGGGGATCCAAAAACCTTCTCCTGGCTGCCCCAGGCACCTATGTATTAGCCACACATGTAAGCAAATACTTATACACATAAAATAAAAAATAAATCCTACAAACCGTTTAAATACCAAATAATCATATAAAGGAAGGAAGGAAGGGAAAACAAATCTATCGGTAAATTCAGATGGCCTTTCGCTATTTAAACGGGGGGGGGGGGGATGTCAAGGTGACAGGTTGACACACCGAGCACAGTCTCCGCGGAGGTCAGGAAAAAAGAAAAAGTTTGGACAGCGAACTCCGCCATCTACTACAGCTGGCCACCGTGGGTTACTTTGGTTTTTGTTTTGTTTTTTTTTTTGGAGCCACTCCGCTTTCAAATTGAAGGGCTGTCCCGAATGGGGACCTCGGGGTGCAGCTTCCCCAGGGAGACCAGCCATCCTTTTGCTTCTCTGTACGACCTGGGGCGAGGCATCGCTACTGCGAGGGGCGCAGCGCGCCGAGGCTGCAGGCGGACGTGGCCCGCGAGCCCGGGCGTCCCCGGCAAGGGCGGCGCCGGCAGGACGGTGACCTTGAGCCCCACGGGGGCCCGGGAAGGCGCCGCGGCCACGCCAGCCCTCGGTCGCCTGGGACTCGGGAGGCCGGCCCCCCAGCGTCCCCTCCCCGCCCCGGGGACCCCGCGCCCTTCGCCCCACGGCGGCCCCTCCCCGGCCGGGCCCCGGAAAGGGCGGCGCTGCTCACCGGAGCCCCGGCAGGAAGCCGCTGTGGGCGGCTGGCCGCAGCAGGCCTCCTCGCGCGAGCAGCACCCGCGCCGCCATCTTGCTCCGGAGCCTGAAGCTCCTACCACCTCGGTGTCGCTGACGCCGCCGCCACCGCGACCCCTCCCCCGGCCGGGCCGACCAGGCTGGGGCGGGGCGGGGCAGGGCGCTAGGCCGCTGTAGTGCAGGGGCTCGGCCGCTAGGGGGAGCAGCGTGGCGCTGCAGTGCTGCCGCCAGGGGGCGCACCTAGCAGTTGCTGAAGATAACCGTAGATCCCGCCAGGGGAGTTCAGAGTCCCTGAAGTGGGTGTGAGAAAGGGACCTGGAATGCACACAGGGAGATCCACGAGAAAGGAGTAGATCTGAGCGGGGGGGGGGTGGGGGGGGATCCAGAGCCTGATTTTATGGTTGAGGGCCACCACAAAAATGAGGAAACGTGTTAAAGTGTTAGCCGCATCAGGAACCACTGTGTATTCTGTAAGGATAATAAAAGAGCTATGGGGGCTGGTGAGATGGCTCAGCGGGTAAGAGCACCCGACTGCTCTTCCAAAGGTGATGAGTTCAAATCCCAGCAACCACATGGTGGCTTACAACCACCCGTAATGAGATCTGACGCCCTCCTCTGGTGCGTCTGAAGTCAGCTACAGTGTACTTATGAATAGTAATGTCTCCTTGGACTGGAGAGAGCAGGGACTGAGCAAGTGGGACCGATCCAAGCGAGAGCGCGACCGACCGGAGCGAGTGGGGCAGACCAGAGCGAGCAGGGTTGACCCGAACGAGGAAAAAAAAATAAATAAAAGAGCTATGGATATAAGCATGAAACGTCAGCAAGATAAGAGTAGACAGAAGCAGAACTAGATCTCAAGGAATCAGAGAAATGGGGAGCGGCCAAGAGAAGGATACTCTCCAATTGGTGGCTGCCTTCGAGTTTCTGAGTTAGAGGACGGATGGAAGCTGATTCTTCACCACCTGTAATCTTGACGCTCAGGAGGTGTGGTTTTCTTTATCTTTAAAATTTTTCTCTTCTTAGTCTATGTGCATCATCGGTGTTTTGCCTGCATGTATGTCTGTGTGAGGGTGTGGGCGGAGCCCCTGGCATTTGGAGTTGCAGGCGGATGTGAGCTGCCATGTGGGTGCTAGGAATTGAACCCCAAGTCCTCTGGGAAGAGCACCCAGTGCTCTTAATCGCTGAGCCATCTTTCCAGCCCCATGGGTACAGTTTTTCTAACAAGAATTTGGACAAATGACAGGGTCTGGTCTTATGGGTGGTGGAGGAGCGGTTTAGACTGGGAGGGGCACTTACTCTTTTGAATATGAATGAGGCTGAGAGTGGTCCACATAACTGTAGACCCAACTGTGGGAGGCAGATTCGTGACTTGCTGCGGGCAGGGCCTCTTCAAGTGTCGGTGAGCCCTGCCTTTTTTATACAGATCCTTCATTTCTCAACTTAGCTGAGACAGGGTCTTTATGTGGCGCCCAGTCCGGCCTCAAACTGATGGTAATCTGTTTACCGCTCTTGAGTAGGGGTTGAACCTGGGAGAATGAGCCTAAAAAACGAGGCGGACTAAAGTCTCAAGCAATAGCGTTTATTCAGAGCATCAGACGATTTATACTCTGAGGGTGTAGAAGAACCACACGAGTTAGGTGTACAATCATAAGGACAAGCCACACGTGGCAAAAAAAATTTTTTTCCCCACCGAGACATTTAATAAAAGCAGCAAGCAGTAATGAGTGATCTGGAGTGAACTCACTGCTATCCGCCACACCTGGGAGGGGTGTGAAGCACAGTCTACGAACAAGTTTTGTGTTTTGAAGAAACTGAGGTTACAAGACTCTTTTGGAGTTTCTCACAAGCATTCAGAATTCCCCTCACGCGACTCCGTTCTTGGGTCCTGCCTGTTCGGACAGGAATCCTCTTGTAATCTCAGGGTAAACTCCTGGGTTGAGATTACTTGCAGAGCCATCATAAGCTGTTTAGTTATTGGACCTCATTATTCACACCAGGATGGCTTCAAACTCTCAATGCTCCTGCCTCTGCCTCTGCAGTGCTGGGATCATAGGTATGCAGTATTGCACTAGACTCAACTTTATATGTTAGGAGTTTCAACTCTCTCTCGGAATGCAAACTTGGCATTTATGCATTTCTTTGATGACTCTGCTTTTGAGCTCCTTAGCATTAGGCCATATTTTTTCTGTGTTCCCCACCCCCATTGCCATTTGGCTCTAGAGTTTCATTAGTTCTTTAGTCCAGTGCGCTCCTCCCTTCCCAAGTACTGGTGACTGTACTCAGGGCCTTGTATATGCTAGGCATGTGCTCTATCAATGAGCTGTGCGTCTTCAATCTATTTTTGAAATAGGTCCTACCAAGTTGCCTGGGCTTGTCTTGAACTTGCTGTGCTCAGCACTTAGCCTCCTGAGTGCTATATTATAAGTGTATGCCATGGGCTGGAGAGATGGCTCAGTGGTTAAGAGCACTGACTGCTCTTCCGAAGATCCTGAGTTCAAATCCCAGCACCCACATGGTGGCTTCACAACCATTTGTAATGAGACCTGATGCCCTCTTCTGGTTTGTCTGAAGACAGCTACAGTGAGTATATTTAGATATAATAATATATAAATTAATTTAAAAAAATAAGTGTATGTCACTACCCAAGTGGCTTTAGGCCCTGCCACAGACCACCCCACTCAGGTATGGGGGGGGGTCCCTGGAATGAGTGTCATTGAAGCTAGGTGGGTAAGGATTCAGCGGTGACAAACAGAAACAAACACAGAGGCAGTTTGAATCTGAGCGTATTCTGCAGCTCTCAAGCAGGGGGTTTTATACATTAAAAAACCAAACATTACATCTCTTAGAAACTATATCCAGTGAAACAATCACAGATATCAACAAAAATCATTTGGCACAGTAAAGCACAAAAATCATCCAAGCATTACAACTCTGAAACTATGTGTTCAGTGAATCACATACAGAACAGGTAACATCATTATAAATCATCAAAATAAAAAGATGTATTTAGCGGGGGCTGTCAGCCAAGGCTAGTGGCATATTTCCAGGAGCAGGTTAATAAATCTCTAAAGGCCAATGCTCTTAACTTTTCAGCCCCATGGTCAATTATTATTTAACATCTAGTGCCTGATATTTTTTATAATCTTCAATGTATAAATTTAAACTATTTTAATTCTTTCTAATTAAGGCTTTCTTTACCATATACCAAAATCCACCTCTGATGACACATGTGTATCCATATGAAATTTTATTGTTGGGAAAGTTTTTATCATAATAGTTTTGTAAATGATTTGGAAAGTAAAGCGTTTCCCTGGGGATAAGGTCATGTTAGTGGCCCCATCTCTAGGGATGGTTTCTTACCCATTATTCTCATTTAAGATCTTGGCCTAGGCTACCGGGAACATGTAAATAAGAAAAGGAATAAGAGAAAACAAAACAGATAGATTGCCGTGAGAACTAAGGCTCAATAATTTTTCTCCAGCAAAGAGTTCTACAACCAGTTCCAGAAGGCCTCCCCCTTTTGAGGTCGATTGCCTCAGTTTGTGGAACTTATCACACAGATCCTACTGGAGGTGGTGTGGCAAGGCCCTAGTGGTTCTCAACCTGTGGGGGTCAGGACGCCATTGCAGTTGGTCCAATGATCTTTTCAAAGAGGTCTCCAAAGGCAACCATCGAAGATGGTTAGGATAGTTTAGGAACTGAGACAGTACTCCTCTATCCTCTTCAGGTGGGCCTGCCCACAGGCAGATACACCCACATACAGGGTATTTAGAACTGTATTAAAGAGTCACAGTATTAGAAAGATTGAGGATCACCATGTAGCCTTGGCTGGCCTGGAACTCAAAAATGTAGACCAGGCTCGCCTCTGCACTTTGCCTGAGTGCTGCGATTAAAGGGGTACACTACCAGGCCCATATCCTGATGCCTGAGTTTTTAAAAAGTTAAATTTATAAATTACATTTATTTATTTGTGCATGTGTGTCGGTACTTGGGCCATGTGAACAACCATGTGATGACCTGAGGAAAATTTCTGGTATTTTCTTATACCATATGTGTCCTAGGAACTTGGCCGCACTCGGGCTGTCAGGCTCGGTGGCAAGGTTGCTAGCTTACAGGTGAGCACCATCAGGATGTTCTCCTTGTAGTCGTGTGCTTGCCAGGCAAGTACTCTACCACTGAACCCAAGAAACTTGGGCTTCTTAGCTCAAGCCTAACTTGATGAAATTGATACATCAGCATGCACATCAACTGGTCAAGTATCTTACAGATGCTTGGAGATGGAGACCTGAGTGGTCCAACAGGTGTCAGTCGTACGTGCTGAGAGGACCACATAGGCCCACCTGCCAGAGTTCCAGATGCTCTAAAACGGGTTTTCAGCCTGTGGGGCTCAAAGGACATCTAAGACCATCAGAAAATGTGTATTTCTGATGGTCTTAGGAACTGATACACCATTCCTCTATTGGTCACCAGGTGGGTCTGCAGAGATGCCCACCCGGAACTGTTAAAGGGTTGCAGCATTAGGAACCACTGGTCTAAAAGGCTTCCCTTCCCATGACCTATCCTGGCACCAAGTCAAGAGTTTTCCCTAGTAACATAAGCTATCCCACCTCTCTGTATAAGGTGTTTACGTTTTAGGATCAGGCTTTTGTCCCCCCACCCCCACCCCCCAGGGTTTTTCTATTTAGTCCTGGCTGTCCTGGAACTTGTTCTATAGACCAGGCTAGCCTCAAACCCAGACATCTACCCGCCTTTGTCTCCTGAGTGCCGGGATTAAAGGTGTGTGCCACCACTGCCCAGCCTTGGGATCAGCTTTTAGAAGTCAGTTTCCCGGCCCTTCATCTTACTCTATCCAGTTCTTTACACTGGCACTGCTTAACTTTACACTCCTTTTCTCTGATAACCTTTACAAAAATCCATTATCCTATTTCTCTAATGTCTACCTATATTCAAACTGCCCTAGCAATTCTCTCCTGCTTTAAAAATTCCTGGTTATGCTTTGTTAAAAAAAAAAAAAAAAAAGACTTTTATTTGTATGAGAGCTTTGCTGGCATGTCTATGTACTACATGCATGCAGTGCTCACTTGTGGTGTCCCTTCTCCACCAACATAGTTGGTGCAACGACCGGAGCCGTGCCCCACCCAATGGCATCCATTGTGTTGTTAACTAGGCTAAGAGCCCTGTACCCCTGCAGCCAGGTTCTGCAAGTCTCCTCCGCCCAGTTTACCAGAGGCCCACCTACGACCAGCCCACCTGCGCAACCTGCGAGATGTCACGAGACTTCAGGGTTCCCGCCAAACTCCAGAACGCCTGTGCAGAAGACTGGGGGCGGGGCTTCCCTTCCTTTATCCCCAAATGCTTGTCCATCATTAAACAGTTGTTCTAAGCAGAAGCAACCATGTAGCCTCGGAGTCCTTCTTTCTTCCCCCACTCCCTTAGTTTCATTTCAGCTTCGGGCCAATCCTCCAGGAACCCCGTCCACTGCGGGCAGTGGACCCCAACACTCACTGAGAACAGAAGAGGGCACCATATCTGGAATTGGAGTTAACAGTTAACTGCCATGCGATGTGGGTGCTGAGGACTGAACCTGGGTCCTTTGCAAAAGTAGCCAGTGTTCCTGTAAAGGCCTAGGTAGTAGCTACTTGGCTAGCCTGCCATTATTTTTTCATTAAAAAAACACCTTATTTATGTACACTGTAGCTGTTTTCAGACACACCAGAAGAGGGCATCAGATCCTATTACAGATGGTTGTGAGTCACCATGTGGTTGCTGGGAATTGAACTCGCGACCTCTGGAAGAGCAAGCAGTCATTGCTCTTGACCGCTGAGCCCTTTCTCCAGCCCTAGCCTGCCTGCTGTTATGACTTTCTCAAATAGTTTTGCTCTTACTCAGAACCTTTCTAACACCAAGATTGATTACATATTCTGTTGTGTTCTGTGCCCTTGAAAACCAATCATGCTAGAAGTCAGTACAACTGTTTTGTATTGTTACCCACAGTAAGCTTGGACCCAGACAACCACCCAGCAGCATTCCCTGCACCTGTCTATACACTTTTATGGTATTTGCTTTTATAAACTGCCCCTGGGATGGACCCCAAGACAAGAGAGACATCTGCACCAATATAAGGAACGACTTGGACTAAAACTTCCATTTTGAGTAGTGGTCAAGTAAAATTTAAGTTCCCAAAACCTCCCTGGGAACTGACATCTTACTTGGCAGAAAGGGCCATGTAAGTGGGTAACTGACACCCTGGATGGCAAGTTAAGACTGGACTGTTACACAAGTCTCATCCTGGTAGACAGGTTAGACCATGAATATTAAACAAGGCAAGTCTCCTGCCACAGTTGAGTACCCCAACCAATGGAAACTGGGTAAGTGTACAACAAAGACATGTTCCTAAGGAAATGCCCTATCACTAAATCCTGATTGGTAAAATAACTTGGCTATTGATTTTGGGCTTAAAAACCCTGTAGGCTCTTACCTTGGGGTCATGGTTCAGTTCCCAAAGTCCTGGGGCATATGCTCAATAAACTCTCCCCGTGTGACTAAGATTGGTGTTCGTGTAGTTTGCGAGGTGATTCTGGACCCCAAGAGCTCCTAACTACTGGGCCATCTCTCCAGCTTCACTGGCCATGTTACTTAGAACCTCACACTTTCCTGTTTGAACTGCCTTCTCCATACCCATCATTTCCGAGTCTGCAGAGAGGCCCCTCCCTCCATCAGGAAGTTATCTGGTCTCTCCATGGGTCCTATCTGTCCTAAGGGCACCTATGCATCCCTCTCCACTTTGGAATATCACTGATATTGTCTATTAAACTAGGCCTTGTGGAATATACACTTACTAATCCCAGCTACCTAGTGCTTGAGGTAGGACTATAAATTCAAGTCTCCTTCTAGGAGTCAGAAAAAAATATATAGGACAAAGTTTCTGCAGTAAGACTCTTTACAGCATTTAAAAAATTTCTCCTTGCAAGTTGGTGAAATAAGGGGGGAAAAAAAAATTAAATTTACTAGTCAGCAGTGGTGGCACACACCTTAAATCCCAGTACTTCAGAGGCAGAGGCCAGGCCTGTGATATGGAGGCCGGCCTGGTCTACAGAACAAGTTCTAGGACAGCCAAGGCTACAGAAAAACCTTGTCTCCAAAAACACAACAAAACACCCCAATTTACTTTGAATATGAATCATTAAAAATCAGTGCCAACAGGATGGCTCAGTGGGTACAGGTGTGTTACTGGGAACTATGTAAGAGAGAAAGGAGACCCGACTCCACAAAGCTGTCCTCTGGCTGCCACAGTGTGCATGCGGTGGCACAGGTGTGCCCACACAGGCATCATGGACACACAATAAATTTTGAAAAATCAAGCTGCCAAATCTAAGTTTAGCCTTTTATGTCATTATCAAAAGGTTTTCTTCTTTCAAAATAAAGGTGCTAAGTCCAACATTTCTTTGAGCGAGGCAATGAACAATGAGACAATACATACGATCTAGGACAGTGAGCTCACAAAATGATGCAGCATCTGTAGGCATACAGAGCAATCAGTACCTTCAGTTCAGAGAATCTGAAGAAGGATGCCGCCCTGTATGTACGGAGCACTAAGCTCTTTGCTTTGCTGATTACGTTTAATGTCACGGGAGATTAGCAATGAAAACCATTGAGCAAAACACATAAGACAGAAATCCCTCTGGCTCCTCCTTTCCTAGGTTCAGGAGACCTTGAGCTCCTCCCGAGGTTCGCTGAGGGGGCTCTCTAGGTAGGCAGTTCCTGCACAGGGCTTTCCGGTGACCGGGTCGATAACTCGGCCGACTTTGAAGATGATCTCAGCCAGTTCGTGCTTCACGTGCTTCGATCGTGGGACGGGCAAAGCTCTGAGGAGCACAATGTCCCCAACGCTGCACTGTTGAAGGGCATCATGAGCAAAGTAGGTTTTCCGCTTATTAAAGTACTGTGGAGAGAAGGAGAGCAGCAGATCAGTAACTCCCATCTGTGATCTGTGATGCAAAAAGAACACACACACACACACACACACACACACACAACCTCCCGGGAAGCTGCCCCTCTCCCTATTCATCTCCCAAACCACAGCTCTATCCCTTCTTGCCCAGGTCTTCCTTGCCCACGCCACTCCTACTGCTGTCACTCTAGTTCAGGTCTTTATTGTTTCTACTCCAGGGTTTTGCAAAACCCCCTTCCTCACTCCTTAAGCTGGTCCTTATGGATTCCTAGGTAGAGTGGTGCAGACCAAGGGCAGAGGCAGGTGGATCTCTGTGGGTTCAAAGCCAGTCTGGTCTACATATTGAGTTCCAGGACAGCCAGGGCTACGTAGAGTGACCCTGTCCCCAAACAAAACAGAGCATCAAAGCACAAAGGATCTTTTGCCGTCCGTCCGTCCACCTCCACCTGTCCTTGATTCCCTAAAACCACTTTGCTGTTTCTGCAGGAGGCCATGCCCTGCCACAGCTGTATTCATCAAGGGTGGAAAGACTTCTTGCCACTGGGTCCAGGAATAAAACTGTACCGGAGGGTCGGCTCAAATGTCTTTTTACTGGGATGACTCTTATGGCAACCTGGGAAGAAGGGATTAAGGGTTTTATCCTGTTCCTGTGCTGTTCTGCCTAGCTAGTCACTACAGGAAAAATGAGAATGAACTGTGTGCTCCTGAAAACCTCCTGGGCCAGGTTACACCTACAGGTCAGCAGTGGGTATAGCAGATTGCTGCAGATGCTCAACAGGGAAATGCTTTTCCCCTCAGACCCTAAAGCAGTGGTCCTCAATCTTCCTAACGCTGCGACCCTTTAATACAGTTCCTCATTGCTGTGGTGACCCCCGACCATAACAGTATTTCCATTGCTACCTCGTAGCCATAATTATGCTACTGTTATGAATCATAATGTAAACATCTGGTATATGACTCCCAAATGTGTCGAGACCCTCAGGCTGAGACCAGCTGCAGTAGAAGGTTGACAACTTATCGATGGAATTTTAAAGCAAGTGTTGATCCTCACCTTCAGTAAGTAGGGATCCAAAACAAGTCTGGTCGCTCTTACTTTAGCCGTTTTTATCATTGCTGTACCAATCACCTTCCCCACAACCCATTTGGCGTGGACAGATGAACGAACAATTGACATTATGTGTCTGTAAAATTAAACAAACAAACAAACAATACCCTCAAAGCTCAACATTGTTAAGACACAGTCTAGCCCCCTTTCCCCATCCATTAACAAACCAATGGCTGTTTCTTTTTCTTTCTTTCTTTCTTTTTTTTTTTTTTTTAAAGATTTATTTATTTATTTTTTTGGTTTTTGAGACAGGGTTTCTCTGTATAGCCCTGGCTGTCCTGGAACTCACTTTGTAGACCAGGCTGGCCTCGAACTCAGAAATCCACCTTCCTCTGCTTCCCAAGTGCTGGGATTAAAGGCGTGTACCACCACGCCCAGCAGATTTATTTATTATTATACATAAGTACACTGTACACTGTAGCTGACTTCAGACACACCAGAAGAGTGCGTCAGATCTCATTACTGATGGTTGTGAGCCACCATGTGGTTGCTGGGATTTGAACTCAGGACCTTCGGAAGAAGTCAGTGCTCTTACCCGCTGAGCCATCTCTCCAACCCTGTTTCTTTTTCTTGAAGTTTACCTTTCTCCACTGTAGCCCAGGCTTGCCTTAAATTGGGAGATGGTTCTACATTAGCCTCCCATGAGTTGGGTTAGAGCGATGCCTAAGCAGCTAAGCACTGGTTGCTCTTCCAGAGGACCTGGGTTCAGTTTCCAGCACCCTGATGGTGGTTCAAAATCTTTGTAGCACCAGTTCCAGGGCACCCTCTGAAATTACACACAGGCTGGTGCCACAATACCCCATTTAAACTAGCCTTCAGATGGTGAATTTTGTCAGGAGCAACGCCCGTGTCCAGTAGTCACTTTTTTTCTTCCTTTCTGAAACAGCCCGATCAGAGATGCTTATAGGTCTTATCTTTATAATGTTTACAAAGTAGAAAATGGATCTAACCCTCAGAATCCTTATACAGAAAAGTTAGGAATAATATGGCCTGCTCACAAGTGTTTTGAGGAACTATTAGTGTGTAAGCATACAAGTAAACTGCTCACACTGGAGTCCTTCTATCTAAATGAGGAAGGATACAGTGGGAAAATAAGTTAAGAACTAGCCTTAGTGCTTCTCTTAATCATTCAGAAAATTCCCCTGCTACCGATAACAGATGCTCTACAGACCAAAGCTCTTCTACTTACAGGTGCCTATGAGATCACTAGAAGACAAGTCACCTTATTTACCCTTTACCCACTACTATTTGTTCTGTAACCATTTAGAAACAGCTCGTCGGTGTCACTCGGAGTCCTTTCTTGGAACTGGTCCCCGGTTAGGGAGCATTACTAATAAACGTTGAAGCACTCAACTCCCGAGTCTGCGGGGTTTATTCCTTGTCGTTACCAGGGCACGATCGAACTCGAGGTCACAGCACTTATTGCAGCTGTCGGTCTCAGTTATAGCCATTACAGCCTGCGACCATACACACAAGTGCTCACGGCAAGACCTCGGCCGGTCAGCCAGCTTCCTGTCCAGGAACGACAAGACTTTGACTCGGGGCCGCTCTGAGAATCAGTCGCTACCGAAACCACCAGGGAAACGGACAGGGGACGCAGCACTGCTGACCCCCAGCACCCAGACCTGGATGGAACCCTCGCTCACCTCGGAGTCTACCACAAGGCCGCCGGAGCATGGGCGCAGCGTGATGACGTACACTGCTCGCTAGTCCCACCCCTCCCTTTTCACAGGGCGCCAGTCCTGTCAGTCTTGGGCGGGGCTACAGATAAGAATCCGCCTAATCCATTTGAACCCGCACCTCCCGGCGGAAGTCCTGGGGCTAATTGTGTCCCGCTTTTACTCTTTCCATAGGCACTGCTATAGATGCGCAGGAGGTTCCTACCTTTTCTGATTCCATTTTGTTTCCTGCTCTTTTGATTTCCCAGGAATAGATTGGGCATGTCTTCAAATCAAAGGACCTTGTATTTGTCAGACAGAAACTCCTTTTCTTTCTTTCTTTCTTTCTTTCTTTCTTTCTTTCTTTCTTTCTTTCTTTCTTTCTTTCTTTCTAACAGTCTCACACTACATCTACCTTGCCTACACCTTTCCAGTGTTGGATTACAGGCATGATCTACAATAATTTCTAATGTCCTGTTGCACAGTGTAATATTTGCATACGTCAAATATTGGAGGTATTCCCAAGAAGGCAGCTAGGTAACCCATCCCTAACAAGCAGTAAGAGAAAAGTCACTCCTGTGAACCAAGAACGTGGGCACATCATAGAGCTGCATTATGAAAACTATTTGTATTATTGCTACTTTAAGTTAGAGCTAATCTTTTTTTCTGGTTGGAGCCCTGTAGGCAGGGGCAGAGCAGGCTGACATGGGAATGAGAAGCCCCAGAGTGCTGAAAGCCAGAGAGGATCACTAAGTCAGGGTTATCAGGAAAAGCTGATGTTTGCATGACAGAAAACCACATCCAAACAACAAAGCCAGGTGCTTGGGTATTCAAGGTGGGAGATGGGCAGGATGGACTGGCAGAAGGGGCCTGAATAAAAACCTGTATGTAAGCCAGGGCTGGAGCCAGGGCTCAGTGGTTAGGAGAGCATACTGCTCTTGCAGAGGACCTGAATTCAGTTTCCAGCATCACAGTTCCAGGCAGCTCACAATTGCTTGTAACTTCAGCTCCAGGGGACCTGGATACCTCTGATCTCCACAGGTACCTGTACACATATGAATACCCCCACCTCCAAACATACAAGCACACATAATAAAATTAAATCTTAAAGCTTAAAATTTATTTCATGTGGATGTGTGTTTACCTGCATGTATGCATATGTTCCATGTGCAGGCCTGGTGCGCACAGACAGCATGAGGATGTCAGGTGCCTTGGGACTGGTGTAATATCCACTCCCTCTCCCTCTCCCTCTCCCTCTCCCTCTCCCTCTCCCTTTCTGTCCTTCTCTGTGCTCCATCCTCTTCTCTGCGCTCATGGATCTGCTCCTGTCTGTCTCACTATCTACATGTCCTCACATCTGCCTCTACCCCTTCTCCAGGTCCTCATTCCACTCCATTTCCCCAAATAAACCCCCTTATACTGAAAGAAAAGAAGTACCAGCCAAACACCAAGTCCAGAGGAAAATAAGCAGGAAGAGTCAGAGACCTGAGACAAGCTAGGAAAGACAAGTGGGAGATGACTTCAAGACTGTCAAGTCTTAATCCCAGCAATTGGGAGGCAGAGGCAGGCGGATTTCTGAGTTCGAGGCCAGTTTGGGCTACAGAGTGAGTTCCAGGACATCCAGAGCTACACAGAGAAACCCTGTCTCGAAAAACAAAAAACAAAACAAAACAAAACAAGACTGTCAAGTCTACGTCGTCCAGTCCAACAGCACATTACTGTCACACGCCAGCCACTGGCTATGAGTAGAAGGACATCAGCAGAGGAAGGGCAGGAATCAAATCACTAGGGTAAGTATGGGGATTGGAAATGAGGCTCTGGGCTCTGGACAGTAAATATAGAGTTAAATAATAAGAGGAAAAAGAAAAACGAAAAGAAAGTAAAACAGAAGATTTGATATGAAAAGAAGTAAAGGATACTGAAAGGAGGGGCTGGGGCTGATGGCTCCGTGGTTAGGAGCACTGGCTGCTCTTGCAGAGGATGGAGGTTCAATTCCCAGCTCACAACCATCAATAACTCCAGTCCCAGGGCATCTGATGCCCTCTTCTGGCCTCCCAGGGCACCGCATGTGCTTGGTGCACAGACAAATGTACGTCAACACCCACACATAATATAAAATAGAAAAAAAAATATGAAAAGGCTATATGGAGAAAATAGAGTAAACACTAGGGGGTGATCTGTAGCAGGGTTTATAGAAGTTTAAAAACCTTTACATCCAGAATATCCATTTTTTTCCATAACAAATGTAATATTTTCTATTATTAGGGGATGGGGAGAAGACAAGCATTTCCACTTTGTGTAAATAATACAGTGTGAACGGAAATCCGAATGTTTTTAAATATTCTTTCCATCCCACAGAAAACACTCTCTAAGGCCGGGTGTGGTGGCACAGGCCTTTAATCCCAGCACTTGGGAGGCAGAGGCAGGCAGATTTCTGAGTTCAAGGCCAACCTGGTCTACAGAGTGAGTTCCAGGACAGCCAGGGCTATACAGAGAAACCCTGTCTGGAAAAACCAAAACAAAAAAAAAAAAAAGAAAAAAGAAAAAAAGAAAAAAAGAAAACACACTCTACTGAATCCTTGAAAAGGTGCTGTTTCTCCAGTGAGCTTGCTTCTTACCTGAAAAAGTGTATCTAGACGGCCGCTACTTTCTGGTGTCTACTGCACCTCCTACAGGATCTCTTCTGGCTTATAAAGCTGGTGCCCTGGTCATGGGGCAAAGTCAAAGTCTCACATGTTTATAGGGAACTTTTGTCTTTTCTGGGACTTCCAAATCAGGCATGCTGGCTCATTCATTACCCACCATCTCAGCACTCAGGAGGCACAAGGGTTGGCACAAGTTTAAGGCCAGGATAGGATAT
Source organism: Mus minutoides (assembly GCA_902729485.2). Taxonomy (NCBI): domain Eukaryota; kingdom Metazoa; phylum Chordata; class Mammalia; order Rodentia; family Muridae; genus Mus; species Mus minutoides. Next base: position 3,110,834 of record LR749541.1, read on the forward strand.
ATAGTGAGAAAAGAAAAGAAAAGACGAAAAAACTCAATCTCAACAAAGCCAGTCTTTCACCCGAGACAAATATCTGTCTCCAAAACGGGTCAGTGCTCAGCTGAGTGGCATTGGTGAACTCCATCTTTAATCCCAGCACTTGGGAGGCAGAGATAGGTGGATTTCTGAGTTCGAGGCCAGCTTGGTCTACAGAATGAGTTCTGGGCCAGCCAGGGCTACACAGAGAGACCTTGTCTTGAAACAAACAAAAAGCTGCCTTAACATTCTTCTGAATAGCTTAAACTGTATTCCCCAAGGTTTTTGATGCCCCTTACAACCTACGGAAATAAGTTCAATTGCGTGGTCTCTCCTGTCCCAGCATCTCTAAGCTCACCCAGTACAACCATATTCCTATTGTTCCCCAGCATCACGTTTCAACAGAGCATCTTCTGAGCCGGCATCCGCTGTGCCCACTCATCTCTGGGGAAGGCCACATCCTGGAACGTCAGCAACTCCTGGAATACCAAGCATACCTGTCCTTGCTCACACCTACCTTGACAGCCATTTTTTTCTTTACGTGAAGGGTATTTATTGAGTTATTCCCAATTATTTGACTAGTTCGCATAGAAACAATGTCTTGCACTTACATCTCCTCGGCTGACGCAATACCTACTTATATTGTAGAATTGTAATGAAAGGCTCAAACAGGTTTTGGAAGATTGCTTTCCTCTGTGTGTGCATGCATGTATGTTCATGTGTGTATAGGTATACACACGCCCATGGCTGCATGCTACTGTATGGCAGTTTCCTCCAAACTGAAACCTTCTCTTTAGGGGGGAGGAAGGGATGGAGGGAAGGAAGAAGAGGCTCATGAGATGCAGGAGATAAAGAAACCATTATATGGCTAGAAGAACAGAAACACAGAAGAGTCTCTAGGGCCCCTCCCCCACTGTAAACAGGAGTAGGTAACTGTTGGGGTGAGAGGTCCTTGGGCTGTTGAGCCACTTGCAAGCTGTGCCGAGTGCTCCAGCACTACCTTGGTGAGTTGTCACCCATGATAGGGTGGGTTCTTTGGTGACACAGCTACTTTATAACATCCCTGCTCCTACTAAATAACTCCTCATCTAGCTGGGTGGTGGAACAACTTCAGGTGTTGGTTCTTACAGGGTCTCTCTCCTATTAGCTGCTCTATGTACCAGGCTAGCTGTATGCACCAGGGACTCTCCTGTCTCTGCTTCCCTTCTTGCCATAGAAACACTGGCATTACAAGTGTGTACTACTGCAGCTGGCTTTTGCACAGCTCTGAGGGATCTGAACTCAGGTCTTCACGTTTACACAACAGATACTGTAACTACTGGGACCACTTTCTCAGACCAGTGCCTATAATTTTTTTTACCCTAGATTTTGGGGACCAAAGTCAGTCCTCAAGCTTGAAAGACAAGCAGTTACTTACTGAGATACCATCCTAGTCATTATATAATAGATTTTCCCAATACTGGGTATTGAATTCAGGGCCTTGTGTATGCTAGGCAGGCACTATTTCCAAACTTTATAATAGATGTTTTTATGTGTATGGGTGTTTTGCCTGAAAGTATGTCTGTGCTCCCAGTTTATGCAGTGCCCACAGAGACCGGAAGATGACACTGGGATGATCCCTGGGGACTGGAGTTACAGGCATTAGCTACCAGATAGGTGCTGGGAATTGAACCCCAGTCCCATGCAAGAACAAGTGCTTGTAATGTCTGGGCAGTTTCTCCCTATAATAATAACATTTTATCCCAACACACACATAGCAGAGGACTGCCGGGTCTGTGTTCATTCAGAGATGGTACACCTAACCCTCAAGAGACTGGAGGACCCACAGAGTTTAGAGGTCAGGTGGGGGCATCCATGTGGAGATGGGGTGGGGTGGGGAGGAGGTATGGGATGTGGAGCAGTCAGAAAATTGATGGGGGGATGGGGAATGGAATGTGGAGTGTAAAAATAAGTTAAAAATAAAAATAGAGAAAAAATATTATTTTAGATGAGAGGAAATTAAATCTACTTGGCACCCTCCTATCTGGAATCCATCATTCACTTTTTTCTCCTTCATTTTTTTTTTCTCCTGGGAAAATAAAGCATTTTGAGAGGGTCTAATGGGGGGAAAGATAAAGGAAACACATTGTTAATATACAGCATTAAACCTGGTTTTAAACCTTGGAACATCCTGCTATACAGACAATACTCAAAGAAGCCTCCAAAGATACAAGTTTAAAATTTAGACAACTATAACATCAATTTTTCTTCTACTATTTTTTAAAAATTATTTATTTTGCCAGGTGGTGGCGGTACATGCCTTTAATTCCAGCATTTGGGAGGCAGAGGCAGGCAGATCTCTAAGTTTGAGGCCAGCCTGGTCTACAGAGAAAGTTCCAAGATAGCCAGGGCTTCACAGAGAAACTCTGTCTTGAAAATAAAAAAAACAAAAAACCAAAAAGATATTTTATATGTTTGAGTGTTTTGTCTGCCTGTACATACATGTATGTGCTGGGTAACGATATACCCACAGAAACTATAGCTAATAGATCTGCCATGTGGGTGCTAGGAACCAAACCCAAGGTCCTCTGCATAAGCAACAAGTGTTCTTAACTACTGAGCCATCTCCCAGTGTTATCTATTTGAAGCAGGGTTATGTGAAGCACAATCTGGCTCTGTCTTAGTTTGAGCTTTACTCTGTGAACAGACACCATGACCAAGGCAACTTTTATAAGGACAACTTTTAATTGGGGCTGGCTTACAGGTTCAGAGGTTCAGTCCATTATCATCAAGGTAGGAACATGGCAGCATCCAGGCAGGCATGGTGCAGGAGGAGCTGAGAGGTCTACATTTTTATCTAAAGGAAGCTAAGAACAGACTGGCTCCCACGTGGCAAGGAGGAGGGTCTCAAAGCCCACTCCCACAGTGACGATGTCCTCCAAGAAGGCCACGCCTGCTAATAGTGCCTCTCCCTGGGCCAAGCATATATAAACCACCACATTTCACTCCCTAGCCCCTATAGGCTAGTTTAAACATATGAGTCTATGGGGGCTATGCCTAAACATAACACAAGGCAAAATACATTTAGTCCAACCCCAAAGCCTCTTTAGTCTACAGCAGTTCTCAACAAGGGAACACAAAGTCCAACAAGGCCACACCTCCTAATAATGCTAATCCTTGGCCTAAGCATCTACATAGTACCACAGGCTTCAAATTTACCTTGTAGTAAAGGACAACCTTAACCTCCTGATTCTCTTGTCATCACCTCCAAAATTTGGAGGTTATGCCATGCCCAGCTTACTTTTCCATTGCATTGGGTAATTTTATGTAGCATCCTCCCCACTCCCCAACAAATGTTTACATTCTATCATATGGGAAGTGTAACGGTTTTCAGCTTATATCCTTGGGGGAATTAAGAAGAATACCAAGGCTCTGCCCCTGCTTTAAGAGATTTGTATTTAATTGGTGTGTGTTGGGCTTGGGTAACAGTTTTATTTAATTTTTTTAATTTAAATTTTTAATATTTATTTATTTATTTATTTATTTGTTTTATTTTGAGACATGATTTCTCTGTGTAGACCTGGCTGTCCTGGAATCCACTCTGTAGACCAGGCTGGCCTTAAACGCACAGAGATCTGCCTGCCTCTGCTCCTGAGTTCTGGGTTCAAAGGCATGCACCACCACCACCTGGCTAGTTTTTGGTTTTTGAGATAAGGCCCTCAATTCATAGCATAAGGCAGCCTTAAACTAATAGCCCTTTCTCCTTCAGCTCCTTCAAGTGTTGGGATGACAGATGTGAGAAGCTACACAGGGTGGCTCACAAAAACCAGAGATTGCCAGGCATTAGGGTGCAAGCCTTTAATCCCAGCAGAGGCAGGTGGATCTGTATGAGTTTGAGGCCAGCCTGGTATACAAAGTGAGCTCTAGGCCAGCCAGGGTTCCATAGAGAGATCCTTCCCCCCAAAGCAAAAAGAAACAAAATCCCAGAGGGCTATAAATGTTATCAACCTTGAGATACTTAGTATCTTAGGCCTTTTCTTTCCATTTCCCAGAGCAAAGAACACAGTGTCCTTGCCTAGTTAACTGAAAGTCTTAAGAAAGATTAGACTTTTTTCCCTTTAAATACAAACCAGAGTAAACCAGAGCTGAGTTGTAGTTCAACTGATAGAGCCAGCATTCACGAAGACCGGAGGTCTGTCACCAGCACCCAAATACACTGGGCTTGGTGGCAAAGACCTGTAGTTCTAGCACTCTGGGAGGTCGAGGCAGGAGGATTAAGAGAGTAAGGTCATCCTTGGCTACATCGAGAGTTGGAGTCCAGTGTGGGAAACCTAAGACTCTGTCTCAAATATGGAAAGGGAGAAGGAAGCAGGAGAGGAAGAGGAGGGTTCAACCAGGCATTTCATGGCAGAGTGAGATGAATGGATTTGCTAATTACACAAAAGAAAGTCTGCTCACAAAGACACTCTGGAAAATCTCTCTTAAACAGCCAGTGGCAGAAATGAAGATGCCGTTTCTTCTCTTAAAAAGCTTTCAAAAAACCATCATATATTAATTATAAACAAAAATGGATTTCATTATTGCATTTTCATGCCATGCCCACCTCAATGAAAGCATTTCTGTAAAGCATTTTTTCTATTGAGAGAGAGAGCGAGCAAGAGAGAGAGAGAGAGAGAGAGAGAGAGACCAGCTGTTTCTGTAGAATAGCCCCATTAGTTAAGGAAACCGTTCCCTCACTGCCTGAAACCTCGAGAGAGAGAGAGAGAGAGAGAGAGAGAGAGAGAGAGAGAGAGAGAGACCAGCTGTTTCTGTAGAATAGCCCCATTAGTTAAGGAAACTGTTCCCTCACTGCCTGAAACCTCACCAATCCGGAAACTTCATGGCTAATTCTTTCTAGAGGCAGATCTTCCTAGATCAATTTAAAATCATGTTAGGAGCCAGGCATCATGGTGTATACTTATAATCCCAGCACTCAGGAGGCAGACACAGATGGATCTCTCTGAGTTCACTGGTTTACAGAGCAGGTTCCAGGCCAGCCAAGGCTATAGAATGCGATCTGTCTGAGAAAGGGGAGAAATGTACCTTATGTGCCAGGTCAGCAGGGTATAGGTGTGTGCTGCCAAGGTTGAGGGCTTGAGTTTGCTTCCTGACTTGTGTAAGTTGTCCTCTGATTTCCATAATACTCTATTAATAAATAAATAAATAAATAAATACACTTAAAAAACTTTAGGAAGTAGTTTTTTTTTAAGATTTATTTATTTTATTTATATGAGTATACTGTAGCTGTCTTCAGACATACTAGAAGAAGGCATCAGATCCCATTATAGATGGTTGTGAGTCACCATGTGGTTGCTGGGACTTGAACTCAGGACCTCTGGAAGAGCAGCCCACCAATTAGGTTTCAAACTCAATGATCTCGAAACCAAATGTGAGACCAAAAACTGCATTCATCCAGGTTGGAGAGATAGGTCAGTGGTTAAGGACACGGGTTAAGTTCTCATCATCCACATGGTGAGGTGCAACTATCTGCAACTCAGGTTCCAGGAGATTTGGCCCTCCCTTTTGGCCTCTGCCAGCACCGGGCATGTGTGAAATACACGTACATATATTCAGGCAAAACACTTATATATACAAAATATGAAAAATTAAAAAAAGACAAAACCCCTTCAATCTACTAAGTCAATCAGGACAGAGTTTCTCCTTAATATATACAAACTGAAAAAGACTCTGAGGTCACTAAGTTAAGGCTTTCCCAAAGCATGCTAAGTAGTACCCTGCTGTGTGTTATGAAAGGGTTCCAAAGAACGTTAGGAAAATGCTGGCCCCAGCCAGGCATAGCCATGCACACCCCTCATGCCAGCACTTGGGAAAGTAATACAGGAAGAAGATGGAAAGTTTAAGGCCATCCTTGCAAGTTCCAGGTCAGCCAGGGATACATAGTGGGATCCTGAACCCACCCACTAAAACTGTCATGGCTGGAAAGATGGCTCAGCAGTTAGGAGTGCTTAGCGCTCTTTCAGAGGACCCGGGTATAGTTTCTGTTCCTAGCATCCATGCTGGGCTGCTCATGATTACCTCTTATTCAGGAGATACAGCATCCTCTTCTAGCCTTGAGGGCACCCACACTCACATGCATATAGCCACAGAGATATACGCAAGTACACATAATCAAAAAATAAGATACAGAGTTCACTGGAACTCACCATGAAGACCAGGCTGGCCTGGAACTCACAGAGATCCAACTGCCTTTGCCTCCTAAGGCTTGTGGCATGCCAGGCTAAATAAGTTTCTTTGTTACCTCTCTTTAATTTGTGTGTGTGTGTGTGTGTGTGTGTGTGTTTGAGACAGGGTTTCTCCATGTAGTCCTGGATATCTTGCAACTAACCCTGTAACCCTGTAGACCAGGCTGGCCTCAAACTCACAGAGATCTGCTTGCCTCTGCCTCCTGAATGTGGGGATTAAAGGCGTTCACCACCACCTCTGGGCTCCTCTTAAAAAGATTTTTGTATTGTGATATACATTATAAAATCCAACAAAAGCCACATCGGATAGAGAGATGCTGATATATATTGTATGAAATGTTTTCCAAATACATTTAATTTGAAAAGCATTTTATGGTATTTTTACTTTAAAAAATTCACTTAGTATCATTGTGTGTGTGGTGGGGCGGGGGAAGGGAGGTATGTGCACAGGCATACATAGAGTCACTGTGTGTGTGGTGGGGTGGGGGAAGGGAGGTATGTACACAGGCATACATAGAGTCAGTGTTCTACTTACACAGTCACGTGGGTTCCACAGTGAGTGGTGAGCACTTTATCCCTGGAGTCATCTCATCAGACCAACTATTCACATGTTTGTGAAAGAGCTTAAATCTGAAGTTTTGGACATCATAGGTCTAATGATGCCATTGACCCGAGGCCACAGACCCAATGACGTCATAGACCTGATGAGGTGCCTCATTTACATTTTCCTTGTTCAGGACCTTTTTTCTCGCTGTAACTTTCTAGTGATTTCACAGTGACAGAGAAATGCCAGAGACTCTGTGTATCTAACAGCAAGACATGGTCATAAATTATAATGCAATGAACCAGTGCACCAGGGAGTCACTAACATGCATGGTCTAATAAATGCTTCAGTTCTACGTGCGCTGAGGTTTACTGGACCTCTAGTTTTATCATGATTTATATTAGACTTATCTCGAACACACAACATAATATACATCAGCAAAACCACCCCACAACAACAACAACAACAACAACAACAACAACAACAAAAATCAAACCAACCCCCAAAACCAAAAGGAGTAAAACTGCGTAAGTTTTCTATGTCATGAATAATGACCTTATTTATTTTTATTTTGTGTTTTGAGGTAGGACCTCATGCAGGTCAAGCTGGCTTCAACTGTTTGTTGTCATTAACTCTCATCGGATACAGCACCTGGGAGAAGATACAAACGGTTTGCCTGGTAGAGTTATCATGGAGCTGCATGGAGCTGATCTGAGCCAGGTAGTGGTGCAGACCTAATTCCAGCACTCAGAGAAGTTGCAAGAAGACTGCAAACTCAAGCCTAACCCAAGCAACTTAGGTCCTACCTCAAAATTTAAAACATAGTGGTGTGTCCGTGTGTGTGTGTGTGTGTGTGTGTGTGTGTGTGTGTGTGTGTGAGGGGGTGCTGAGTTCCCCAAATGGGTGAGCACCGGATCTGTCGGATAGTCCTTGTCAATCAGAAACGTTATTTGCAGATGTCATTTACTCTCTAGGTGACGACTCCACTGTAATACACCCCATCGTGGAGCCATCCCCACATCCCCCCCAAGCTGCCAATTTTACACTGATGAAATTAAAATATACGAAAAATCTAATTCCAGGTCCACTGATGGCATGTGTGTGTGTGTGTGTGCGCGCGCGCGCGCGTACGCGCACACGTGGGTGCGTGTGCATGTGCGTGTTTGCATGTGTGTTTTGCAGGCAAGAGATTGAGGATTAAGCCCAGGCCTAGGCAAGCTCTTCTCTACTGTCCTCTGTCCTTTTTTTACTAAAAGTTTTAAAAATATTTATTTAGTCTATTTGTATGGATGTTTTGCCTGCACGTATGTTTATGTACAATGTGCCCAGGGCCTGCTGAAGTCAGAAGACATTTGGTCCGATCCCCCTGAACCTGGAGTTACAGATTCCCCAGGACAGCAAAAGGGCACCATGTGTGTGTAATAGAGCTCTGGCTGTCCTAGACTCACTTTGTAGACCAGCCTGGCCTCGAACTTACAGAGACCTGCCTCTGCCTCCTGAGTGCTGGGATTAAAGGTGTGTGCCACCATACCTGGGTGCAAAAAGCACTCTTAACCACTGAGTTATATCTCCAGCTCAGCCCATGTTTATTTTTCGTTTCCTTCCCTCCCCTCTTTTTTCCTCCTCTTCCTCTTCTTCTTCCACCTCTTCCTTTCCTCTTCCTTCTTCTTCTTCTTCTTCTTTTTTTTTTTTTTTTGTGAGACAGGTCTAAGGTACCCAGACTGGCCTTCAACTTGTGATCCTAGTTCAGCCTCTTTTTTTTTCTTTTTTTTCTTTTTTTAAAGATTTATTTATTATTATATATAAGTACACTGTAGCTGTCTTCAGACACTCCAGAAGAGGGCATCAGATCTCATTACGGATGGTTGTGAGCCACCATGTGGTTGATGGGATTTGAACTCAGGACCTTTGGAAGAGCAGTCAGTGCTCTTACCTGCTGAGTCGTCTCTCTAGCCCGTTTTCTTTTCTTTTCTTTTCTTTTCTTTTCTTTTCTTTTCTTTTCTTTTCTTTTCTTTTCTTTTCTTTTCTTTTCTTTTTTCGAGACAGGGTTTCTCTGTATAGCCCTGGCTGTCCTGGAACTCACTTTGTAGACCAGGCCGGCCTCAAACTCAGAAATCTGCCTGCCTCTGCCTCCCTAGTGCTGGGATTAAAGGCGTGCGCCACCATGCCCGGCTCTAGTTCAGCCTCTTAACTGGCACCACAGGCCTGCAGCATCTGGCTCAGCTACAGTGCATTCTTGTTTAGCTCGAATTCACAGTAAATGGCTCAGTGTTCCTTCTCTCCCCCCACCCCCACACCGGCCCCTCACCCTCTTTCTGTTTGCTTTGAGACAGGATTTTTTTTTTTTTAATAGCCTAGGTTGGTTTGGCATTCATGGGGACCATTGTTCAGCTTTCCATGTGCCTGGATTACAGGTATGAACCACAATGACCATGTAATAGCCTGCCAATTAACACTAATCATAAACAGATTTTACATATTTCATCTTTGAAAAGCTTTTCAGACAGGGACTATTGAATACTGATCCGCCAGTGTACAATTTAACTTGAGTATGTTCATTGCTTGGACTGTGTTTACGCAGCTCTATAATTACTCCTGTAGATGCTTGCCTTTTATTAAAACAGACTAATTCACTTGAAGGCTAGGTGGGAGCTCCTCAGCCACAAAAGTGGATTTAGAAATGCCACAGTGTCTTTTCAATGTCAGAGAAGGCTGAAAACAGTACAAAAGCTAGAGTTGTTTGAAAAATATTATTTGTTCTAGAAATGTGGGTGTCCCTTACTTCCTTAAGGCCATCTCTCACTAAAACTAGAGCTGGCTGGTAGCCATCAAATCCCAGCCATCCTCTGTCTCCATTCTCCAACACCAGAATTACAAATTCGTGGTAGTTAATAGGATCTGAATCCGGATCCTTCCATATGCAGAGCAAGCACTCTTATTCACAGACTCATTGAATCATCTTTCCAGAACCTTCTTTAAAGAACAAACAACTCAACTCTGCAGGATTCTCCAAGTTTAATAGTCAAACTATCTCTTGATAAAAAACATTTAAGAATTGTATTGTTTGTGTTTTGCCGAATAGCAACATCAATATCTCAGTAGCTTATACTAGTAAATATATAATCTCCTCAGGTTCAGAACTACTGTAGATTCATGGATCATAGTTTGGCCGAGCCAGGATTGTCTAGACTTTAATGCTTCCTCCTCTTGGGTTAGGGTCTCTTCCATCTATCTTCTATTAGAACACAGATTGAAATAGCTACTGTAAAGTGGCATTTTAATTATGAGTAATAGGAACTCAGAGGCTTAAATGTAAATAAGGGAATGCTTCCTAAAGCATGAACGGACAGTGTACACACTGCATTCCCATCCACAAGCCAATCCCCACAGTAAGTCTCTTCTTATAACAAATAAAGAAACAAGCCAGGTCTGGTGGCACATGCCTTTAATCTCAGCACTCGGGAGGCAGAAGAAGGCATATTTCTTGAGTTTGAAGCTCTCTAGGTATATAGAATGAGTTCCAGGACAGAGAAACCCTGTTCTTGTCTGAAAAAACCACCCATCCACCAACCTACCAACCAAGGTCATGGTTTTATTTAGCTACAATAGCCTTGGACTCCATAAGTAGTCATGGATGACTGAATGTCTGATCATCCTGCTTCCACCTCCCGAGTGCTGGGCTTACAGGGATATACCTCTGTGTCTTGTTTTATGTGGCACTGAGGATCAAGCCCAGGGCTTCCCCTATGGGAGGCAAGCACTCTGACAAAGGCTGTTCCTCCTCCCAAGCCTTTGATGGGTAGGGACCTGTTCTCAGGACACCTTGTTGTTCCAGCACAGAGAGGGAGGTTCCTCCTGAACAGCTATTGTCGTTTTCAGCACTTGCTTCTGCTGTAACTTCAAACTTGCAGGTACCCCCATTTCCCTCCCAACTGTGCCTTTTTTTTCTATATTCTTCTGCCCAACTCTTTGCCCCTCTTTCACTGTAGACCCTGGCAAGCCTGGTAAACAATAGCCATACCAAAGCCTGAACATTCATCTGTCTTGATATTTCTTCCACCAAACCATCAGTCCGTACTTGGAAGGTCGACCTAAGTTCTCTGAGCCCCGGCAGAACTCAGCCAGAGCCTTGGCTGGAACATCACACAAATGGCTCCTGTAGGGTAAAAAAAAGTCCAAACTCACTTATGGGTTTTGAAAACCCACCTACCATGAGCATGAAGTCTCTGCTCCCCACCCCAGTACCCAGAAGCCCTATATAAACCCACCTCCCAGTCAGTTCTTTGCTGTGTCCTGACTGAGCAGGGACAGCCACTCTTTTTTTTTTTTTTTTTTTTTTTTTTTGGTTTTTTCGAGACAGGGTTTCTCTGTATAGCCCTGGCTGTCCTGGAACTCACTCTGTAGACCAGGCTGGCCTCGAACTCAGAATTCCACCTGCCTCTGCCTCCTGAGTGCTGGGATTAAAGGCATGCGCCACCACGCCCGGCGGGGGGAACAGACACTCTTTTGTGTCTTTCCCAATACATCTCTTGTGTGAGGTTTGCTGTGCAGTGTGACTTTGTGGTATTTCTCGGCCCAGGACTGCCAAGATACTTTTCTCCTCAGAGCTACAATATAAACCATTGGGGCAAATCTTTTCCCTCAGAGCTGTAACACTTACAGGCACTATCCCAGTTCCTCAGAGAATCCTTGTTTAACTCTGAAGCCTCCTGAGAGGGGACTACACTATCCGCCTTTGTCTTTGAACGTTCTTGTCTTCTGAGCTACCAGAACGGCCTGTGTATCTAGACTTACACTAATAAAGGATGTTTCTGGTCCAAAGTTCCAAACTCTAACGCGTTCTTCCCACAAAGGCCTAAGAACCACAAGGTCAGGTTTTATTACAATTGTCCAGTCCCTCCACACCAGCTTTCTATATTAGCCAATATGCCTGTTGCTATGATAGATCACCCTGTCAGACATGTTCTTTTTGGCTTACGGTTTGAGGTTCACAATCAATCAAGGTGGAAAAGCCACATGCTAGAAGCTTAAGGCAGCTTGCACCTTGTAGTCAGGAAGCAGGCACAAATGCATGCATGCATATGTGCATGCATGCATGCTGCTGCTTAGAGACCTTCATCTTTTCTGTGCAGCTCCAGGCACAATGCTAGGGAACAGAGTGGCCCATTTTCCATGGGTCTTCCCATCTCAGTGACAATACTCAGAGACCAAGCTCAGGTAGATAATACAGCAGAGGCATGAACACAGGCTAACCTGGTTTAGATAACTAATCCCTTATAGGCACGGCCATTGGCTCATTTCGTAGGTGGGTCTACATCCTGTTGGTGACGACATAAACCTTTATTCCCACCATGACTGACTGTACCCTCAGACATGAGCCAAAACAAAAATCAAAACCAACCCACCAAACCACCCTTGAGCTGGTTTTGTTAGTGGACCCCCCAGCGATGAGGAATAAAAGAATGGATCCATGGGGTTTCTGACCATCTGTTCAGTTTGGAGTCAGATAACAGATTCCTTCTCAAGGTGACTCTGGCTTCATCTCTCTGGAGCTTTGCTGGGAGATAAGGAGAGATCTTTTTCCAAAGAAAGACAATTGTACCTATTTCGGTAACTCCCCAGCCTGCAAGGCTTGGAAGACGTCCCCAGAGCTGGGATCCTTGTTGTCATCCTTACTGATGATAAGAGTGTTCTGAGACTCCCTTCTGAGCTTATCCTGCCTGGCCAATGGGAGCTGCCCCGCTCTTCCAGATAGGGAGCGAGGATGTCAGATGCTAGGATAATCTGCTTTCCCTCTGTGTGTGATGGTAGTCCTGTTTCTGAATCGTAGGAGCTTCCTCTTGAGTTTCTGTTCTGTTGTCTTCCAGGGTGACTGACTTTGGGTGCAGCTGTGGAGGTGTTACTTTGGTGCACCTGTAGGTTGCTACCTTGATTCTTCCTGGCAGATTGTGAATGATGGTGCCTCGGTTCCGCCCTCCGAGATCCTGTAGTTCTGAACCTCTTCCTTCTCTTTCCCTTCCTCCTCCTCCTCTAAGTACCTCAACTAAGCCTCGCTTAAGTATCTCAAGCTGGCTTCAGGCTTGAAGTTCTCCTGCTTTGACCAGGTCAACTGATGTGTGCCGTTAAGCCTGCCCCCATTATTATTTTTTTCAAAACAAGGTTTCTCTGTGTAGCCCTGGCTGTCTTGCAACTCACTCTGTAGATCAGGCTGGCCTCGAACTCAGAGACCTAACTGACTACCTCCTGAGTGCTGGGATTAAAGGCCTGCAACACCATTGCTTTTGAATCACTGGTGTAAATTTCAAGGGAGCTGGAAAAAGCCAAAAACCAAAAACCAAATCATATTCTAGCATTTTTAGGGGAAAAAAGGATCTCATGAGTACCCCAAAAGAAACTTAGTTTCTGCTCTATGTTTAAAAAGGATTTTCTATTATTTTAAACTGTGTGTAGGTGTGTGTGGGGGCATATGATTACAGCATCCTGTGGAGGCCAGAGGTTTTGGATCTCCTAGAGCTAGAAATTACATCCTGGTGCTGGAGTTACAGAGGGTTGTAAGCCAGCTGATGTGGGTGGTGGGAATTGAACATGAGCCCTCTGGAAGAGCAGCCAATGTTCTTATCCACTGAATCACATCTCCAGACTCCTTCTGCTCCAAGTTTATATGTTAAAAGAATACCTTTGTTTGTTTAAGGCATCAGTAATTAGACTTTATTCATTTTTTTATTTTATCAGAAAAAGTTGGAATTTATTAAAAACACATTTTCAGCACAGGTTTTAAGTGCAAGGATTAAGAGAAGGAGAGGCCACTGGGAAGAAGAGAAGATTCTCATGAGAGCATAAATGTAGGCTTCTCCCAGGAGAGTAGCGACCACGTGACTAGGAATTAGGCTTTTAAGCATTGAGCTCACATTTCTAATTTTGTGGACTTGACTCAATGTCACCTGCTATGCAGAGGTAGTCAGTCTTCAACTTGTAGCTATTTACTTCAAATTCTTTTGTTTACTTTGAGACAGGCTCTCAGATAGCTCATGTTGAACTCAAACTGACGGTGCGGGATTGTTTTATGCTAACTCGACACAAGCTAGCACCTCAGAGAAGAGGGAGCCTCAGTTGACAACATGGCTTCACATGGCAAGCCTGTTAGCGACTGATGGGGAAGGGTTCAGCCCACTGTGGATGGGGCCATCTGTGGGCTGGTGGTCCTGGGTTCTGTGAGAAAGCAAGCCATGGGGAACAAGCCAGTAAGCAGTACTCCTTTATGGCCTCTGCATCAGCTCCTTCCTCCGGGTTCCTGCCCCGTGTGAGTTCCTGTCCTGACTTCCTTGAGGATAAACAGTGATATGGAACTGTAGGCCAAGTAAACCCTTTGCTTTTTGGTCATACTGTTTTGTCACAGCAACAGAAACCCTACGACAAGTTGGTACCAGGATAGTGCGATATTGCTGTGACAGGCCTGCCCAGGTTTTGGGAGACCTGTGGAAGGACTTTGGAACTTTGGTCTAGAAGAGCCACTGAGTGTTGGGAGCTCAGTGAACTGCTCTGTAGGAGACTGGAGGATAGGAAGGTTGAAAGTGCAGCCCAGTTGCAGCAGAAGACCCCAGCATTTTGGAAATGCGAGTACCATGAGATGATCACCAAGAACAGCAGCTGTGGGGAATGGAGCCTGCCAGAGTATAAAAGACTAGTTTTGTGTGAGAGCTCAGAAGATAGTGAGTAAATCCCAGATATTAGACATTGTTTGGATTTGATATCTAATTTTGACTGTGCCCTGGTATTTCTCTCTTGAAGGGTGTATTTAATTTAATTTTGATTTTTATAGGAGCCCACAGTTGAATGACTGAATTTTAAAATAAATTTTAGGGGTGTTGCTTGTTTTTTGTTTTGTTTTGTTTTGCTTTGTTTTTGTTTTTGTTTTTTTGAGACAGGGTTTCTCTGTGTAGCCCTGGTTGTACTCAGTAGACCAGGCTGATCTCAGACTCAGAGATCTGCCTAGGTCTGCCTCCAGAGTACTGGAGTCAAAGGTATGGGTGCCAGCTGAGATTTTAGGTTTAAAAAAAAAAAGACTTTGGGTTTTTAAAGAGGTTGAAGTTTAAAGTGTCTGAATTTTTAAAGACTGGAAAAATGTAAGTGTGTAAAAATATTTTCTATGGCGGTGTCATTAATGTGTGATCTTGGGGGTGAACGGAAAAGGCTGTGGCTTAATGGTGATGTGCTTGTGTCAAGTTGACAAGGGACCAGTTGGGTTAGATTGTTTTATGTCAACTTGACACAAGCTAGGATCATCTGAGAGGAGAGGATCTCAAATAAGAACATGCCTCCATAAGATTGGGCTGTGTGCATGCCTTTTAAAAATTGTAACTGGAGAGCAGCTGAGGCTTGGGGGAGGGCCTAGCTTACTACTGGTGCCATCCCTGGGCTGGTGCTCCTGGGTTCTATAAGAAAGCAGACTGAGCAAGCAAGCCATGGGGAGCAAGCCAGTAAGCAGCACCCCTCCCTCCATGGCCTCTCATCAGCTCTTGCCTCCAGGTTCCTGCCCTGTGTGAGTTCCTGTCCTGACTTCCATTGGTGATGAACAGTGATATGGAAGTGGAAGCCAAATAAACCCTTTCCTCCCCAACTTACTTTTTGGTTATGGTTAGGTTAGGTTAGGTTAGGAGACAGAGGCAGGTGGATCTTGTAGTTCGAGGGCAGCCTGGTCTACAGAGTGAGTTCTAGGACAGCCAAAGGTACACAGAAAAACTGTGTCTTGAAAAACCAGAGAAGTGTTTTCTGTTTTTACAGAGGACCTGGGTTTCTCAGCAATTACGGCGTGGCAGTTCACAAGTGTGTGTGATTCTTCTTTTTTAAAGTGTCCATATATCTAACACCAGGGCATCCAATGATCTCTTCTGACCTCGAGGATATCAGACTTGCACATGGTAGGCACACACACACACACACACACACACACACACACACACACACACGCAGGTATGACACATGCACACACATACACACGCAGGTATGATATTCACATATATAAAACAAATCCACATAAATCCCTTTTTCAAAAGCCTCATGTTCTCAGTATCTTTGCACTGTACTCAAATGTAGATTAGCATGGCCTTCTCAAACTGTTCTGCTGAGAAATCAGGACAGTATGCTCCTTTGTACCTTAACTCCCTTGTTCCCAACTGTTGCAAATACGGTGACACATCTGCAGATTGCAAGGGAGAGCACACCAGACTCCGAGTCCGTTCAGACTGCGCACTTCACAGCTGACACCCTGGGCAGGTAAGTCTTGGTATTTCTGAGTCTGAAGATCTTAGATGTCTTTTAACTATTGCAGGAGGTAGATCATCCGGCACAATGCTATCTGCGTAAAGGTGCTTCATAAAAATGAAAAACAAAACAAAACAAAACTGGCTTTGGTTTGGTTCCTAGAGAATTTGTGTGGACTCTAGAAGCCTGCTTCCCTTTTGCAACGTCCCTAATTTCCCCTCTTCTCAATTCTCCTGGATGCTACTTCAGCTTCAGGGTTAAGCCCCTCTGGAAACTGAAGTCACTCTGAGTGTGTGACTTCTTTTTCTCATGCTCAGAGCCGTTTTAAATGGAGGACTGGGTATACTGTTATGCATGCGTGGAATGTCCCCATGAAATTCATTACTGGCTAAAAAACAATCCATAAAAAGATGATGTCGGGTAAATTCTTGATTTGGAGAGAGTTTAATCTTTTCATTTTGGATATCACCTGGTTAAATGGCGTTACTTTATATACTGACTATGCTGTTGAGCACATGCATGCTTGCTTAGGATGAAAGAGACAACTTCAAACAAGTCAGAAGTGTGAAGGGAATGGCACCGTTGAATCCCCTAAGGGTCTAAGATTAAAGAATAGGACCTTTGTAGATGGAACTGACCAAGTTTTCTCTCTTTATTCTAGCCATTTCGGTCTGACATGGCAGAAAAACCAACCAACACATCAGTGCAAATACCGGGCAATGAAGATCCAGTTGAGTGCATCTTTTGTATATGATATATGCATTGTGCACTTCAATAAGTAGTTTCAAAATAGTTGGGTCTAAGTTGAATCAGGTCCTGACAGCAAAAGAGGCTTGCTATCTTTGGGAACAGATGATCATGAACCTTACTATTGGTTAGATTGAAATGTAAATGGTGGTTTAAACGATTGTCAGAATGTTTCTAGACTCTGTTGGTGTGTGTGTGTGTGTGTGTGTGTGTGTGTGTGTGCACATGTATGTAAAACATTCTCATTTAAAAGCAAAGGAGACTAAATCAAGATTTAAAGTCACTCGAGGGGTGTTTTTAGTTTTGCATCACTATCACAAAGTACTTCATGGAGAAAGAGGTGCAGAGACCCCTCACTGAGAGACCCCTCACTGTCCTGAGCCATTCATATTGTCCTCAGCCCCTCCCACTGCATCCCTCCTCCCCATTTGGGAAAGCCCAGGAAAGGAAGGAGGCCCTGTTAGAGCAGTGTGGGATCTTCCTCTCCCTATGTCCAGGAGATAATAGCTAATCAGTATCCAGTCAGGTGACTATCTGGAAAAGATTTTCTCCCATGCTGTAGCTTGTTTCTTCACTCATTTCCTTCACTATGCAGAAGACGTCTAACGTATTGAAACCCTACCCATCAATCTGCCTTTCACAGCTCTGGTATTCTGGGACTCTGGTACATGAAATGACTTGCAACATCTCTTTCCCCATACCCCAGCTGGCTTTCTGAGCTGCCCGTCTTCAAGTAAATCAGTCCTCATTTACTTTATATATCACAGATCAGTTTCTGAACTGCAAGAAGCTCTCAGTGGGTTTGTAGCAGATGTTTTCCACCAAGGGAAAACTATGCTTCTAGGCTGAGTTGGTAGAATACTGCTGAGGGGGCTCCCAGTGACAAGAAAACCAGGAGTTGTGACTCCTAGAGAGACAAGTTCAGGGGTCTTCTCGAGATAGCCCTCCATGATGCTTCTGTATCATCTTAGAGAACTCAGAACTTCTTCTTCTTTTTTTTTTTTTTTTTTGAGACAGGTCCTGGAATTCATTCTGTAGACCAGGCTGGCTCCACCTGCCCTTACCTCTGTCTCCTGAGTCATGGGATTAAAGACACGGGCTACCATAGACTTGGCTCAAAAACATAGAACTTCTTGAGAGCCAGTTCCTATGGGGATCCCATTGTCACTGTCTGAAGAGGGAGCGTTTTAGCAAAGTGGACCCATCATGGCTCCCGTGATGGGTCCACTGAGGTGCTACCTCATTTCTCACCCTGTTCTCTGCTAAGTGGCGGCATCATTAGTTCCGGGGCTCCCCTCAGTTCCCCTGTCTAAGGTCTCCTGGGTTTCTCCAAGCTTGTCTGAACTTTTGGGCAGCCCTCTAGGTGTTTTGATTCAACCCACAGGAGAAATTGGTGAGTGCCAAGGGCTCTAACCTGCCATCTTGGATCTGTCTAGTGTCCTTTTATATTTCTGTGAGGTCTGTTATAATGTATCCCTTTTCATCTTTGACTTTATTTATCCAAGTCTTTGCTGTATTTTTCTTCACCAAAATGCATACTAAACAACTATAGTAAAACATTTAAAAATTCTTCATCAGATATTACTTCAATACCATTTTCTTTTTTTTTCCCCCTTGGTTTTTTCGAGACAGGGTTTCTCTGTATAGCCCTGGCTGTCCTAGAACTCACTTTGTAGACCAGGCTGGCCGAGAACTCAGAAATCCACCTGCCTCTGCCTCCCGGGTGTTGGGATTAAAGGCGGGCGCCACTATGCCCGGCTTCAATACCATTTTCTTTGGGAACTACTGTTAGAGAGTTACTGTGTTCTTTTGGAATTTCCAGGTTACTTAAAAAACCATATTTCTTATGCACCTGCATTTATATTTGTGTGTTAGGTTATCTGTCTTGATCATATTTAAAAGTGCCACAGTATGTATCTTGGTGTTTGAATTTGATGTGTGTCTTGGCTTTGATTCTAAGTGGACATGACTGTCACACTACAGCATCTATGGCTATAATTGATGGATTTAGGGACAGTTCATGCTGTGATTGGTTTGAAGAGAGCCTGTTGCTGAGGGACACTAGGGGTGGGGACATTCTAGCTGTTCACACAAGTGTGGTGCACACAACTATGAGTGTACAGTATCATTTTTTATGGCCAGTCTGATGTTAGTAGCAGTGGCACCAGGCTGGCCTTGAACCCAGAGATCTACCTGCCTCTGCCTCTACTTCCTGAGTGTAGCATTAAAGGTGTGCACCATAACTCTCAGCTTTCTTCAATTTACAATGAATAGAATTTTGTCTCACAGTTTTCTGTTTTCAAGTAATTTAGTTTTTAAGCTTCTCCACGTGAGATATAATGTGATACATTTTTTTCTTCATGGCTACATAACAGTGAAATGGCCCAGTAGATGGACTCATATTTTGAGCTTCAACACAGCAGTGGCCCTGATGCATCCATAAAACTGTGAAGGTCCTTTGTGGCATGAATCAGCTTAGAAAGCAGCCATGGTAACCAAGAAACAGCCTTGAGCAGTAGTACCCAAACTTCAGGCACCACACTATGGGACAAAATCCCATTCATTGAAAAGTTGAACAGAGCCAGGCCTCTGGTACACGCCTTTAATCCTAGCACTCAGAAAGCAGAGGCAGAGAGGCAGAGAGGCAGAGAGGCAGAGAGGCAGAGAGGCAGAGAGGCAGAGAGGCAGAGAGACAGAGAGGCAGAGAGGCAGAGGCAGGTGGATCACTGAGTTCAAGGCCAGCCTGGTCTACATAATGAGTTCCAGGACAGCCATGGCTATGCAGAGAGACCCTGTTTTCTAAAAAAGAAGGAGG
>LR749541.1:3518627-3641118 GCA_902729485.2 Mus minutoides
GAGAGAAAGCATAGGACTTCAGCTTAGAGTCCAGTGCCTGGTGAGTAAAAGCTAACACCAGGCAAACTTTCACAGTCCCATCTTAAGCCAGTGGAGCCTCTGGATCAGCTACAGGGTCAGAAGATCTGTGGCTACAGTCTAGTACTACCAGCTCCACCCAGGTTCCCTCGGATCTGCAGATGAAATACACACACACACACACACACACACACACACACACACACACACACACTTTAATTTTGATATGCTTTAGCTCAATGACTTGGCTCTGCTAAGCCTTCCTTGGCTATCGTGCCCTTACCTTCACTCCCAGCTCAGCACCCTAAATCTGCCTCAGCTTTTGCTGCTCAGTTATCTTTAGTCCTAGCAGCACCCTAAATCTGCCCTCAGCTTAGCTGCATTTCAAATCTCCCGCCTGCTACCCTAGTCTAGTCAGGGAAGTAGCTAACAACCACTCCACCAGAGATCTTACATGGCTGTTATCTGGCAAGGGGAAACTTTCTCCTTCCTTGTATCTGCTAGCCTGCCTGTGGGGAAAACTGAAAGTCCTGCCCATTCCGCACAGCTCATTGGCTGCTAGCATCTTTATTGATTGATCAAGAACCAATTGGGGAACAGGACCTTCAGTGTTCACACGCAGAATCTCTATCAGAGCATAGGAATCACCCCCTACAGACTTCCATTATATCACCTTGGGACTCACTGCAGGGGTTGATATTAACATAGTTCCTTACATGGTGACCCCCAACCATAAAATGAGAGCAGAGTAAATAGATCTGATCAGTACAGGTTGGACATATGCGTGACATCCATTGATTTACACAATTAATGTGCATTAACATTTAAAAAGTGCTATAATAAATACACCTTCATTATGTTTTTGTGGAACTTTTAAACTTGTGAGAGATTTTCATGGGTAAAATAAATTAGATATTCCCCAAATATATTATTTCTTTGAATTATTTTTCTGCCTTGTAGAATTAACCAGTTATTTAGGTATAATATTGATGTATCTTCTAATACTTTGGGGTTAGCAGAAGGCTTCTTTAGCAATTTGGTGCAAAATAAGTTGTTCTCAAAGGGTGTATAAAAATTTAAAGTTGAAACCATCTGCATAGCTCTTTAAAGGTTTATTTTATTTTTATTTACGTGTTTGTGTGTATATGTGTGAGTGGGTATATACATGCACATATACATGCCCTTAGAGGCCAATAGAGGGTATCATATTCCTTGTAGCTGGAGATAGAGGATGTGAGTGCTGGAAACCAAACTCCAGTCCTCTGAAAAGGCAGAAGTGCTCTTACTTTGAGACATCTTTCCAGACCCTTGCTTGCTTAGGCTTTGGGTTTTTTGTTTGTTTGTTTTTCGAGACAGGGTTTCTCTGTATAGCCCTGGCTGTCCTGGAACTCACTCTGTAGACCAGGCTGGCCTCGAACTCAGAAATCTGCCTGCCTCTGCCTCCCAAGTGCTGGGATTAAAGGTGTGCGCCACCACGCCCGGCTGCTTGCTTAGTTTTATACTTCCAATTGATTTTGTCTGTGTCACATATATTAACAGGCAACTGTTGTTTTGAGACAAGGGCTTATTGTGTGTAGTCTTGGCTGACCTAGAATTTACTTGGTAGAACAGGCTGACCTTAAACTCCAAGAAAGCCACCTGCCTCTGCATCCCTCTAGTGCTGGGTTTGAGGGCATGTGCCACCATGCCAGGTTGTAATTGGTTTTCTTTATCAACTTTTTTCTCCTTTTCTTAAAACCATGGTTTCCCTATACAGCCCTGGCTGTCCTGGAACTCACTCTGTAGACTAGGCTTGGCTTCAACTCTGAGATCTGCCTGCCTCTGTCTATCAAGCTCCGAGATTAAAGATGTGCACCAACACCCCTGGTGAAAATGTCTTTACTTTAGAGATCTCATGTGTAGGCTACTAAATCACTAGGTAGCTGAGGCTCCTAATCTTTCTGCTTTGATTTCCTGAGTGCTGGAAAGACAGATGTGTACCACTATACCTACCTTAGGTTCTCTTATTATATAGATACACACCAAATATTATTAAAACTTTCTTTTAATATAGAAAAGCCAATCCTATTTTAGAATAATACCCTGGGGTTTGTCATGTTTTTTTCTTTTCTTCAATTTCTTCCTTACATTTTAGAGACATGGCCTCTTAGAGTGTGGTCAGAGGTTGCTTCAATTTATTTATAACATGAACATCAGCATCTTTGTGAGTTCTCTTTGCACAAATTCACTTCACACATTTGCATCAAGCAGACAATAGAGGGATAACCAGTGCTGATCTTTTTGAAAAAACATAATCAGCTTTGTTTTTTCAATTGATGTTATTTCCAATTCTAATGAGAACCTTTTTTTGTTTCTGTTCCTACGCAAAAGGAGAACATCCGTAGCTTATCCACTCTTGGGCATTTTGGGTTTGAATGTTTGCCCACTCAGCTGATGAACAAATCAATCCAGAAAGGATTCTCTTTTAATATTCTCTGCGTGGGTAAGTGCCAGACACTGCATTTAAATTATTGTTCCCTTTGTCTCTGACTCATTTAAACTGATACCAAACAGCATAATGTTGATGTCAATCCAAGACCATTTCTTTATATATATCTTCTCTTAACTGCATTGTTTAAATATTGAAGAACATTTCAGCCTCACCTGGTGGCAAATTTCTTTTCTTTTTCTTTTTCTTTTCTTTTTTTTTTTCTTTTTCAAGATAGGGTTTCTCTGTGTAGCCCTGGCTGTCCTGGAACTCACTCTGTAGACCAGGCTGGCCTCGAACTCAGAAATTAACTTGTGTCTGCCTCCCAAGTGCTGGAATTAAAGGCGTGCGCCACCACTTCCCGGCACAAATTTCTTTAATCCTGGCACTTAGAAGGCTGAGCAGACAGATCTCTGTGTGTCTTAGCCAGTGTTCTATTGCTGTGAAGAGGCACTATGTCCATGGCAACTCTTACAAAGGAAAGCATTTAATTGGGGCTGATTTATGGTTCCAGAGCTTTAGTCCATGATCATCATGGTGGGGAGTATGTATAACATATAGGCAGACAAGGTGCTGGAGAAGTACCTGAGAGTTCTACATCTTGATCCACAGGCATGAGAGAGAGAGAGAGAGAGAGAGAGAGAGAGAGAGAGAGAGAGAGATTGAGAGAAGAGAGGTTGACTCTAGGCCCAGATTGGACTTTTAAAACCTCAAGGTCTGCCCCCAGTGACACACCTCCTCCAAAAGGCCACAACCCCTAATCCTTATCAAATAATGCCACTCCCACTGGAGCTGGAGGCTGAGGTTCAGCATACTCTGTGATGATGACTTTATGTTCCCTACAGGAGAAACTGGAATTGGAAAATCAACTCTGATCAATACACTGTTCAATACAAACCTGAAAGAGTCCAAGTCCTCTCATTTCTACTCGAAGGTTGGACTGAAGGTGAAGACATATGAACTTCTGGAAAGAAATATTCCACTGAGATTGACTGTTGTGAAGACAGTTGGGTATGGTGATCAGATAAACAAGGAAGCCAGGTTAGTGGTTTCTTACTTTTTAAAATTAAATTATAAAGTCAGCACAAAAGGCATTTAGACTTTATTATGATGTGTTTTCTTCCCTTTAAAAATGGGGTAGAGATCACCCCCTTTTTTTTTAGACCAGGGTCTTACTATGCAGCACTGACTGGCCTGGAGCTCATTATATAGAATCAGGGTAACCTTGAACCCACATATATCTGCCTACCTCTGCCTCCCAAGTGCTGGGATTGAAGGCGTGTACCACCATACTTTACTTGAAGCCAGATAGCTTTAAAAATTAGTATTTTTTTCTTTACTGAGAAGACTAAATAAAAACTATTATTTTACCATTTCAGGACACGTTTTGAGTTAGGACTAGGCAGAAAAAGGATGAAGCAAAGGCATATGGCATGTTACTTTACATAGTTACTTGTAGAAAATAAACATCGTTTTAGAAATCAGTTTAACCTTTGTTCTGTGGTAAAATAAGAACCACAGTGTGTCTTCTATTAGTTGTTTCAATCCACTGTAATAAATCACCCTAAACCAATGCTTCAAACCACAGAATCCTATTCCTTCACAGTCCCACAGTCCAAAATGTCAGAATCAAGGTGTCAGAGCTGGGAGTGCCTGAAGCAGGCGGATTTGCTGTGAGCTTTCCACCAGCCTGGGCTACTGTCCTAGTTTGGTTTCTATTGCTATGATGAAAAACCATGACCTTTTGGCAACTTGGGCAGAAAAGTGTTAGTTTGGCATATACATCCCCGGACATAGTCCATTGCGTGAGGAACTGAAGCAGAAGCCATAGAAGAGTAATGCTTACTGGCTTGCTCTTTGTGGCTTGCTCAGCCTCCTTTCTTATACCATCCAGGCACCATCCGAGGCAAGCTCTACCTCCCATATTGACCACCAGTAAAATAAATAAATAAATAAACAAATAAATAAAGCCCTGCAGACTTGCACACGGGCAGTGTGGCATGCAGGAGGCATTTTGACAGTTGAGGTCCTTTCTTGAAGGACAACTGTCACTGGACTGAAGATGTGCACTGAGGGTCCCCAGGACATTTTTGTCAAATTTATGTTTGTTTGATTCTTGCTTTCTCTCTTGAGCCTGGGATTTGCCCTGTAGCCCAGGCTAGCCCTGAATTCACTAAGTAATCCAGGCTAGTCTGGCTCAGAGCAGTGTTCTCCTGTCCCAGCCTTCTGGTGTTAGGATTACAGAACCGTGTGGCTATAACCAGCTTTGAATTTTAAAATTACATCTGTAATTCCATTTCCCCCAAAATAAAATCACATTCCTCAGGGATTAGGACTTGGCTATTATGCCACTCCCACCCCTGGACCTGAAATTATATGGCCGGCCATGAAATGCATTGATTTTATCCAGTAGCGAACTCTTCAGAGCACATAGTATTGATTACCTCATAGTAAGACATCAGATTTTGATGTTATTAATGTTCTGCTAAATGTTTTTTTTTTTTTTTTTAAGCTACCAGCCAGTCGTTGACTACCTGGACGCTCAGTTTGAAGCGTACCTCCAGGAGGAGTTGAAGATCAAGCGCTCCTTGGTTGACTATCATGATTCACGCATCCATGTCTGCCTTTATTTCATCACCCCTACAGGACATTCCCTCAAGTCCCTGGACCTGCTAACAATGAAGAGCATTGACAGAAGGGTGTGTGAGAGCTGCTGAGTCTCTTCAAGGTTCAATGCCTGTTGAAGCATTTATATGCATATATGTGCATATATTTGAATATTTTTTTTCCTGTTGCTCTTGAAAGCATTTGAATGGATTTTCTAGGACATTCCTAACAAAATGCCATAGAGTGGATGGTTTAAATACCTTTTTGCTTTTCCTCATGTGACCTATCTTCTGGTGTCTGTATGTACAACATTCTTCTTCTTCTTTTTTTTTTTTTGAGACATGGTCTTATATAGCCCAGGCTGGCCTTGAACTTGCTATGTAGCTAAGGTTGCCTTTAACATGCTGATTTTCCCAACTTAGTTTTTCAGTGTTGGTATTAAAAGCATGCACCACTATATGAGGCCAAGTTTCTCCTTTTCATAAGGTTGGTAATCCTTCTGGATTAGACCCCACTACAACAGTCTAACCTAAAGCCGGGCATGGTGGCGCACGCCTTTAATCCCAGCACTCGGGAGGCAGAGGCAGGCGGATTTCTGAGTTCGAGGCCAGCCTGGTCTACAGAGTGAGTTCCAGGACAGCCAGGGGAACACAGAGAAACCTTGTCTCGAAAAACCAAACCAAAAAAAACCAACCAACCAACCAAACAAACAAACAAAAACAGTCTAACCTAAAAGTTTCTATTACAAATATGGATACGTTTTTTTGAGAGATAGAAGGTTAAAACATAAATATACAACATTTAGGGGGAGGGAAATTTAACATTTGATAGAATTCATCTTTAACTATCATGCCAGGTAAAATTAATGAAAATAAGGAGTGCTTGGAGCATTAGGATGCACCCCTGTAATCTCAGCAGTTACAGGGATGAGACAGGGGGATAGCTGTGAGTTTGAGGCCAGCCTGGGCTACAGTAGTCTTTAGGCAGCCTGAGTTACAGAGTGAGAATTTGTCTCAAAAAAAAATCAACAGCAGCAATAAAAAACAAAACAAGACACAAGACAATGTTACCTGTTTGGAGAGAAAGAGCTACAGGAAAAACCACTAAAAATTAATTTTTTTCCTGTGACTAGATTCTAATCAGATGACAGCCATTTGTATATATTTTTAAAATTGAATTTACTGTATGATACTATAAAATAATCCTATGACCCCTTTGACTGGTACCATTGATCAAATTAAACATGAAGTTTTTCTGCTTCTGGCTTCAAATTCTCTCAGAGGAGCTTCAGAGTACAGAACACACAGGAAGCTGCAGCCTGCTGAAGAAAAAGAGACCCCAGACAAGACCTTGAGGGATACTAAGAGACACGTGGACTTGCTTTGTTCACAGGGGAGCTTATTTGTAGCTCAAGTCATTCTAGAATTCATGATCCTCCTGCCTCAGCCTCCAAGGGCTTATTTGTAGCTCAAGTCATTCTAGAATTCATGATCCTCCTGCCACAGCCTCCAAGGTATTGCAGGTGCTACCATGCAAAATTGGACTTCCTTTGACAGACTTCTTATCTCCAAGGTTTTAGAAGATTCTTAACATTTTTATGAGTCCCTGGTATAAAGGACAAGATAAGATCCTTGCTCTAGGTGCCAGAACCAGTGGCTCAGTTCTTGAGGCAGAGAACATCCTGTCATTGAGGCATTGGGGGGGGGGGCTCTAGGCTCAGGCCCCTACCATGTATCTACAGCCACATGATGTATGTGACTTTCCCTCTTACCCAGAATGTACTGCAGGAGTGGTCAGGTCCTTAACAGCATACATGATCCTGTACTTCTGCTCCAACATATTCAGCCTGTTCTCCAGTTCGCACAGAGGGCCCATGCTGTATGGAAGAATTAACTGAAGGCTAGGTTCATCTTATTCATAAGGACAGCAGCTGGACAATAGATGATGGGTGTTTTATCTCGAGTTTTTTCAATCTCTTGAATTTAAAGTTTTTATCTGTTTCTATAAGACCACTAAGCATTTAATCTTAAAAATGACCACTTATAATATAGTTGCATGGAAACACATGATAAACTGCTCATAGCTTCCTCAAATTCTCCTCAAGGTCAGAACTCATCCCAGAATACTTTCATTTCTAACCTTGACTTTCATTTCTAATCTCCACTGCTTCAATTTATTGTGAGCATGTATTCTCATAGAGGATTAACTATATTGCATGTCATATATAACAGATATTATGATATATAATATATGATATATAATATATTATCTATTATATATGATATATAATATAATAGTTATAACTATTATATGACATATAACTAATTATTATATATCATGATATCTATTACATATGATATGATATATAATATATTATTTATTATATATGCTATATAATATAAATAGTTATAAGGTATATTACAAGTTTAGATTAAATTCTGTTCATTTATTTTTTTTACTCATTTATTAGATCCACCCCCCACCTCAGTTTAGCATGTTTGGAAAATGTGGGATTTGCCTAAGGATTTGAACAAATGTGATTTGAGCTCAAAGCTGATATCTATTCATTTGCACCATATAATAGACTTAAACACATATAGCTCTGAACTGGGTAGAACCAAAGTGTATGAAAGATATTGGTTAATATACATTTATGGAGAAAGAGTTACATGAATGACCACTAAGAAAGAAACTCTCTCCCCCCACATTTTAATGTGAGGTCTTTTCATCAAATGTGATTTGAGCTCAAAGCTGATATCTATTCATTTGCACCATATAATAGACTTAAACACAAAACTGGGTAGAACCAAGCTGTATGAAAGATATTGGTTAATATACGTTTATGAAGAAACAGTTACATGAATGACCACTAAGAGAGCAGCAGCAACAACAAATCATACACACGTGTTTTTTGTTTGTTTGTTTTTGTTTTTTTAGGTTCAGGGTTTAGACTGAAAGATAGTGAATTATAGTGAGATTTGATCCTCTTCCTCCTTAACAGGTGAACATCATCCCCTTGATTGCCAAAGCTGACTCGCTTTCCAAGAATGACCTACAGAGGTTCAAGAACAACATAATGAGCGAGCTGAACAGCAGTGGCATCCAGATCTACCAGTTCCCGGCCGATGACGAAGCGAGTGCTCAAGTGAACACCTCGGTAAACGGGATGCTCCCTGTGCTTTCTTCTCTCTCCCATCTGACAAGCAATGTATTTTTCCTCAAAATACATTGTGGAAATTCTCTTGCCTCCCCTCTGTCCCTCCCACTTTCCCTCTCTCTCTCTCCCTCTCCCTTCCCTCCTCCCTCCCTCCCTCCCTCCCCCCTCTCCCTTCCTCCCTTTTCATCCTTTCTTGGCAGGGTTTCATGTAGACCAGTTGGCCTTGACTTTACTGTGGCGTGTATAAGGCTGACCTGAAATCCTGGCTCTCCTACTTTCACTACCCGAGTACTGGGATTTCACATTGTAGACGCATCTGTTGGGACTGGAGTTCCCAACGCTATATTTTTATTGGTTGTGGTTTTCTGTAAAGCTCTCTATCCATTGCAAAGAGAAGCTTCCTTGATGAAGGGGGAAGACTCTACTACTGACTACTTATCCAGGGGACCTAAGTTCAATTCCCAGCACCCACATGACAGCTCACAACTGTCTGCAACTTCAAGATCTGACACCCTCAACAGACATACATGCAGGCAAACCTACCAGTGCACATAAAATAAAAATAAATGATCAAAGAAAGAACAAGCAAATAAAAAGCGTTTTTAAGAGTTCATTTGAGTTTATTTTTAGTTGATAAAAAAACATAAAATTATATATGGCTGGGATACCATGTAGTATTTGTGTGTGTGTATATATATATATATATATATATATATATATATATATATATACATTGCATAACATTTATATATATATTGCCTAACATTCATATATATATTGCCTAACATTCATATATATATTGCATAACATTCATATATATATTGCCTAACATTCATATATATATTGCATAACATTCATATATATATTGCATAACATTCATATATATATTGCATAACATTCATATATATATTGCATAACATTCATATATATATTGCATAACATTCATATATATATATATATATATATATACATTGCATAACATTCAAACCTAGAATCTTCTTTCAAAAGATTTTCTTTCAGGTTTTTGAAATATACAATGTGTTCTTGACATGTAAAAGCACCATAGTTTCTTCTGTGTGCATATGCCTGTTTATGTGGGCAGGCACATAGTATGTGTGTGTGTGTGTGTGTGTGTGTGTGTGTGTGTGTGTGTGTGTGTATGCACACGTGCATAAGCCAGGGCACAACTTCTGGAGTTGTTTTTCAGTTGTCTGCTTTTGTTTTTAAGACGGGGTCTCTCATTGGCTGAGATCTTACCAAGGCTAGGGTGGCTGACTGGCAAGTCCTCGGGACCCATTTTCCTGTTCTCATTTCCCCAGTGCTGACAGTACAAACATGTGCCACCATGCCTGTTCTTCTTATCAGACTCAGGTCCTTATGCTTATGCAGGAAGCACTTGATCAATGAAACTATCTTCCTAGCCCCCCTGAAGACATATACAATATTGTTTATTAGTCTGGGCAGTCCTGAAACTCATTCTGTAAAGCAGTCTGGTCTTGAACTCACAGAGGTCCATATGCCTCTGCCATCTTAGTGCTGGAATTCCCTCTCTTCCCTTTCCCTTCCCTTAGTGCTGGGATTAAAGTTATGCATTATCAAGCCCAGCTTAATTTTTATTTTTAATAGATTCATCTGTTAACTTATAAACTATGGCTCAGTGGTTAAAAGCATTGTTCAATGCTATGTTCAATTCCCAGCAACCACATGGTGGCTCATAATCATCTATAATGGGATCCGATGTCCTCTCCTGGTGAAGATAGCAACAGTGTACTCATATAAATAAAATAAATCCTAAAAGAATTAGTTTTCAGCCGGGCATGGTGGCGCACATCTTTGATCCCAGCATCTGAGAGGGCTAGCCTGGTTTACAGAGCGAGTTCCAGGACAGCCAGGGCTACGAAGAGAAACTGTTTTGAAAACCAAAACAAAACACAAAAAGAAAATTAAAAAAAAAATAGTTTTCATATCAACTCATCTATATTGTCTTTGTGTTTAGTGTAAAAAGAATGTGAAAAAAATTGTATGTATTAATAATCCAATTCTTTTTATCTTTGTATTGCATGCATCAGGATGCCTTGTTTTAGGAAATATTTAATTATATGTCAGCCTGGGATTAATGCTTATAAAAAACAATTAGTACTTATTTTCTGCCAAGTATTAAAATCTGACACAGGATAGATTATTTGTGTGGTTGAATGTACTAAACTACTTCACCTCTGTACTTTATATCCCAGAAAGAAAAGAGAAACCGAGCAAGCCGTATCATTTGGAGAGAGTTTAACGTGTATCATTTATGCTTGTTCAGGGGCTGTTGCCGTTGGCTGTCGTGGGAAGTACGGAGGAGGTCAAAGTTGGAAAGAGAATGGTCAGAGGCCGCCATTACCCTTGGGGCGTTTTGCAGGGTAAATATGAGAGTGTGTTTCAAGATGATGAAATCAATATGGACTGTGTCACCAATGCTCTCGAAATAGCATTTTAATCTGAGCCAGTGCTGATAAAATTCTAGCTAACTTGTAGTTTGCAGTTGCTGATGAGGGACACAGATTCTTCTCATTTAAGCTTCTTTTTAGAGTGAGTATGGGCCCTTACTATGCAACACTGGTTCTCAACCTTCATAATGCCGAGACCCTTTAATACAGTTCCTTAGGTTGTGGCGACCCCCAACCTTCAAATTATCTTCATTGCTACCTCCTAACTGTAGTTTTGATACTGTTATCAATAACAGTGTAAATACCTGATATACAGGATATCTGATATGCAGCCTCTGTGAAAGGCTTGGTTGACCCCTAAAGGGGTCAGGACCCACAGGTAGGGAACTTGGAGCAGCTATGATCCTTCCCTATAGGAAACTGCCAGTAGTGGACTTAGACCCATAGCTTCCAAATCTCCACATTTAACCAATGAGTCATATGCACACGACCTCTGCCTTCTTGAAATATGCCATTCATAATGCTGGGACTCATTTTAACAAAGCTAAAGGATAAATATTGGTACCTAAAAGTGTCACTGAACTGCCACCTAGATCCACCTGCCCAGTGTGGCACCTCCCAAAGTGGGCTGGGCCCTCCTACATTAATTAGTAATCAAGAAACTGCTCAGCAGACAGACATCCCACGGGCCAATCTGATGGGGGCAACTCCTTCCTAGGGATGTCATGTTGATAGCCAAGGTCAAATATCACATAGGCTAAAATCAATAGGAGAAATAATCGGTGAGTTGATAGGTTTTGTTGAAATATGCAAGATGTGTGTGTGTGTGTGTGTGTGTGAGAGAGAGAGAGAGAGAGAAAGAGAGAGACAGAGAGAGAGAGAATGAATGAATGAATGAATGAATGAAAATGAGTGAGGAAAACTTGGAGACATCATTACAGAGAGCAAAATGTTTGGGTTGAGAACACCCAGATGGTAGAAAGCTTATTCGGGAAAATAATAGAAACCCTCCATAATAAATTTATTACTGATTTTTTTTTGACAAGTGGAAAATGAAAACCACTGTGACTTTGTGAAGCTCCGGGATTTGCTTCTGTGCACGAATATGGAGGATCTGAAAGACCAAACGCACACTCAGCATTATGAGTGTTACAGGAGCAACAGGCTGCAGAAGCTGGGCTTCAGTGACATGGGCCCAGGCAACCGGCCAATGAGGTGAGTGCAGACGCGGCTAGTGGGCCGCCGGAGAGATGGCTCCGTGGTTGGGAGCACTGTTACAGAGGACCTGGGTTCAATTCCCAGCATCCACATGGCGACTGGTGATCAACTGTGACTCCAGTTCTAGCACCTTCTTCTGGCTTGTGTGGGCACCTGGCATGCACAAGGCATACACGTGTAAATCAACACTCACACGCATAAATGTCAAAGTGAGCATCTTTAAAAAGAAACTGATGTTACATATGAGTTGATCATTTAGACCTCCCATAAAACAAGGCACTCTCACGTCAAGAATGAGGTTGCGGCTCTTCGTGAATTTTTAGGTTTTTAACAAATTTGGACATGGATGGAGACAATTCTGGGAAACTACCACCCTGGTGTTCTCCTGACCTCACAGGCATTTCCACAGTCAAAACATGTCTCTATCCACAGAGTGTCCACCTCAGCAAACCCTGCCTCCTTTTACACAGTTGGTAGGGGCTCTCAGAAACCTCTGTGATTTTTTATTGTCGTTCTCTTGGGTATGAGATCTCCTGTTTACCACCCTCATGAGGTTGCCATTCCTTCCTGAGGTAAATAGTTTAATTTGGAGGGAATGTCACACTGGGGGGGACATGGCCCTACAGCAACTTGTTGTTGTGGGCTGGAAGTTCTTGTCGAGTGGCTTTCTCAATCTCTCTGTGTCTTCCTTTTTGAGACAGGATCACTCGTTAAACCTGGAGTTTGCAGACTTGGCTAGCTTATCTGGCCATTGAGCCCCAGGGATCCTCCTGAATCTGTTCTCACAGCCCTGGAGTTATAGACATGCACAGTTGCCACGTAGCTTTGAAGGGTTTTCATTGGGCTTCCGAGGAACCAAACCCAGATCCCCCATGAGCCTCTGCGGTGGGGCCATTCTACCGACTGAGCCAGTGCTTGCTGTGACCCTTGAATACACTTTCCCATTTTTGCATTGTCGTGCCAGGGAAATGGTAGTGATCCATCACACCACAGACAGGAGCCAATCTGATGTAACTCACAGCAGGGTCTTAATTCTATTTGAGCTAGCTCGGGCACCCCCAATGCACCACCGACAGGAAGGATGGTTTTGGTGGTGGAGCAGCCACGTCATAAACTTAATTTCTGCTCCCCTCTGCATAGGTGCTTGTTAGGCAGGAGGAGGGCTTGTAACCTGGTGGTGCAGGTTTGTTGGGGGGGGGGGCGGGGAGGGAGTAACCTGGAGATGCTGGTCTTGTTGATGGTGTAACCTGGAAAAGCTGGTCTTATTAGGGATGAGCCTAGAGACTGGAGCTAGGTTCGGGTTTTGTTGTGGGGACAACTTAGAAACGAATGCTAGGTACCAGCCTGTTAGTTTACCTAGAGAACTTAGGCCAGGTTCTCTAAGATAAAAGTTTGAACTTAAAAGACTTGGCCTCAGCTGGGCGGTGGTGGCACACGCCTTGAATCCCAGCACTTGGGAGGCAGAGGCAGGCAGATTTCTAAGCTCTAGGCCAGCCTGGTCTACAAAGTGAGTTCCAGGACAGTCAGGGCTGTACAGAGAAACCATGTCTTAAAAAAAACAAACAACAACAAAAAAGACTTAGGCTCTCAGTATGGATTGATGTTCGGCTGTTGTAAGTGCTGCAGTAGAGAGAGAAGCTTGTCAAGACGCTAAGCCTTCATTTCCTGAAGGAGCAGAAGGGGTTCAGCCTTGGAAAAGACTGATTCCCAGCTAGTCATTGTATTCAAACATTCTACAAGGTTAACTGGGGCTGGGAAAAGTTCCAGCTGCCAACGTCATCTTGTCCTTGCTGCCCGTGAGAACAGACAAGCCACACAAATCTTAGTCCCTTTTGACCATGGCTAGTGGTAATCAAATCTAAGAACTCCAGGTTTGCTAGGAGCGTCTTAGGACCAAGGTCTGTCTGTGCAGCTGCGAGTTCCCATGTAGTACCAAGTGCAGCCCTCCCAGACAGATAACATTCTTCAATGTTGTCTGATTTTTTTTTTTTTTTTGAGACAGGGTTTCTCTGTATAACCTTGGCTGTCCTGGAACTCACTCTGTAGACCAGGCTAGCCTCGAACTCTGAAATCTGCCTGTCTCTGCCTCCCAAGTGCTCGGATTAAAGGTGTGTGCCACCACTGCCCAGCATGTTGTCTGATTAACTCTACTGATTAACCCAAACATAGCACAGGCTTTACTGAAACATCTCAGTCAAAGGCAGACACAAAGGCTTTCCCAAAAAGCCAGACATAAAGCCTTCACTTGACATATCACTACAATGTTGTGGTAACCCCCAATCAAAAAATCATTTTGTTACTACTTCATACCTATAATTTTACCTATAATTTTGCTACCGTTTTAAATCATAATGTAAATATACATGTGATATATGACCCCTGTGGGGGTCATAATCCTCAAACAGATCCACAGCACACCAAATCTTCTCCTCAATCCTAAACTGTTAAGTGAATTATTTTTTAAAGGATGTCTTTATCTGAATTATTTTTGAAACCAGTCTCATACTTAGTTATATTTCGTTTTCCTAAAATACTGTTGTCCAAAAGATAAGAGACATATACAGCAGAGGACTGCCTGATCTGGCATTAGTAGGAGAAGATGGGTTTAACTCGTGAGAGACTTGAGGGGAGTGAGGAGTCCTGAAGGGATGGGGGACATCCTCTTGGAGACAGTGGGGAGGAGGAATGGAATGAGGAGCTGTGGGAGGGGCGACAGAAAGGGGAGTAATAGCTAGACTATAAAAAATAAAATTAATAATAATAATAATAATAATAATAATAAAAGATTATTATTAAACATTTGAATGTGGTGGTGCTTACCTTTAATCCCAGCACTTGGGAAGCAGAGGCAGGCAGATTTCTGAGTTCGAGGTCAGCCTGGTCTAAAGAGTGAGTTCCAGGACAGCCAGGGCTATACAGAGAAACCCTGTCTCAAAAAAACCAAACCAAACCAAACCAAACAAACAAACAAGCAAAAAAAACAAAAGAAAAAAAAAAGAAAAAAGAAATCACTGACATGATGTTTCAAATTTTCATGCTTGGTCATATACTCATGTAATTAATGTCTCAGTTTTTAATACCTCCTCATATAGAAATTTGGGCTGCTACTATACAGAATATTGGTGAGCGAAATTTTGGAAATACAGATTTATAGTTCACATGCTAATTCACATTAGCACTTAAAGATATATTATTTTACCTTTTTTTTTAAAGGTTTATTTTATTTATATGAGTATACTGTAGCTGTCATCATACACACCAGAAGAGGGCATCAGATCCCATCACAGATGGTTGTGAGCCACCATGTGGTTGCTGGGAATTGAACTCAGGACCTCTGGAAGAGCAGTCAGTGCTCCTAACCACTGAGCCATCTCGCCAGCCCCCTTACCTTTGTTTTGTATGCATCTGTGTGTGCATACATGGCAGAAGTCAGAGGACAGTGTGCAGGAGCCTCTTTTCTCCTACTGGGAGGATGGAAGGGAGGGGGTGTCAGCTCAGGACTTTCGGCTCAGCAAGAACTCTTTCCAGGCCTGCCAACCCCTGACCATTTATTAGCACTTAAATAAGAGACTAACCTAGAATAACAAACGTTCTCACTTTCAGTTTTCAAGAGATGTACCAAGCCAAGAGACGAGAGTTCCATGATCAATGTCAGAAGGAGGAGGAAGAACTCAAGCAGACATTCATGCAGCGTGTCAAGGAGAAGGAGCTGACCTTTAAGGATGCGGAGAAGGAGGCATGTACTACCCACCTCACATCCACTCTCCCCTTCCTGTTCCTCGAGGGGATACATTCTAGAGACTAGTGGATGTTTATTTTGGAAGAAACTTTACATCTCTCTAAAAGCAGCTATTCACTTTATAGGATCTTAATATAGCCTTTATGAAATTGTAGGCTGAAATGATATTTTTTTTCTAAGCATTTTGCTTTTTTCTTTTAAATGCTCCAAGTCTCTGATATAATCGGGCAGGGTCTGCACTCTCCATTCACCCAGCACCTGTGCTGCGTATAGCTCTCTCAGCATCGAGTTGCATGCTGGGAACCCTACAGATTGAGGATTGTCTTAGGGTTTATTGCTGTGAAGAGACCCCATGACCATGGCAACTCTGGGGTTGGCTTAGAGTTCAGAGGTTTAGTCCATTATCGTGGCAGGAAGCATGGTAACACACAGGCAGATAGTGATGGAGAGGTAGCTCCTCTTCATCTCCATCTTCTACATCTGGAGCCACAGGCAACAAACAGGAAGAGAGAGACAGTGGGTGTATTTTCAGCAACAGAGACCTCAAAGCCCACCCCCTAGAGATGTACTTCCTCCAACAAAGCTACACCCACTCCAATAAGACCCCAACTCTTTTTTTTTTTTTTTCCAGAGCCAGGGTTTCTCTGTGTATCCCTGGCTGTCCTGGAACTCACTTTGTAGATCAGGCTGGCCTCGAATTCAGAAATCCACCTGCCTCTGCCTCTCCCAAGTGCTGGAATTAAAGGCATGTGCCACCACTGCCAGGCAAGACCACACCTCTTAATAGTGCCTTTTCTATGGACCTATGGGACCAGTTGTAATCAAACCACCATGGGGATCTTGGGAACTGCCTCATTTCCATAGCTCCATTAGGCATTGTCATGAGTGAAGTCCCTCTGTAGCAGCTATAATCCTGTGACCAGGCTTGGGACTACCTAGGGTACCTTTTGAAATCTATGTGAAGACTTCTTGATCCCACAACTCTCGCCTTGTACATGTACACAGAACTAGCATCACGAAGTAGAACCCAAGATTTATAATTTGAACCTTCTAAGGGCATCAGATGAAGCCATGCCTGGTCTCACTTGATTACTAAGGCTGGGGTTGCTAAGGAGAACTCTGGTAGTACACAGTAGTGAATCCCAAGGTCACTGGAACACCAAGACCTCCCAACCCTTCAGGGCTATTCTTTATTATATGTAAGTACACTGTAGCTGTCCTCAGACACTCCAGAAGAGGGAGCCAGATCTCATTACGGATGGTTGTGAGCCACCATGTGGTTGCTGGGATTTGAACTTATCACCTTCGGAAGAGCAGTCGGGTGCTCTTACCCGCTGAGCCATCTCACCAGCCCACGCCACCAAGGTCCATTCTTATATTGTCGAATAAAACTCGTTTCTTACTATATTAATCTCTTTAGCAAAGGATTACTTGGACATATCCTGAACATTATTTTGAGAACTTCCTTGTATCACTGATTTCAGCTTTCAAGAATTTTATTATTTCTACTTAGTTATGAATTCAATCTTTAATCTCTGCTGCCTCTCATTTTACTATATGCAGTTTTTATAAAAGCCACCTGGCACCTTGTGTGTTTTGCTAATTAAATATCTCTTTTGCACTTACCACCAAACCTCATGACCTGAATTCCATCCTTGGAATCCCATCAGGGATAAGTGAATAAATATAATAATCTTTTACAATTAAAAAAAAATATATATACAAGACTATACCAGAATGGAATCACCCATGCTAAATGATGTATAATCAAAGGAAGCTTCAAAATGAACCAGTTATGGTTCAGCAAGGTGACTCAGCAAGTAAGGGTGCTTGATGCTGAGCCGGGTGACCTGAGTTAGATCCTGGGAACTCCATGGTGGAAGGAGAGAACCAACTGCAAGAAAAACTCTTGAGAGAATGTAGTCAGCTTGAATTAGTGTAAGAAAGTGTCTCTTTTAAACCTGTAAGAAAAGTAAACTTTCAAACACCCATCTGGATTTTGCTCCTGGTTTCTGCTTTCTGGTTTCTGTTCCTCCTTCTTCCTTTAAATGCCTACTTTGCTCACCCCCTTGGCATCCCATTATATTTTATGTAGTAATATAAACTATTAATATAATAGGTCCATTAGAATGGCCCACTGCCTGACTCTAGAAACAGAAATAGTAGCCAATTATTAGAATTATTAGAAGCTTAGTTTTAAAATTTTTATCTTTTGACAGTTTTGGGGCTACTCCAAAGGTGACTGTTAACGACTTCCAAACCTTGAGGAGTAGAGGAATGATACCCTTGACCCCTCTTTTTTTTTTTTTTTTCAAATTTATTTATTTATGTAAGTACACTGTAGCTGTCCTCAGATATTCCAGAAGAGGGCATCAGGTTTCATTGCGGATGGTTGTGAGCCACCATGTGGTTGCTGGGATTTGAACTCTGGACCTTCGGAAGAGCAGTCGGCGCTCTTAACCACTGAGCCATCTTACCAGCCCACCCTTGACCCCTCTTAAGAACTTCTGTACTCCTTGTGGAAGCTCAAGGGTTTTAAATACGGTTTTCTAGGGTCATGCCTTTTGGGTTTTATGGATCTTTGTGACAAGGTTACTTCTCATTTTATAGCTGCAGGACAAGTTCGAGCACCTGAAGAGAATCCAGCAAGAGGAGATCCTGAAGCTGGAGGAAGAGAGGAGAAGACTAGAAGAACAAATCATAGATTTTTATAAGATGAAGGCTGCTTCTCAGGCAGCACAGGCTCAGATGTGTACCAACATAAAGAAGGACAAAGATCGTAAGAAGTAATCGTCTCTCACTGTCCCGTCTGATTTCAGAACCCCATTATCTTCCATTCATGTACCCACTTAGCTCGGACTGAAATTCTAATGTTTTCAAAAATGATTCAGCACGTGCCATTCTCCACAAGAGCGCCAAATACTGGGGAGGACGATATGTTGTTTTAAAACAAAATTTCAATTGTGGGAGGAAGATAAGATTTTTTTGTTTTTTGTTTTAAGCAGAATTGCAAGTGTTCATTTTTAACCAATGAAGGCTCAGAGCCAGATGCTGGCGTGAAAACCTGCTAGTTCAGAGGGGCAGAGAGAGGGTACCCAGCTGACCTTTCTTCTCGGCTGAAGTGACCCACACTGAATTTCTGTCTCTTGTGCCATCCCAGATAACCTCCTTCCTGTGCATCTCTCTATCTATTCTCCTGACTATTTTTTTCCCTTAATAATCCTATGTTCACTTCTTGTCAATTGGCTGCTTGCTCTACCTCTTGACCTATGGTTGACTTTATTTAATCCTGTCTAAAATATTCAACTAGATTAAAGGTATATGCTAAGGCTGAGCCACACCACATCTAGAAACAGGCTTTCCTATAAATAACACAATCTCGAGGCTCACAGTGTAATCAAATATCCTGTAGCATTTCCCCATTTTTGTCTAAAAAGGAAAGGTTTTAACTTTAAAACTGTTTACGACAATGAAGCTATTTCTGCTAAAGCTTTTCTACAGTGTCGAGCTTGGTTGTATTGGGCAGTCTTAGGATTAAATATTTTTGAGTTCAAAGTTCTGTAAAATGTTCTTGTCAGTCTCATATAAACTCAGCAATTTGAACATCCTAGTAGTCTGTGGTCTGAAGCTGATCTTTGGGTGGTGTTTGTCAAATTAATGGCAATCCTGATTAGGTAGAACACAGCAGTCAAGCCCAAAGGTGTCCACTGTTTGCACAAGCAACAGACTATCCTGAGACAAAGCCCCTGGTGGTGTGCCTTTCCAGGGGACACCCCTCATGCCTAAGCAAGATGGTGGGCTGTCCTCAAGAAGCTCGCCAGCCCACTGCAGCCTTCCCTGCATGGAGTCCACCACAACCCTAACCCTAGTGGGGTGGGTGGTGGTTTCCTTTTCTGGCAGGTTATATCTTTTCCAGGGCAGAATGTTTTTTGGCAACAGAGAAGGTAACTTTCAATTGTTGATTTATACTAAATTTGTTCTCTAGCAAATTTAACGTTCCAGCCTTAAACATGATGCCAATTTACCCACTACTTTTTTTTTTCAGATGTTTTGTCTGTCTTGCCTGTATGAGCTACATTAAATTTAATGTTTTTGCTAAGTTTTGATAGGCTTTCCATTTTTATTCATACCTCCCATGGCCAGGTATCCTTGCCATTTATCTGCCAGTTAGTGGTTTTCCATTGTAATGACCATACATGCAGACCATTGCACAAACACCGTGAATTGGATAGGATTGTGTGGTATACCTGCAATATGCTTTATGCTGTAATATGCAAAAAAAATTCATTTTACTAGGGACATATGCTGGAGCATTGTCAGGTTAATTTGTATAGGTATCCCCATAATATGCACAACTTCTAATAAATGTGTTATTAAAGAATCAGCCTTTTTATAACTTAAAACAGTTGCATATTGAAATCCTGAATATATACTGATGTTATGGTACACATACTTCAAATTTCCAAACTCTGCAAAATGAAACACATCTATTTACCAAATTTTATTTCTTTGGGTAACTTTTGGATTACTTCCTGCAGGTAATGGAGTTTGGTTATACAAAAAACAATTAGGACACTTACTTATAATTTCTTAGCTTGTTCCCAAGTGATAGAAAAATCTTTCTTCCAACTTTTGCTGTTAAAATGTGTCTTATAAAATTCTGAGGCTTCTAGCATATTTCCCATGAATAGCTGAGCAGTCTCATCATTGCCTTGTGCTAAAGGGCCCCATAGACCCATATGGGATCTGATATGTGTTATATACAACAGATGATTTCAATTTCTGATTACTTGTTGTAGAATAAATACAGAAGTTAATTTTGAATCATCTGGAATAAGTTCAAAAGTTTAAATATGTAAAATAATGTTTTCTGGCACATTGAGAGTCAGTAACTATATTGAGAGATTCAAGAAAATCTAGTAATACTATATGGCAGTTTACTTATTTTTTCTTGACTTATAACCTGCCTTTCCTGATTTATTTGCATCAGTATAGAATGTAAGGACTTCAGAAATTGGTGTTGCTTTTACTATATGAGGTGGAATCCAGTTTTGTTTTTTTTTTTAATAAACTGAAGTCTCATATTTTGGGGATATTTGTTGTTAATCTCTTCAAAAAAATGGTTGCAAGCTCTTTGCTAATGTTTGTTTTCTGCCAGTAATTTTGCAATTTCAACACCATTAAGTGGTACCATAATTTCTGCTGGATCTAATACTAATTGACCAAGTCTCATTTTCCCTTTCATAGTTTTTAACAGGTTGAGCATTATTATAAATGGACACTGTGAAGGCAAATTTTTCGTTTTCTTGTAAAGGTATAGTAAAAAACAAGTCTTTTAAATAAATCATTATAATGGACCATCTCTTAGGTAATAAAGAAGGCAAGGGGATACTAGGCTCTTAAATATGTTAATATTCTCCTTGTTTTAGATTTCTTTTTAATGACAAATATAGGAGAATTCCAAGGATGGGTTGATTCTTCAATATGTTGAACACTTTGCTGCCCCTGTAGCAGCTGCCCTAGTGCTTTTACTTTTCCTGAAGTTGAAGGCCATTGCTTCATCCATACAGGTATATCAGCTAATCATTTTAGAGGCAGGGCAGTTGGTACTTTTGAAAGACCAACAGCTGTTGTGTCCTGCTTATATACAATCTGAAATGGTCTGTACTGGTTTTGATAATACATTTTGACATTTTTCTCAGAAGCATTCTTTATGGTTTGTTTCTGAGATTGGAGGAATGTTAATGTGTGTTTTTCATTGCTGCAACAATCCTTGTCCCTATAAATTTACAGCTATATTAGGCACATATGGTTTTAGTTTTCCTATTTATCCTTCTGTCTGTATACACTCAACCCACTTTGCACTCTGTTTCACCTGAGATAAAGTTCTATTCCCTAGAAGCTAAATATTTACCTCCTGAAGAGGCCAATCTGGATACCAAGATTTTGGTGAAATTATTATTATCTTGGCTTCTGTGTCTACTAAACCTTCAATTTCAACACCATTTATTTGTATTTGTAGCTTTGGTTTTTGATCATTTATAGTCATTTTGCCAAAATACTTGGTTTCTGGTCTGTCCTGAATTTTTTGTTTTATTTACTGAAGCTGTCCTGTCCTCAATTACATCCAGAGCAGTATTGTTTCTAAACAACAGGCATTAAATCTTTTAATTGCTCTGTGGACGAGTTTCTCTTTTGCTAACAGGGAATGATTGAATCAAATTTGATATTGGAACCTGTGGGAGGCCCCCTAAGGCATTTCCCAATAGCAAACGGTCACCTTGTCTGTCCCTTCTTAATAAGCACTAATTAGTCCAATGCTGGCCTTTGCTACAGCTTCTATATATTCCAGAATGCTGGGGCCTTCTTTTTGTATTATTGCTAGAAAAAAAACATTGTTTCTAGGAATGCCATACCTACAATCCCTTTTCAAATGACCTTGCTTACCACAATGAAAACACCTGACATTCTGTTTTTTTCTTAAAATGTTTAGAAATTACTTCTCCTATCAGAGTAGCATAATAACGGTGAGATTCAATATCAACCATATTTCTAATCCATTCATCTATTGGTGCTGATCTTGTCTTTAAAGGCCTAATCATACTTTTGTATTCTGAATTAGCATTTTCAAAAGCCAAAGATGTGATTAATATTTATCTGACATCTGAATCTGATACTATTCGATTACAGCTGAAGTCAATCTTTGCAATACATCAATGAGGGCTTCTTTTGTGCCTTATATAATTTTAGAAAAGAACTCAGACTTTTCTGACTCTTCAGTCTTATCCCAAGTATTTAAAGCTGCTAAACGACATAGCAGCAAGGGCTGATCATCAAATTCAATCTGTCCTTGTAACTCAGCATATTAACCTTTACCTAGCATCTGATCTTGAAAAATATTAATAACTCCAGCCTTATATCATTCTTTGGACCTAGCTTCCTCTTTCCATCATGTTTGCCATTGTAACTGAGGACAAGCTTCAATTATTGCTGTTGCCAAATCTTTCCAGTCTTGGGGTATAATTCTTTTCTGAGTGTTTCATGAATTTAATATCTGCTTCACATAAGGGTAAATGCATAAGATATGAATTGACAGTTTCCTTAAGTCTCCTCAAATCTAATATATCTACAGGATTCCATTTAACTTCTCTATAATCTCGGTATTTCCTATCATCTGGTAGTTGTTCTTGTATAGTAACTGGATAAACTAAGGTTGGTTTTCTCATAATATTGGACTGCCCTTCTTCAGTTTCATTATGCAGTGGCGCAGTAGGTTCTTGTCTAAATTCCTCTGTCTGTGTCTGAGTATTTTTCTTATTTTCATCTATAAGTCTTTCTAAGGCTTGTATCTTATTAATCCACTTTTCATATGTGGCACAATTATCAAGTCATTTTTCTTTTTTGCATAATAAATATGACATTTCCATATTCATAACATAACAACATAATATAAATAACACAATCTCAGGATTTAGTGTGATCAAATGTCATGGAACAAATTTTCATAATGTACATGGCATTAAGGATAAAAATATGAATTACCAGGTTGATAATAATCATAGTCGGTATTATGTCAATCTCAGATCGTTATTTTTTAATTTTCTGCTTCTATTTTCAAGCATCTAAAATATCACTATACAAGGTCCTAACACCCAGTATTATGATATTTACCATCCTTAATATGAAAAATATTTTTCCTTTTAATATTACTTAACTATCTCATTGAGGGCTCCCCTGGTGTCTTACCAAATCTGATGGCTTCTCAGTTTGTCTTTCGCTGTTGTGATTTCTCTGTCCATGTGGTACTGCCCCATGTTGGGCACCTTTTTTTTTTAAACAAAATCTCAATTTTTCAATTTTATCCATGAAGACATGAGAGCCGGCTGCTGGGGTGAAAGCTGGCTAGCTCAGAGGGACAGAGAAAGCACCTAGTTGACCTTCTTCCTCATCCAACATCCCACCAACAATGCCTGTCTCTTACACTGTCTCAAACAATGTCCTTCAAATTGAATGCCCCCTGTGTCTACTTTCTGCTTGACTCTCAATCTGTCCTTCTGACTCTCTC
The DNA here is from genome assembly GCA_902729485.2 of Mus minutoides. Taxonomy (NCBI): domain Eukaryota; kingdom Metazoa; phylum Chordata; class Mammalia; order Rodentia; family Muridae; genus Mus; species Mus minutoides. The sequence goes on from LR749541.1 coordinate 3,542,328, forward strand.
TTATTCTGTATGTTTTATTTCTTAATAATTCCTGTCAACTGGTTGCTTGCTCCACCTCTTGACCTGCGGTTGATTTTATTTAATCCTGTTTATAATATTCAAGCAGAAAGCTCTTGGATTAAAGATGTGTGCTAAGACTGAGGCATACCACAACTAAAACATGGTATTTCCAGTAAATAACACAATCTCAGGATTCACAGTGTGATCAAATATCCTGGAACAAAGATACCATGTATAACTCATCAGATGATGCAACATAGACTAATACTCAGTAGTACCTAGTAAATATTTTATTAATTAAAATAGCCAAGGATGTATAGTATAGCATAAGCAGATATGGTCAGAAGGAGAAAATTCCATTTTATGTGAAAAGTAGAGAAAGAGAAACAAATCTACAATGAGTCTTACATATGTTGGTAAGTCACCTTAAGATGAGAAGAATCTTTGTTCTGATCATTTATTTATCCATCCTAGGCATAGGACAATTCTTGACACACAGTGAATACTGTTAGAAGAATAAATAACTCCATAAGTCGTGTATTACCTGTATTTTATGCATGGATAGTTTCATTCAGATAATTGACTTTTAAACATTTTATAGAGTGTTACTGCTTTTTAACATGGCTGTGAGTTATATTGCTGGAATGCTTTTATATTGCTATTCTTTAATCTTAATGCATTGTTTGTAAGATTGGTACTGACAACGTTAGATAAATAAAATCAATAAAATTCATGTTGTGTGCTAGTTATTTTTCCACCCTTCTTCCAAATTACTTTATATAAGTATCTTAAAGGAGAAACCCCTCTGCTAACCCATGGATACAAGGATCCAGTTTATTGTGGTTGGGAAAGAATGCAGGACAGCTTGGTTCACATCATGGAGGGCTAGGAAATAGAGATCAAGACAGAAAGTGGCTAAGCTACAATCCCAGTGACCAATTTCTTCTAGTTGTCTCACATTTTCTAAAGCCTACCCTAGTAACATCATCAACTGAGTCCCAAACTTGGAAAATGTGAACATGTGCAGACAATTTCAGATTCAAGCCATTGCATTACGTTAGTGGACCAATGTGGTATGGCCGTCTCATAATACGAGATGGATATACTCCATTTACAGCAGTACCCAAGCTGTATCTCTTATCACATTTTCTCAGTGCCTAAGTTCATAGTCTCTTCTGTGGCTGCAAACAAACTCCTAGCTGTGATCCCCCGGAAGATAAAGGATAAACAAGTTTATGTGTCCAAGATAAAATGCTGAACAAGATCATAACTCTGTAAGGAGAGAAGTGCCGCGCATAGAAAGGAGTTATTGGGCCAAACCAAGACTGAAACATAGCAGGGAAAGCTTCATGTTCAGCTTCAGGGTCACAAGTTGGTAATCATCTGACCTCCAACGCGTGTTCTCAGACTCATTCCTGTGGTCTTGCACGTGGTCTCTTAGGTTGGCTTCATTCATTCCCTGTATCTTTGCTTAGAAAATATCCCTTGTTCCCAGCACTTCCAACATTGAAGCTTTAGAGGTCTCTCCTGCTGGGAGCCTCCCAGCCCAGAGAAGGTAGTGGTGGAGTCACAGGGTAGGGCTCTGGGGATAGCTTTAAAGTCTGAGGGTCTCAGGGCTTTCTAGCTCTCTAACTGTATTGAAATGCAGATAATAACTTCTAAAAAGTCCTAGAAACCTTCTTGCTCTTTCTGAGGGTAGAAGACTGCTGGCTTAGGTGATTGACACCTGTAGCCTAACAGGGAGGATTAAGCAATGTGGACTTTGTTCTATCTCAGCAGGAACTGCTGGGCTCTAACTTTCAGTCTGCTTTCAGTCACAGGAAGAAAAAGGGACACTTAGAGAAGTGGTTGTAGAGTTTATTACTAACTTATAAAAAGTTTCCTATGAAAGCTATCTAAGGGGAAAAGCAGAATGATCCAAAGTGGGGAAAGGAAATAATTCTACTCTAAGTGGGGAGAGGCAAAAAATTCTAGTCTAAGTTGGGAAGGGCAAAAGACTCTTTTCTCTCTCTCTGTCTTCAGTACTTATACATCTTTCAGAATACATGATCACATGTTACAAAGTTCATCACAAGTTCACACAAAAATCAACTCATATATTGAAATAGAAGTTTACAACGGCAAATGTTCACATGCATATCCATTAGGAGTCATTATCTGGCTAAACATCCATCACCTGTCTCAGCTCCACAGGTTTACTGAAGGGTTAAAACCATAGCTAAGTTATTAGTGAAGTTTTGTATAGATAAACCCAGTCAATATTTTATCTTCTGTCCTAGCACCTATAATAAATTGTTAGTTTCCCTTTTATGAGCTTTGGTTAATTGTTTTACAACCTCTTGGAATGTGCTCTGAGTAGGAGAAAGCCTGGTTACCATCTAAGAGCAATTAACTGGTGACACTTGGGAGACTGGCAGAGTTCTCATTGCAGTTTTGACTATCAGAAAAGGACATAATAGCAGTCCCACTATAAAAGAGCTTAATAATCACGGATATAATTTTAGAAATTCTCATAGGATCGTCATTAAGACTTAAGTCATCTATTTGTCTATATAGCATCACTACAAGACAGTACATCTTCATGGATCTGCAGAGATCTGCTCCAAAGGGGTGTGCTACTACTTAGTGATTGTTATATATGTTTAATAATAACAGGAAAAGCACATTAATAGCAGGAATCTTTCCTAAAATGAATCTCTTACAGCCTTGCTTAATAAGGATGCACCTGTCGCAGATTATATAACAATCCAAAGCAGGCCATTTCAGGATGATCACCTGCTAATTGTCAGCTTGTCCCATTATGGCTCCTGACATCTCCCCACATTCTTTGTGACAGGGTCTCACAACCTATCCCTAGATTGGTCTAAACTTGTTATGTAGACCAGGTTGGCCTAGAAGTAGATCTATTGCGGAGCTTCTGAGATCATGCTTGAGGTTTAAGATATGGAGGCATCTATATAGTTTAAAGCTGTTGGTCTGTCTGCTGGGGCAGTGTCTCAGCTAGTTGTCTAAACTTATCCTGACTTCTCTGCTGTTCATCCCTGTGGCTCTCACTTCTGCTTCCGGTGCTGTTTGTCTCCCCTCTGCCTCCTTTCCTGTCTCCCTCACTATGCTGCATCTCCTGCATCTGCACCTGCATGTCTGCCTGCCTGGACGTTCTGCCCCAGCTTTGGTTGTCAGCTGTTTATTAAACAAAAGGCCACATTCCTTACTCATCTAGTTGGCTGGGGAAGGTCACCTTCCCCATGGCAGCCTGCCTTTCTTTTAAAGGCAAGTGATTTGCTTATCCTGCTAGCCAGCATTGCTGACTCCAAATAACAATTGAAAACCTAAGGGCACTCTTTTTCATAGCCAGAAAATACAATATATGTGAGACATTTATCATTCAAACCTCTCTAGTCCCTGTTCCATCACTGTGGACAAATTACTTGACGGAGATATCTTAGAAGAGTAAAGATTTTAGCTAATGGGTTTAAATAGTTTATTCTTCTGTAGTATGGAAGCTGTTGTAAAGCAGTTTAGTTCACATCATGGAAGGCTGGGAACAGAAAGATATAGTCAAGAAGCCAGGGATAAGACACTACAGAGGGCCTATTCTTAGTGGCTTCTTCTTCCAGCTAGGGTCTACCAAGTGAAGTTTCCATAATGCCCGAAAATAGCACCCCAAGCTAGATTCTAAGCATGACCTTGTTGAAGACATTTCCTATGCAATCCACAACATTGTGTAAACATCACTCTGCTACATCCCCATGACTTCATGAAAGTAAATGTGTACACAAAATATACCTAAGCATGTCTTCACACCAATCTTCATGTGTGCTCTGGTGCGGTTGCATGTATATGCATGCTAGATTGTCTGTGTAGGTGCCTTAGAGTTTCACTGCTGTGAACAGACACCATGACCAAGGCAAGTCTTATAAGAACAACTTTTAATTGGGGCTGCTTACAGGTTCAGAGATTCAGTCCATTATCATCAAGGCGGGAACATGGCAACATCCAGGCAGACACAGTGCAGGAGGAGCTGAGAGTTCTACATCTTCATCTGAAGGCTGCTAGTGGAAGACTGGCTTCCAGGCAGCTAGAGTGAGGGTCTTAAAGCCCATGCCCCCAGTGACACTCATACCTACTCCAACAAGGCCATAGATCCAAATAGTGCCACTCCCCTGGGCCAAGCATATACAAACCATCACAATAGGTGTTTATGAGTTCTCATTTTCCATTGGTGTAAGTATATGCAAGACATGTATATGCTCATATTTAAGTGTCTGAGTGCTTCAGGGTTGTGGAATCAGCCAGGCTGGGAGCAACAGCAGTTGGGGGAGAGAGTCTAGTACACATCTACTTGGGTTGCAGAGGCCAGGTCCTAGGTAGCTGGAGTCCATTGCCTGAAAGTGGGAAGTCTCTGTGTCAGTGCACAGAGACAGGCAAGCACCAGTCTAGGCTGATTATTAGTAATGGGAGGAAATGTGCAGTAAATAATTAGCAGATCTTTCCTTTTGTTGATCTTCATGCCATCCAAATTACTGAATAAATAATTAATCCCTTAATAAGTCAAAATAAGTTGCAATTACGATTATGAGGTAATTTCTTCTCATTGTTAAGTACTGTGGGAAGGCTGCCTGCCCAGAGAAGTAACACACTAGAAATGTTATTAAGTAATGGCTATCCTCACATTGTTTGCATTGCATCGTTTTTATTATACTATAATTTGAAAACACGAATTAAATTCAGATAATGATGTCCTTCCTAATTTCTCATGTTTCAGACTTTATTGGGCAATTTCATATATTAACCTTCCAAATCAGTCTTAGGATTTTGTTGTTGTTGTTGTTTGTTTTAGTTACTCCTATTAAAGAAAAAGTGTTAAGTTTCTGATGAGCTAATAATGTAGATTACTTCAGGGGGAATCTGTGTGTGTGTGTGTGTGTGTGTGTGTGGTTTTTTGAGACAGGGTTTCTCTGTGTAGCCCTGGTTGTCCTGGAACTCACTCTGTAGACCAGGCTGGCCTCGAACTCAGAAATCCGCCTGCCTCTGCCTCCCAAGTGCTGGGATTAAAGGCCTGCGCCACCATCAACCGGCTCAGGGGGAACCCTTTAATGGTGGGTTTTTTCATGCACCTACTTGGTGTATGGAATTGAGTCTGTAGACTGGCAAGTTCATTTTGAGACGTCTGAGCCTCTGTTGTATTTCTTCTTGGCCACACTGCTGAAAGACACCACAGGCTGCCGCCCATTCCATTCATGCCGCTTTTAGAGACTGCAGTATAGTCTTTATCCGCCATTTTGAGGCATCCTTATGTTCACACGGCACACCTAATTCATCATGACAGTATGCTGCCCCTTGCCACATACTGTTAGGTGCCCACTCTGGGATTCCCAATCAAGAACACTATACTCAAGGAAATGGCTGGCCTTTGGTTGGATGTCCCATCACTCGTCACAGGGAGCATGCAACCGTTGCCACAGCAAGGAGGCGCATCATCCTCTACCACGAGGGACAAGGTGGCCATATTGAGATGGCTTCCGTGGACAACCCACTCACAGATAAACTCCAGTTGCACGTCTCATCATGCATTGCTGGGACACCTTAACTACTCCTCCCAAGCTCACGTTTGGTCCTTTGTGCTGTCTGACTCTTCCCGTGGAAATGTGATTAGATGCTTGTTCACCCCAGCAGGGTACCAATCACAGACAAGGAAACAACTCCAGGACTCACTAAGTTCAGTGTAGTGAGACAGTGAGTTGATTTGGGTTACTTGGGGGGAGTATGGATGAAGCATTACAGGAGCAGGAGCGAGGAGGACCAAGAAGCAGATGCATCTCTGAAAGCTCATCGCAGCATGAGCGATGACATCCAAAGCTACACCCCGGCATTTGATGTCACATGGTCATCACGCTATTCTTTTTTTTTTTTTTTTTTTTTTTTTTTTTAATTTCAGGAGCTGCTGTCATTCAAGGATGTCTCCGTTGATTTTTCTCCAGAAGAGCAGGAATGCCTAGACCCTGCTCTGTGGAATTTGTATAGAAATGTGATGTTGGAGAATTATAGAAACCTTGTCTCTCTGAGTGAGGATCTCTCCCCTATAGAATTCCCAACACCCTACCCACATTTCACTCCCTTCCTTTATAAAATATTTCTCTGGAGCTTACACGTTGCAGGGAAGTTGTGGACAGGTTCATTTTAACTGTATTTCCTTTTAAAATCTCCTTCCTTGATGGAGGATGCTTATTACACTCTCACTGGTGGTAATTGTAGGAGTTTGTTGGCATGAAGTGTCATGAATTCCAGTCCAAATCTTCCCTTTGATTTAGTCATATGTGCGAGTGAGTCTTTCATCTCCAAAGTGAAGATTCTTCATGCGTACTCTACTGTAGGAAACCACTGGGGGAAAAGCTGAGCAATGTAAGCTGAAAATAATTCTATGTAAGCTGAGCAAGCTAGTAAACAGCATTCCACCATGGCCTCTGCATCAGTTCCTGCCTCCGGGTTCCTGCCCTTTTTGAGTTCCTGTCCTGTTTCCTTCAGTGATGAACAGTGATATAGAAGTGTAAGCAAAACAAACCCTTTCCTCCCCAAGTTACTTTGGTCATGGTGTTTCACAGCAATGGTAACACTAAGACACACACCATAGTCAAACTAGAAATATCCAAAGATTAACTGAAAATCAAGAAAGAAACAAGCAAAATCAACACATATCTAGGAAAGCATGATCTCAGTTACAGAAATATGTAATCAGAAATAGAAACTTAAAAGTGAAGCCAGAGGTGGTGGTACACGCCTTTAATCCCAGCGCTTGGGAGCAGAGGCAGGTGGATTTCTTAGTTTGAAGCCGGCATGATCTACAGAGTTCCAGAACAGCCAGGGATACAGAGAGAAACCCCATCACAACAAACAAACAAACAAACAAACAAACAAACAACAAAAGTTATATCTTTAAAGTCAAAGAAAAAGACTATCAATATAGGATTCTGTATTCATCAGCGCATTCTTTCCAGAACAAAGTGGGAGTCAGGTTGCCCTGACATGCCATGATATCTAATACATATCTAAAAGTGATTTGAAGCAACTATATGGAAATGCAAAAAAATATATATTTACATTGTACGAAATTCTTAAGAGAATTGCCAAAAATAATCTATACAGCAAAGACCTATCATTTTTGTCCCTACTCAGCCTGTAAGTAATAACTTGCAGTGTCAATCAAGGCTGTGGGAAGCCAGAAGTGGTCTGCCTCCAGGTCCCTTAGACTGAGAACTGCCAATGAAGACAGGCCTCATTCAGGCGGGCTTTGGGTGGGGTGCCACCATCACTGGAGACCGTTTCCTATTTGCACCTCCGGTCCAGCTCTTGCGGCCAGATGGTTGCCCTCACAACTCACAACTTGGACTCCCAGGGAGGATTATTCCTAGCCACCTCGGAACCCAAACACTCTCCTGGTCACCGCGGAACCCGGAGACCCGGGAACCCAGATACCCCGGAACGGAACCCTGAGGAAACCGGAGACCGGAGAACCCGGACACCCTGGAACGGGACACCGCGGAAAAGAACCGTTCCGGAATCGGTACAAGGTGAGTCGGGGCTCGGCCTCCGAGCAGGGAGGTGGTTGCTGTAGATGCAGCGGTGCGGGATTGGCGGCGAGTGCCGGGTCGGCTCGCGGCGAGGGCACAAGGCTGGCAGCCCGATGGTGGGATACTGGGGACACCCCGACTCCCCGTGTGCGGGTCTTGCCCGAGAAAAGCCCTGGGCTGGGGTCCGCACCCGCTTCTCCTGAGCGGCCTGCACCTTGGACAGTAAATTCCTACGAATTTCCCATGCCTTCACGTTAAACTGTCCCCGCGTAGATGTCAAACAAATTCTTGTGCTTTTTATATTTCCCCCGCACGGTGCACATCGGGTAGCAATGCGAAAGGACTTGTTTTGTGTTCGTGAACCGTGCGCCGGTGCAGAAAGCACTGGACAGTTATTAATTAGACTCCTAGTAAAACTTTGCACGTCACTCTTCTCCCTAGGCACGGGCACTTTAGCACGAAAAACCTTTGGGTTGAGCTTTCCCTTGGCTGACTTCAGAGGTGATATATATGCCTTTTTTCTGTTTTTGGTACTGGATTTCAGTACTTCTGACCTCAAGTGCAGGTACTAGGTGCTACGGGTGCCATGTCCCAGATTAGTTGTTGTTAAGGACCCTGGGATTCTGTCCTCGGGCAGATCTGTGAGCCCGCAGCCTTTAAGGCTGGTTACCAAAGGGATACAGGGAATATTTAGTATATTTTATCTGAAGACACTTCATTTATTTACATATCTTGGCTACTGTAATATTATAACTGTGTCCTCATCTTGGTATATTTACCTATATTGTGACTTATGGGTCATACAGTAAGTCAGCTTTAAGTTTTTTTTTTTTCAAGAGCTTTCACGTTATTTAAAAATTCATATAGTCACCTTGCCAAGGATGCCCCTCCCCGTGTTTATGTTCCCTAGACCCCCTTCCCCACTTTTGCTTTTCAGGTAACCCATTCTGGCCTGGAAGTTTCCTTTTTTTTTTTGGTTGATGCCTCCTGAGAGCTGGGTTAGCTTTTTGGTAAGAGCTCCCAGTCCTGGGTTTAATCGCTGTTGCAAATAAATGAGAGTCCATATTTTGACGTAGCTCCTGGAAGCATATACTAGAAACACTTCCTAGGACTGTTCAGGGATCTGTGATTTCTAGCTTTTCTACCTCATGACTACTCTGTGGATGTGCTTACACGTGTATGTATAGTTATTCACCGCCCAAGGTCTAGGGAGACTTTTCATCTCCTTTGTTTCCAAAAAGCTTAGCAGTTCATATATGGGTCCTTTAATGAAAGATGGGGGGAGGGGCAGGGCACTACCCCACACACCCACCCATCACCAGGTCTGTCATCAGGGCAGTAGGCACCCATTGTATACACATCACCCATGTTAGGAGTTTCTCTTCTTTGCAAAACCGTGCCCTGCCTTTTGTGTTCTGCCTGCTTCGAGTGAAGTGTAATGTGCTTTTATTCAGGCTGAACAGCTTCTCAGTGGAGGCTGAGGCTAGCACCCATTAAGGTGCCTACTTGAGGAAATTCCATGAGGTTTAAGGATGCTCTGTTCCAACAACAGCAACAACAAAAGCCTGAAAGATTCCAAATGTTCTCTTTCTCTAGTCTTCTCTCTTCCTTGGTTTACTGATACCACGGTCAACTCTGTTGCTGTGTTCTCTCGAGTCCTTTCTTGATTCAAAGACCTCAGAACTGAAAGCGAACTTTCAGTCAAATCCACTAAAGCTAGCTAGTGTCCATCCAGGAAACTTATTTTCTGGTGTTATGTTGAGTATTCTGTGTCTTTTACCTTTTTATATAACATTAGAATCCTTTTTTTTTTTTTGTCCTAAGGTTTACTTTTTTTCACTACATCTAATTTGTGTCTGCTTGTGTGTGTGCACACGTGTGTGTTTGTGTGTGTGTGTGTGTGTGTGTGTGTATACACAAATGGGGCTACACAATATGCTTGTGGAGGTCAGAGGATAACTTGTGGGAGTTGGTTTTCTCCTTCCACCAGGTGGATCCTCAGGATAGAACTCAAGCTGTCTACCTTGATCAGAAGTACCTCCACCCTCTGTAGGGAGCGGGAAGCTCTGAGCTATTTCTCCAGCTCTACAGTACGGCTCTCTATTCAGAACATAAGTGTCCTGCTTAGGTGGTTTTGGTTTTGGTTTTATCAACTTGGCACAAAGTTGAGTCATCTGAGGAGGGCATAGCAGTTGAGAAAATGTCCCCATCAGACTGGCCTGTGGGCAGGCATGTGATGATTGATGTGAAAGAACCCAGTCCACTGTGGGGGATGCTGCCCCAGTACCCCATACCCTCCCTGTGACTTTCCTACCACAAATACCCCATACCATCCCTCCTCTGTGAAGCCTCACCAGCCTTCATCAGCCCTGGTCTAGCTTCCTGACCTTCAGAAACACATCAAGTGACGTGTACATATCTAACAGTTCAAAGCTAGGATAGCGTACTAGGGAGAGCATGTGACATTTGTCTTTCTGGGCTCCCAGTGAATTTCATTGTCCTTCACAGCTGAATAAAATCCCACTGTGCAGGCATCATGTCTTCACTGTCTACTTGTCAGCTGAGGGACAGCTATGTCGGCGCCGTTCCCCAGCTGGTAGGAGGAGAGCAGCCATGGTCGTGGATGAGCAAGTATCTCCGTGGTAGATGGAGCCCTCTGGGTTTATGCCGGGACGTGTGGTGGTCTGTCTTTAGCTTTTTGAGGAACTTCCCCCCTGATTCCCACAGTGGCCATTCCCGTTTACACTTCGCATCAGCAGTGACGAGTGGTCTCCTTTCCCACATCCTCATCATCCTTTGTTGCCATGTTCTCTTGATGCTACCCATTCCGACTGTGCCGAGACGGAACCTGAAAGTACTTCACATTTGCATATCCTCGATGGCTGAGGATGCTGAACCATTTTAAATGTACCTCTTGGTTATTCACATTTCTTCTTTGGAGGATCCTCTGCTCGGTTCCTCATCCCAGTTTTTGATTAGGTCATATGTTTTCTTATTGTTTAGTTCTCTGTGCTATCCACTTATATTTCAGGAACTGCTGTCACTCAAGGATGTGTCCGTTGAATTCTCTCCAGAAGAGCAGGGAATGCCTAGACCCTGCTCGGTGGAATTTGTATAGAAATGTGACGGTGGAGAATTACAGAAACCTTGTCTTCCTGGGTGAGGATCTCTGTCTACAGAATTCTTAATAGCCTCTAAATAGCTGATTTCCTATGATTGGGGGTCACCACAGCAATGAGGAACTGTATTAACGGGCCTCAGCATTAGAAAGGTTGAGGACCACTGCACTAAGTCAGTGGTAACTTCAGAAACGTGCTAGCATGAAGCATTGTGCTTGTATCTTACAGTCCATCTCCCCTTCTGCCTTGATGGTCAACTGTGCAAGCAAAGCTTAGCATCTCCAAGTTGAAAATCCCTCACATAGATTCTAATGTCTATGTCAGGGAATAATTGTGGAAATCATTTCCTGAAATCTCCCCTTAGATCTCTTTTTCCCAGCACAGTATGGTCAGAGAAATGTTATTCCTTATTAGGAAACTCTTAAGTGTACACTGTTCTCTGTTTATAATAAACAGGTCCTGCTGCGTGTAAGCCCTCCCTGGTCACACTGCTGGAGCAGAGACAAGAGCCTTGGGATGTGAAGGGACAGGAGTCATGAACCATGTACCCAGGTAGGTAGGAATGGATCAGAAAACACAGGAAGATGCCTGACTTTCAGATGTGGGTTGGGAAGCTCTGTTTCAGAGCCCCTGGAGCTGGAGTCACAGACAGTTGGAAGCTGCCATGTGGATGCTGGCCACTGACCCAGGCTCTCTGGAAGAGCTACTCATGCTTGAAACTGTGAGCTCTCTCTCCGGCCCTAGCTATGTAACCTTCAAGTGTACAAGTAATGAATTAAAATGACAGTAATGCAAAGTCTATCATCTACTCCTGTCTCTGTGGGCCAGGGCCATCCGGATAATACACCAGTGAATGGCATAGAGTTCCTTACAGTCCTTCACATAGATTTTTGTTTGCTGTGTTCTGTAGGGTCTTATGTTTATCTGCCTAGGACTTCAGGACTTAGGTTGGACGGAGTTCTCTGTGCTTGAGAACAAGTCCTGCTTTTGCAGAGGACCCAAATTTGATTCTCAACGCCCAGTTTGGGGGAGGGGCGAGCTTGCAACTTCCAGTAAACCAGGGGCTCCGTTGCTCCCTTGGGGCCTCTGCAGGTGCATGCACATACACCCTCCTGTCCTGACTGTACTGCAGTTACCTGCCAGCCCTCAGACACCTCCCTCACACATGCCTTGGTCCTTCCTTTTCTCTCCCAAGAGAGCAGACAGATGTCAGAAGCTGTCTATATTTTGGGGTGACCATGGAATGCTGTTTTCAGAAAAGAGGAGCTGTGGCTAATGACAACAATAAAAAGACTCCCCTCAGGTGGCCTTAGTCTTGTTCTCACTGGGGCACTGCTGCGGATTGGTCACAAAGGCAGTTGACGGTTCTCTTTTGTTAGTTTCATGTTCCTTCAGGGCAGTGGAGAGGCTCCTCTGTCTGCTCTTCTGCCATCCGGAGGACATGACCTCTTGGCATGGTTTTGATGTTAGATTTAGAAGTAAGTCACCTTAGTGTGGCAACTGAGGCGATTGGTTATTTTGATTTCCTGCAGCTGTTTCTTCTTATTGTCTGTAGGCTTTTCACTAGAGCAGAACAAAACAAAACACCCAAAACATAAACAAAAACAACAAAAAAACCCCAAAAAACATTTATTCCAAAATATGATAGTGAGAAGATATGGGAAATATTATCTTGACAGCTTGCATTAAAGAAAAACAGGAATGTACCAAAGCCTTCAGATATCAACTAACCCTTACTCGCCACAAAATTGTTCTCACAGGGACCAAAGCCTGCAAATGCCAGGAGTGTGGCAAAGGCTTCAATAATAGCTCAACTCTTAGTCGACACCAGGGAGTTCATACAGGAGAGAGGCCCGACAAATATGCATTTCACAGTATGGGACAATCCTGCACAACAAAAAGCCTATTGCCAGCGGAGATCAAGAGCAGACAGCATCCCAGAAAAGCAGCTAAGAGACTATATGTTTGATTAAATAGCCACATCACATCTGGTAATATAAGTTTCCTTTTAAATGAAGTTTGGGTAATTCTTAAAATGTTCCATGCTTTAATTGGGCTTGAACAGTTAAAATGTAGCTGAACTTTGAGGCCAGTGTTACTTTAGAAGGAGACTGGGGCATGAGGAACATGTTTGGAGGTCCTGCTGTCTATTTGAGGGCCTCATTGCTCGGCTGCTAGCATTGGTTTTCTCTGCACCACAAAACACAGCTGAACACACACAGGAAGTGTTGTTGTTTTGGGGTTTGTGGTGGTTTGAATATGGGTGGCACTATTAGGAGGTGTGGCCTTGTTAGAATAGGTGTGCCCTTATTGGAGGAAGTGTGTCTGAGCAGACGGGCTTTGAGACCCTCTTCCTGGGTCTTGCTGGTTGCAAGGCAGTCTAATGTTTGCCTTTGGAACAAGACATAGAACTCTCAGCTCCTCCAGCATCATGCCTGCCTGGATGCTGCCATGCTTCCTGTCGTGATGATAATGGACTGAGCCTCTGAACTTGTAACCCAGCCCCAATTAAATGTCCTTTATAAGAGTTGCCTTAGTCATGGTGTGTCTGTTCACAGCAGTAAGACCCTATAAGACAGGGTTATTGGGTTGTTTTGTTTTGTTTGTTACCATTGATTTTGAAAAAAGGTCTCACTGTAGCCCAGGCCATCCTGGCACTTGGTTTGGCGCCCTGCACACCTTGAACTTGCCTTGATCTTTCTGCTTCACCCTCCTCTGTGCTGAGCTTACAGCTCCCACACTCAGTTAACCCCCTAATCCATTCTTTTCACATTCACATCCTCATGCAGACCCTTGGAGAATCCAGCCCATGTATAATGATATAGGCTGGGAAATAATGCACGGGAGAGAAAATGCTGTTAGTCTAATGAAATTTATAGTTTTAGCTATGAAATTGTATGTCCTCTTTTCTCCCCAGAGAATCTTTCTGACTGTAACAACTCTGTGAAAGACTTTGATCAACACCCAGAACTTACCATCCAGCAATGTGTGCACAGAGAGAAGCCATATAAGCAGGAAGAGTGTGATGAATCAGCTTCCGATCAGCATCTCAGGGTGCATAATGGAGACATGCCCTATGAATGCAAAGACTGTGGGAAAGCCTTTAAATACCGCTCGGTCCTCTACCAACACCGCATCATTCACACGGCTGCAAGACCCTACAAGTGTAAAGAGTGCGGCAAAGCTTTCAAGAGAAGTAGAAACCTCGCTCAGCACCAGGTCACACACAAGAGGGAGAAACCACACAGGTGTGAAGAGTGCGGCAGAGCCTTTTCTGCGCTTTCTGTCCTTACTCAACACCGCATCACCCACACCGGAGAGAAGCCCTTCAAGTGTAAAGAGTGCGGCAGAGCCTTTAAATACAACTCGACCCTTACTCAGCACGAAGTCATTCATACTGAAGCCAAACCCTACAGATGTCAGGAATGTGGCAAAGCCTTCAAGAGGAGCCACACGCTCAGTCAACACCAGGTAATTCATAAAGGGGAGAAACCGCACAAGTGTGAAGAATGTGGCAGGGCCTTCAGTAAGCACTCGTCTCTTACACAACACCAAGTCATCCACACCGGAGAAAAGCCCTACATATGCAGAGAGTGCGGGAAAGCGTTCAGGTATCAGTCAACCCTTACCCGCCACCACATTGTTCATACCGGCGCCAAACCCTACAAATGTACAGAGTGCAGCAAGGCCTTCAATAACAGTTCAACCCTCAGTCGGCACCAGATAATCCACACAGGAGAGAAGCCCTACAAGTGTCAGGAGTGTGGCCGGGCCTTTTACTGCTCCTCCTTCTTGATCCAACATATGAAGATCCACTTCGAGGAGATGCCCTACAGGTGCAAAGAGTGTGGTAAGCCCTTCAGGCTCTCCTCCCAGCTTATCCGACACCAGAGAATCCACACCGGGGAGGAGCCCTACATATGCAGAGAGTGTGGCAAAACCTTCAAGTATCAGTCAAACCTTACCCGCCACCAGATACTTCACACCGGCGCCAAGCCCTACAAATGCCCAGAGTGTGGCAAGGCCTTCAATAACAGTTCCACCCTCACCCGGCACCAGATAATCCACACAGGAGAGAAGCCCTACAAGTGTCAGGAGTGCAGCAAGGCCTTTTACTGCTCCTCATACTTGATCCAGCACATGAAGATCCACTTTGAAGAGATTCCCTACAGATGTAAAGAATGTGGTAAACCGTTCAAGTGTTCTTCACAGCTTATCCGACACCAGAGAATCCACAGTGGAGAGAAACCCTATATATGTAAGGAGTGCGGCAAGGCCTTCAACTGTACTTCTTACCTTACTAAGCACCAGAGGATCCATACCAGGGAGAAACCCTACGTATGCCAGCAGTGTGGCAAGGCCTTCAACTGTTCTTCCTATCTCTCTAAACATCAGAGAATTCACATTGGAGACAGACTCTATAAATGTAAAGAGTGTGGCAAAGCCTACTACTTCTCCTCACAGCTGAACCGACATCAGAGGATCCACACGGGGGAGAAACCCTACGTATGCCAGCAGTGTGGCAAGGCTTTCAACTGTTCTTCATACCTTAATAAGCACCAGCGCATCCATATTGTAGAAAAACCCTATGTGTGTAAAGAGTGCAGCAAAGCCTTTAGCTGCTCCTCATACCTTACTAAACACCAGAGGATGCATACTGGAGACAGGTTATACAAATGCACAGAGTGTGGCAAAGCCTACTGCTTTTCCTCACAGCTGAACCGACATCAGAGAATCCACACCAGAGAGAGACCCTATAGATGTAAGGAATGTGGCAAGGCCTTTATTACTTCCTCCAGCCTTAAACGACACCAGGAAACACACACTCTCCAGACACCAAACAGTGTATAGAATTTGTGTATATGTTTATGTGTATAAGCAAAGCCTTAATAGGAGGACAGTTGTTACCGGGTGTTTCATAAAAGGGAAAAACTCTGTTCTTGCACCACTTAGTGTCTTTAACAACTGCTGAACCTTCCATTTGCACCAAAAAGACCCATCTATGAGGGGAGACAATACAGGTGTAAGGAATCTGGCAAGACCTTTAAGTAGTGTGGGGTACTAATTCAGAGTGTGTACTGAACAACCCATAGTTGAAAACTGTTACAGATGTGAGAACATGGCCTGGCCTTTGATCATAGCTCTTCTTTTTTTTTTTTTTAAGATTTATTTATTTATTTATTTATTTTATGTATGTGAGTACACTGTAGCTGTATAAATGGTTGTGAACCTTCATGTGGTTGTTGGAAATTGAATTTGGGACTTCTGCTTCCTCTGGTTGGCCCCACTCCCTCAGTCTCTGCTCACTTTGGCCCAAAGATTTATTTATTATTATACATAAGTACACTGTAGCTGTCTTCAGATACACCAGAAAAGGGTGTCAGATCTTATTACAGATGGTTGTGAGCCACCATGTGGTTGCTGGGATTTGAACTCAGGACCTTCGGAAGAACAGTCAGTGCTCTTACCCCCTGAGCCATCTGGCCAACCTGATCACTGCTCTTCTTTATTGGACAGTAGCAAATTCATATCGAAAGAGTATTGTCCTATGTCTAACCCTCAGAACAGTCCAACACTATACTATAAATTCCCTCATAAAATGAAAAGATTAACATAGATTTCACTAATACCTCCACAAATCCTTTTTTAAAGACAGGATCTCTGTAATAGCCCTAGGATTCACTCTGTAGGGATCTCTGTAATAGCCCTAGGACTCACTCTGTAGGGATCTCTGTAATAGCCCTAGGACTCACTCTGTAGGGATCTCTGTAATAGCCCTAGGACTCACTCTGTAGGGATCTCTGTAATAGCCCTAGGACTCACTCTGTAGGGATCTCTGTAATAGCCCTAGGACTCACTCTGTAGGGATCTCTGTAATAGCCCTAGGACTCACGCTGTAGGGATCTCTGTAATAGCTCTAGAACTCATGCTGTAGACCAGGCTGGCCTCAGACTCGCAGAGATCTGCCTGCCTCTGCGTCCAGAGAACTGGGACTAAAGGCCTGCACCCCCAGGCCCAGCCCATACCTCAAAACTTGGTGTATACAAAAAATTTTTGTCAGACAGAAATCTTGCAAATATGTAGAATGTGGCAAAATTTTGAACTGCTGCTTATCATTAATCAATGGGTGGAAAGACTATATCCCAGGTGTCAGAGTGGTTTGTACTCAATCTTTGAAAGGATGGAATTTGTTTTACATCCAAATTTACTAAGTAACCTCACTTTAAAAACTATACAAAGCTCAGCCCTCAGGCCATCTCAGCAGAAAAATAAGCCTGCTTTCTGAGAAGTTTTAAACCATTTTTTTTTTCCAGAGAGCATAGAATTGATTTTGAAGAACTGTGTATTATGTATAGACTTTATTTTAGTAAATACATGGAGTGAATGGTTCTTCACTTGTTATCTCTGGTGTGTGTTGTTTGACATGTTATTTTGTCACAGAGATCAAACCGCCTTACCATAGCATGTACATAACATCTTAGTAATATATTGTTGAGAAATACTGAATGGTTGGTAATTCTTGTTCCCAATGTCTTTATCCCTCAAACAGATGTATAGATTTGGAGATTTTTTTTGTGTGTGATATTTTAATCCATCCTTTTTGCATTTAATCCAGAATTACGAAGGATGTGAAAATATAATAAAGTGTTCTAGCTTTCTGAATCTTAAGTCATTTATACATTTGTTTTTTGTCACATGGTTTTTATGCACACATCACCCCTTTGGATATATACAGAGAACACTGAAATGTTGGTATTTGTTTGTGTTGACTGTGACGTACAATCCCATGGCAAACCTTAGGAGTGGAAATACAAAAGTTCTCTCTGTTCATGGGTAATGATTAAAAATAAAAGGAAAGTTAAAAACCAAAAATCATTTGAAGTGAGCTGATAATTTATGGCAAGGTAGAAAGCTTTTGTTTGCGGGGATAAACTCTATTTTGTGTAAATGGAACTCACTGAAACAACTTCATGGTTCTTTGTTTAGAATAGTGACCTCCTGGTTCTGTCTGTTAACCAGGAAGGGCATTGGTATGAGCTAAAGTTTATGACTGTGTTTATGTGACCATTTGTGGATCATGGTTATCCTCTGAGCCAATCAACTGCAAACTTCAGTAGTTCAGCTTGCAAAGCGTCAGCCCAGCTGGGTTTGTTTCCTGACCATTCATAGGAGGAGGGTGGGGAAGGTCATGGGACCCTCATCTGGATTTACAGTTCTCCATTCTGCTTCTTATATGGAGTTTTGCCCTAATTACATACAGCCTAGAGGAGGGGATACGTCATAGGTCAGAACAATGACTGGGAGGAAGGACTTCATCTATGTTGCTGTGGAAAAGCCATTGTATTTTCTGCCTGAAGACTTTCTGGTGCAACCTTTTGTAGCAGGAGACACCCACACCATAAGTAACCCTTTACCTATGTTCTTCAAGGAAAACCAGTATTGTTTCCCCTAGAGTGAACTTGGGTGGACTCATAACTTTGATAGTTGTTGGGACTTTATGAGAAGGGAATAGATGTTTATATCCAACCACCAAAAGGAATTTTAGCAATACTTGGTGTAGCTGGCAGAATATAAGACCAGGGATGCTTTTGGGAAGAACAGTGGTGGTGTGCCTGATAGGGGGAACAAGACAACCGGAGTAAAGTTGCATGTGTGTGTGTGTGTGTGTGTGTGTGTGTGTGTGTGTGTGTGCAGAGGAAATTGACGTGGTGGCTTGCCTGGACAGGTGGTGGGGTATCGTGGCGGGACATGAACAGTGCAGAGGGACTTGTAGTGAGACATGTAACTACGGGGAGACTTTCTGGACAGGAGCAGTCAGTGGGGAAGTTCCAGGATAGCAGTCTTCCTGTAGGTGGTGTGGAGTTGCACACCTGCTTGGTGGATGGGGTTCTCCCTGATGGTTTGGAGAAGCTTTAAGAGCAGTCTTGGCTGGTTTTATGTCAACTTGACACTAGCTAGTGGTCAGTTGGAGAGAGGGAACCTCAGTTGAGAAAACATCCCCACTAGATTGGCCTTTTCTTGACTGATGTTTGGTGTAGGAGGAAATAGCACACTGGCAGTGCCACCACCGCTGGGTTGGTGGTCCTAGGTACTATAAGAAAGCAGGCTGAGCAAGCCAGAAAGCATCACTCTTCCATGCATGGCCTTTGGATCAATGCCTGTGTTGTGTTCCACCAGTGTGTATAAATGATGGCTTCCAACCTTTCTGGTAGATTTTAGGAAGTTGCTTTTGGCTTCTGTATCTGCTGCTTTCGGCAAATGAGCCACACACATTATCTGTGTCAGGGGCTTAGGAGAGTACCTACCTTCAAAATGACAGCTATGCATTTAGCTTGTATTGTAAACGTTGATTATATAGGAAATCCAAGGCAAGTACAGGTGATCCTTACACTTTTCTTTTAAACGCAGGTGTCTTAGTCAGGGTTTGTATTCCTGCACAAACATCATGACCAAGAAGCAAGTTGGGGAGGAAAGAGTTTATTCGGCTTACACTTCCACATTGCTGTTCATCACTGAAGGAAGTCGGGACTGGAACTCAAGCGGGTCAGAAAGCAGGAGCTGATGCAGAAGTCATGGAGGGATGTTACTTACTGGCTTGCTTCTCCTGGCTTGCTCAGCCTGCTCTCTTATAGAACCCAAGACTACCAGCCCAGAGATGGTCCCATCCACAAGGGGCCTTTCCCCCTTGATCACAAATTGAGAAAATGCCTTACAGTTGGATCTCATGGAGGCATTTCCTCAACTGAAGCTCCTTTCTTTGTGATAACTCCAGCTGTGTCAAGTTGACACAAAACTAGCCAGTACAGCAGGTTAAGCCAACACTTTTGAGTTCGTGGTAGGCTAGCAGTCTGGCTGTGAGGTCCACCAAAAGTTCCATCCTCTAAGAACGTAAGTTATTTTCAGAATATTGCATTGCCACAGTGTCCAAGAACACTGCCAGTTTCAGCTTTCAGCTTGGGTGGACTCCTCACCACTTTGACTACAATTGAACCTGCTTTCCTATGCTTTCTAGGATCAGAAAGCTCCTTAGGCTCCTTCCTTTCCTTGCAGAGCAAGTCATTTCTAACGATCCGAATCTCCCTGTCCCTCTCCCTCTCCCTCTCCCTCTCCCCCCCTCTCTCTTTCTTTGGCACAGGGTTTCTCTGTATCCCTGGCTGTTCTGGAACTCACTTTGTAGACCAGACTGGCCTTGAACTCAGAAATCCGCCTGCCTCTGCCTCCCAAGTGCTGGGATTAAAGACATGCACTACTACTGCCTAGTGATCCAGATCTCTTTAATGGTCACTGCCTCTGTTTTTAGCACATAGCTTCACTGCACTCTGAAGCTTCCCCACCTTCCCTTCTTTTCCAAGATGCATTTTGTATTCATTTCGACCCACTTGTTAACTCTTTTTCATTGTAGACTTGTACAAGAGTAACAGTAATGACCACACCATAGAGTAGTGACTTGGTATTGAAATTTCCTCTGCAAAAGATATTGGGCCATTCCTCTTGAATTTAGACTCAGGCAGATTATCAGTGCATAGACAACATAGTCAGATTCTTTGCCAAGGTATCATACAAATGACGGCCAGCCCAATAGAGTTCTCACTCTCCGCCCTGCAATGCCACAAGCTGGGTCTCCACTGTCTGCTTTATAATCAGCACTTCAGTCTTCCAGGCAAACTGGTAAGTTCCTCATATGGATTTTGTAATCCAAAGTTCTAAAGTCTTCCACATTCCTTCAAACAAAACAAATCAAACAACAAACAAGCAAGATGAAGTTCTTTATAACAACAACGTGGTGTAATCTGATGTCAGAGCATTGTAATGATGCAGGGAAACTTTATCATTCACAATGGAGTATTGTAATTCCTCATTTCAATTTTGTTTCTATACCGGTTTGAATAGGAATGGTGTTTGACAATCATCCATTGGACAGAGCACAGGGTCCCCAATGAAGGAGCTAGAGAAAGTACCCAAGGAGCTGTAGGGCTTTGAAGTCCCATAGGAGGAACATCAATATGAACTAACCAGTACCCCCAGAGCTCCTTGGAACTAAACCACTAATCAAAGAAAACACATGGTGGAACTTGTGGCTCTAGGTGTATATGTAGCAGAGGATGGCCTAGTCGGTCATCAATGGGAGGAGAGGCCCTAGGTCCTGTGAAGGTTCTATGCTCCAGTATAGGAAAATTCCAGGACCAGGAATGGAAGTAGGTGGGTTGGGGAGCAGGGGGAAGGGAGAGGGGATAGGGGATTTTCAGAGGGGAAATTATAAAGTGAATAACATTTGAAATGTAAATAAAGAAAATATCTAATAAAAAAAGAAAAAAATGAAAAAAAAAAAGAATGGTGTTTGAATGCTTGGCCATGTAGAGTGGCACTATTAGGAGGTGTGTGGTCTCATTTGTCACTGTGGGGGTGGGCTTTGAGGTCTCCTGTGCTCAGACTCCACCCAGTGTGGAAGAGAGTCTCCTCCTGGCTGCCTGCTGACCAAGATGTAAAGCTCTCAGCTCCTGCTCCAGCACCATGTCTGCCTGTATGCCTCCATGTGTCCTGCCATGATGATAATGGACTAAACCTCTGAACTGTAAGCCAGCCTCATTTAACTGTTTTCCTTTATAAGAGTTGCTGTGGTCATGGTGTCTCTTTATCAACAATAAAACCCCAAGACAGTGGAATGTTAGTAACAAAGAGAATTGTCACTTGAAAGAGAAGCATTGGGGTATGAAAATGTGGCCTTATAACGTCACACCACTAGTGGAACATTGAGATGTCAAAACTCAAAAGAGTTTCACAGTGGGTCACTGTAAGAGTGGAAAATTTGTCTTCCCAATGAGAAACTGTCAGGTCGCAATGCAACACTGAGATGTTATGGTTCAATGTGGTGATTGATTGCACAGGGGAATGTTGTAATGTCAATGATTCTTTGTAGTTGCACATCTCAGAATTTTGATATTATAGTTGAGCATTTGTATAACAGTGATGGAGCATTGTGATGTCACCACATTGCTTTATTATGAAACAAAATCCAGTGATGTCACAATGGAATGTTGTGATGTCACAAGGTAGCAACCCTGTAATGTCAAATTTCAACAAGTTTTCATGGTGAAAGGAGCAATGTGAAGCCACAATTCAGAATGACAATGTCGCCATGCAACATTCGTTTTCTTGGCAAGGGGGCGGGGTGGAGGTTGTTTTTTTGAGACTGGGTTTCTCTGTGTAGCCCTGTCTGTCCTAGAATTCATTCTGTAGACCAGACTGGCCTCAAACTCAGAGATCCACCTGCCTCTACCTCATGAGCACTGGGATTAAAGGTGTGCAGCACTATAATGCAGCTTTATTAGGGTATAGTGGGGTACTATGTCACCATGTCACAAAACAGCATTTTGATGGGACAAGGTGGAAGAAGTAGAAGGCCAGGACAGCTTGACTTGAAGACAGGTTGACTTGGAAATAGACCTGAGAGAGTAAAAACTCCTCTGTCAGGCTGGGGTTTTGTCAGGGCTGGGGAGTGTGTTGGTCAAAAGGGTGGGGGTCCAGCTCAGCCAGGTAGGATGTGCAGGAATGGACTTAGTGGTGTTTGGCTTAAAGGCATTGACTTTGGGAAGATGAAGCCTTATAGTCACAGGACAGGATTTTGTTCAAGCTGGACCAGTGTTCACAGGGGTGGGGAAGCTATTCTGGTTGAGTCGAAGTGTCTCTAAGTCGTGTTCTTGTTCTCTCACACGTGATCTGTGTGATGGCCCAAAGGGCATTTCCCTGGCACAATGAGACAATGTGATCCAATACAGCATTGTGATATTTACAATTCAACACCATGTCATTAAGATTCAGCACCACAATGTGATCCAATACAGCATTGTGATATTTACAATTCAACACCATGTCATTAAGATTCAGCATCACAATGGCACGATATAGCATCACAAAGTCACAATTCAGCATTACATTAGCACAAATGGCTATTGCAGTGTCAAAATTCAGCATCGTGATGTCACAATGGGGCTCTAGACAATCTTACATTATACTGAAGGACTCTATCATTTCACGGAATGTTGTCACATTCAAGTGAGAATTGCAAAGAAAAACACTGTAAAACAACTTGATGCTTTCCAACATAGCACTGTGATGGTACTACAGATTATAGTGATGTCACAGTGAAACACTTGGGCGTCACCAGTCACCATTGTGATAGTAAAATGAAGCATGGTTAGAGTCATGTGACCTGTTGATGGTGATGACACGCTGCAGCACTGTGACAGCAGACTTCAGCACAGATGTCAAATGCAGGCTTGTGAAGACACAATGTAGGATTAGAATGTCAAAATTCAGCATTGCGGTGGAAGAATGGATGTAACTGTTGTGTCACTATTAAGTATCAGCACAAAGGAGCATTGATATGGAATGATTTAGAATTATGATGTCACAATTCAGCATTATGGCATAATGGAGCGGTGTGATGGACAAAGGTGGCATGATAGGACATTGTGAAGGGCACTGCAGGTAGGTGATGTCAAAATCATAACATCATAAACATAAACATCACAAACAACATTGTGGTGGCAAAATAGAACATTGCAATAGTTCAATCAACTGTACTGTCACAGTGTGGTTTAGTTAGGGTCACTATTGCTGTGGTGAAACACCAAGACCAAAACAACTCAGGGAGGAAAGACTCTATTTGGCTTACACTTCCAGATCCCAGTTCATCATCAAAGGAAGCGAGGACAGGAACTCAAACAGGGCAGGAACCTGGAGGCAGGTGCTGATGCAGAGGCTTTCTTTCTTTCTTTCTTTCTTTCTTTCTTTCTTTCTTTCTTTCTTTCTTTTTTTCTTTCTTTCTTTCTTTCTTTCTTGTAAGTACACTGTAGCTGTCTGTCTTTAGATGCACCAGAAGAGCGAATCAGATCTCATTACGGATGGTTGTGAGCCACCATGTGGTTGCTGGGATTTGAACTCGGGACCTTCTGAAGAACAGTCAGTGCTCTTAACCGCTGAGCCATCTCTCCAGCCCGCAGAGGCAGTTTTCTTAACCGAGGCTCCCACCTCTCAGATGACTCTAGCTTGTGCCAGTTGACACAAAACTAGCCAGCACACCACACAATAGCGTGATTTTGCAGTGGTACATCGTGGTGTCCCAAGGGAGCATTGGAATAAAGGGACGTAACGGTGGCACATTGGGGTATTGTGGTGGAATAATGTAGCAATTTATGTGTGAGCATTTTACAGCAACTTGACCCAAGCCAGAGAGAGTCACTGGAGAGGAGGGAGCCTCACCTGAGAAAATTCCTCAAGAAGATTGGGCCTTAGGCAAGCCTGTAAGTCATTTTCTTAGTTAGTGATTGATGTAGGCAGGCCCAGCCCATTGTAGGTGGGGCTTCCGTGAGCTGGTGGTCCTGGGTGCTATAAGAACTGGGCTGAGCAAGCCAGTGAGCAGCATCCCTCCATGGCCTCTGCATCAGCGTCTGCTTCCAGGTTCCTGCTCTCTTTGAGTTCCTGTCCTGACTTCCTTCCATGATGAACAGTGATGTGGAAGTGTAAGCCAAGTAAACCCTTTGCTCCCCACAACTTGCTTTTGTTTGTAGTGTTTTATCACAGCAATAGAAACACTACTACAAGTTGGTACCAGGATAGTGGGGTGCTGCTGTGACAGGCCTGCCTAGGTTTTGGGAGACCTGTGGAAGGACTTTGGAACTTTGGTCTAGAAGAACCACTTTGTGTTGGGAGCTCAGTGAACTGCTCTGTAGGAGACTGGAAGATAGAAATGTTGAGAGCTGTGCAGAAGATGAAGGCCTAGCTTGTGAGATTTCAGAGGGAAGCAAAGGCTCTCCCAGGCCATTTGTGTCAAGTATATGTGATTCTGGTCAGCCAAAGCTTCGATTAACAAGCGACCAGCACCACTGAAGTAAAAGCTTTGTTTTTCTAGGACAATTGATGGATGCTGAGTCACCCAGGTGGTACTGATTTTGAAGTCCCAAAGAGCAGCTGAGGCTTAGCACTAGGAGAGGCCAGGAGAGGCCATTGGTGAAGGTGCTGCCTCAGTGGCTGTTGAGGGCCCACGACTGAAGGAGTCATGCTGAGAAGTTGAGGCTTGGCACCATAAAGAGAGTCCAGGAGAGGCGAATGGTGAAAGTACAGTCCAGTTTCAGCAGAAGACCCTCAGTATTTTGGAGATGCTAGTACCATGGGATGACCACCAAGAACAGCAGCTGTGGGGAGTGGAGCCTGCAGACAAGCTGTGCTTGCTATAGAAGGCAGAGCTGGGGAGAAGTGACCCAAACCCCATTGGAGGAGCCTAAAAGTTGGTGAGTGAATCCCAGATAGTTGTACATTAAGTTATTTACAGTTTGGGAGTTTGGTTTTGCTTTGATCAGATTGTGGTAGAGCCCTGGTTCTTCCCTCTTGAAGTAAAAGTATTGAGTTATTTTTCTTTTTAGTTAACAGGAGCCCACAGTTGAGAGTCTTTGAATTTTAAAAGGCTTTAGATTTCAAAAGACTTTTTTTTTTTTCCAAGACCAGGTCTCTCTCTGTAGTCCTGGCCTGTCTTAAAACTCAGACGTTTAAGGGCAACTTCTTAGATGGGTAGGAGGAAGGCAGGAGCAGGTCCCAGGAGGAGGAAAGCTTGGCTCAGTAAGTTGGGGAGAGGGGAGGGAACTCTGAAGAGTGGGTAGGAGGTGGCGGGGGAGGGGTTTGATGGGAAATAACTTGGGAGCCCGTACAAGATGCTCTGAAATGTGATGAGAAAAATCTTGTGCCTTTGAAGGCAGAAATAATATTGAGCATTATAAATAATTCTACCTTTCAGAAAGCTTCAGGCTGCAGTTTTGAAGGTTAGAATGGATCAAAACTCAAGCTAGAAACATTTTTTTGTTTGTTTTTATTATTTTAGACAAGGTCTCACCAGGAGTGATGGAGCACGACTTTAATACCAGTATTCAGTGGGCAGGGGCAGGGGCAGGGGCAGGGGCAGGGGCAGAGGCAGATAGCTCTTTGAGTTCTCCGCCAGCCTGGTCTACAGAGCGAATTTCGGGACAGCCAGGGCTACACAGAGAAACTCTGTCTTGAAAATAAAAAATGATAGGTAAGGAAGGTCTCGCCAAGCATCTTGGGCTGACCTCTCTCCAAGATCCTGCTCCTTTAGCTTTTCAAGCAGCCGGGAGTGGAGAAAGATCATTTTGAGGGCAACTTCTTTGATTGTTTCTGTCATTCATACAACATATTCTGATTGTATAAATGACAGTTTCATCTTCTTAAACTATGGGCTGTGATCCTGTATGGCTCTGTAGATCAGGCTGGCCTTGGACTCAGAGAGTACTGGGATGAAAGGCATGTGACACCATGCCAGCTGAGACTGGCTTTTTTTTTTTTAAAGATTTATTTATTATTACACATAAGTACACTGTCGCTGTCTAAGAACACACCAGAAGAGGGCATCAGATCTCATTACAGGTGGTTGTGAGCCACCATGTGGTTGCTGGGATTTGAACTCAGGACCTTTAGAAGAGCAGTCAGTGCTCTTAACTGCTGAGCCATCTCTCCAGCCCCCCCCCCCTTTTTTTAAGAGACTAAAATTTTAGGTGTTTGAATTTAAAAAAATCTTATTATTTATTTAGCAATGAAATCTCTCAGATATATGCTTTAAAACTACAACATCTGACTCAAATAGAGCACAATGTTGATAATTACAGAACCCGAGTAGTGGGTAAGTTGGGAGAGGGCTAGAAGTCTTTCTTCACTACTATATATTTGCAGTTAAATTTTTTTTTTTTAAGCCGGGCGGTGGTGGAGCACGCCTTTAATCCCAACACTTGGGAGGCAGAGGCAGGCAGATTTCTGAGTTCGAGGCTAGCCTGGTCTACAAAGTGAGTTCCAGGACAGCCAGGGCTATACAGAGAAACCCTGTCTCAAAAAACCAAAATAAATAAATAAAATAAAATAAAATAAAATAATTTTTAAAAATTGCTATTCTTTGGGACCAAAGGAAATATAGAGCCCACGGACTTCTAGGGAGCAACACCGGAAATAAATGTATGTGATAGCTATGAAAACGGTGGTTGGTAAATTGTATTAAACAAACTAAAAAAAAATATATATATATAGCTACCAATTAAAGTTTTTAAGATGACAGTAGTAAGGTAGAATTTAAATGAAACAAAATTAATTTAAAACTAGAGGAAAAAAAAGCAGGAAACAGGCTCCTTTGGACTTACTCTCTACCTGGTTCACATGTGCAGCAGATTCATCCGAGTCAGTGATATTCAGGAGGGTTCCAACACTAATCCAGATGAAACGTTCCTCAGAAGCACATTAACAGCGCTGCAACACTTGCCTTTAAAGGCTTGTCGCTCTGACAGGTTGAGAGGGGTGCGCACTGCCTTTTCCTTCTCATCGGGTGTGAGGACTGCCCTTCTGACCCATTCTCAGGGTTAGCAGTGTTCCTCGAAGCAAGACTGGTATCCACCAGGACCAGGGACATTCTGCTACCTGGTCTCAACTTTTGTGTTTTCTGGCAGGGATTACACCTGCCTGCCTTTATCTCTTCATGGGTGTCATCACCAACTTGAAAGATGCTTGTATTCTCCAGGGAAGAACTTTCTTCCAGCATCAGGGCTTTTTGTTTGTTTGTTTGTTTGCTTTTGTTTTTTGAGACAGGGTTTCTCTGTATAGCCCTGGCTGTCCTGGAACTCACTTTGTAGACCAGGCTGGCCTCGAACTCAGAAATCCGCGTGCCTCTGCCTCCCGAGTGCTGGGACAGCATCAGGTTTTTACTAGAAGAAATACTCAAAGGTAGAGAACTCTTACGCATACTGTCCAAGGAAGAATGCTTTGTGTTAGATAGACATGTCTGAGATAAAGGTTTCAACGCCTTCATATAAAGGTCTCTCACTCTTGGCAATTTTATCACACTCCACAGAGTTCTCCTTCTCAGTCCGTTGGGAGCCAACAGCCTTAGTGAGGTCAGCATTGGGTGTTATCTCCACCGTCCCATGGGTTTCAGGAGAAGAACAGCCTAGAGGGGTCTTTCTTTTCTTTGATTTGGATGTCATTTCACTAACTGCTTTGGCTGGGTGGCTTCCTGCTTTTCCCATGCACACAGACACGCATCTCCCGGTGACCTCACAGCGCGTTGCTTCTGCTTCTTTGGCAGGTGAGTCTGCTCTCCGGGACCAGTGTCTGCTTTGTGTGGACTGTGTTTTAAGCCAGAGTCTGAGGTGACAGCCACCTGTAAAGAATCTGTTAACCGCAAAATCCACCTGTTCTTATCTCCTGCCAAACTGTTCCCTGCTTGACGTGATACTGGTTTGTTTGTTTGTTTGTTTGTTTTAACCTAGAGGGCAAGCATCTTGAATTGAATCACAATTTTCCCTTTTTTTGACTGTTGATTTCCCCCAAAGGAACAACTTATTACATCTTGGCAATCTTTGAGAAAGCTTTTAAAGCCACTCCCGTCTTCATTAATAGTCTCATATCTGTGGCTCATTTGAGAAGTGATTTCTGATATATTAACCTTCTGACAGATCTTCTTATTGAATGGGTCATGTGCACTTCCTGCACCATGGTCATGTGTTTGGGTGATTTTAGAAATTATTTCTGTTTTCCATTTACCTTTTGTCTAAGCTTCTTATCTACTTTTGAATCATCTTGACAAGCAGGTTGCATATTAGGGTCATGTTTTTTCAACCCCAAGAGCATTTCAGACTTATAATCACGTGACTTTGCACTATCTTTGTTACAAAAAGCAGGTGTACCAAACTCACTTAAGTCTTGTAAAGTTCCAGGAATGTCTTTATCCTTTCGTAGCAAGAAAGACTTATCCTTTTCTGAACAATGAACACCTTTGTCACTACTTGCAGTGGCTATTCGTGTGTTGACAACTTGACTATATCTGGAATGAACTACAATCCAGAATTGGAAGACTCACCTGTGATCCTAATCTGGAGGCTGGGAGATACAAGTTTCTGACCTGTATCTTGAGGCAAAGTGGCTATGAATTCCAGAAGATTAAGACAGGAAGACCTCCGAGTTCAAAGTTATCTGGGATTAAAGGCATGGTGGCACACACCTTTAATCTGGGACACACCTTCTGCGGGAGACCTACATAAGGACATTGGAAGAAGGAAGATTTACTCTCTCTCTCCACCTCCTTGACTTGTGGGACTGAGCAACTGCTAGATCCTCTGACTTCCATTCACAGCTGCTGCTGACCATTGTTGGGAGTAGGACTGCAGACCGTAAGTCGTCAACAAATTCCTTTACTACATAGTGACTACCCATAAATTCTGTGACTCTAGAGAACCCTGACTAATACACTACTAAAACAATTCACTCCAGAAATTACTTCTGTCTTGCTATTTACTTTCTGCCTCAGATTTTTTGCTAATTTGAGACTCATTCTGAGCAGAGTATATACGAGGGATTTGCTTGTACAGATCCAGAACATTCTGGGTCTTATAGTCACATAAGCTTCTATTGTCACTTGTGAAAAGAAGAGGTGTTTCAACGTCTCCTGTAGCTTCTAGGTTTCCCCTGCTGGTTTCTTTATTTGCTTGGGTTCGGAAGGGAGCATTGCATTTTTCTAAGAGTTGAATATCTTTATCATTGTCCTCATATATATGGTTCATGATAGAAATTATTTCTGTTCTTCGATTTACTTTCTGCTTAGTCTGATTTATTTTTGTTTGATTCTGTGGAGGATTGACAGACTTCTTTGAGCCCAACATTGTCTGAGTCTCATGGTCACTTACATTTTCTTTGATGGAAAGATCAGCTTTACGAAATTCATTTGTAACTTCTAGGTTTTCAGAAACGGTGTCTTCGATCATCTTGATTTGGAAATAATTTATCTTTTTCTGATTTATGACTCACAAATGTCCGTCGAGAAAGCTCACTTAAATTGTGATGTAAGGTGTTCTGATACAGATCAAATTTACCATCTTAAAGAAATTTGACTGAATGTCTGGAGAAAGGTTACGTTTCCTCTTGTTCATCTGTCATATATGTTTGCCTCCTGTTTGTATTTTGAATGTTCTCCTGATCTGAGCTGTTCTGGAGGGTTCTTTTCTTCTGCGTGTTTACCTGGGATGGCTGCTCAGTACTGGAAATGAAGTTTGCATCTTCTGAATCCCCTCTGCCATCTAGGACACCAGAGCCTCTTTGTGGTCTGGTTTTATCAGTCTTCCCCTCAGCATCTACTTCTGAACTCTCTTTACATTCTCTCTTTGAGCTTTCTCTTTTTTTATCGGAACTCATACCTTTCAAATCTCTGCAAATTTCCTTTCTACAATCTACCTTTTTCCTATTTCAATTTTTATTGCTTTTTGAAATTGTTACAATCTGCCTAGGTCAGTAGCAGTTAACGCCATGTCAGCATCTTCAGTCACAGTTTTCTGGAAGGGAAATGTATCAGGGTTCTTTTGTACTTGTTCCATGCACTTTGTATTAGGATCACTGGAAGACTCAGAAGGCAAATCAAGAAAACACTCTGTAGTTCTTTGCGTGTAATTACTGGTTTCATTACTATCGACCATTTATCTCATTATTGCAATTTGATCCTGGACTTGAAATCGGTTGATGATCTAAATCTGTCGCATACAGTGTGTCTGCAGTTGAAGACACACACTTCTTCCTCTTATTAGTCATATTACCAAGTGATCCTGTTTTCCTTCTGAGGTTGGGAGATGGAGCCTTTTCATCTCACTCAGAGAACTCTTAGGACGTTGATCTGAGTGGCAGTGGCTCTCATTAGGAAGTACATCAACAGTTGAAGTATGTTCTGAATGACCTGAACCACATTGTTTTCTGATTATCTTCTTTAGGAAGGAATCCTTCCAAATTACATTGGTGTAAGGCTAAAGGTGGTCTTGATACCAAAGAGGTACTATCAGGTGGTGTCTTTGATATAGTTCTGTTGTTACACTTTGTATTTGGTTTATCATCAGCACCATCAGCAGCAGCATCATTCTCTGAGGATAAGTGGTCTCACTTGCATATGGAAGATACTCAGGCTCCCACTGCTAACACATCCTTTTGTTCTTGTTAGCTGACAGGAGAGAACTTGAATGGAACTCAGGAAGACTGCTCATTGCAATCACAGTTAACAAATCATTACTCACATATGGTTCTTTTTCTATAAGATTCTTATTCAAGGTATTTAGCTTTAAGCCAAGAACGGTATTCTCAAAATTCAGCTTCTCTGCTTATTTCTGTAATTGCATCTTTCTGGTAGTAATTCTTTGAGAATTCTCTTTCTCTTTACTAAGGGCCCGAGCTAGTGCTCCATTGTTGTATTTTAGAGAGATCTTGAAGATAGAATTGTTTAATAATCGTTTAATATTTTTGTTTAGATTTTTTAAGCAAGAGAAACATTCATCTTTGTCTTTGCAATTCTTCCTTTCACTTGTCTCTTAATTCCAGAGGTAACAGAGTCAATTTCTATCCATGGGTACCCCATTTCTGAGAAGCTTGGTAATCCAGGAAGCCCAGGTTTCAGGTTTAGGGGATTGAATTTTTAAAGTCTGTGGGACTAATAAAATTTCTAATATTTTATATTTTTATATTTTATATTTTTATAGTTTTTATATTTTTATATTTTATATTTTCCTATTTTTATATGTTATATTTTTTATATTTTATATTGTGATATTTCTGTCGATGTGAGATCTTGGAGGTGAATATTAAAGGAAAGGTTGTGTCCTAGTAGTGATGTTGTGTGTCACATGGACAAGGGGTCATGTGTGCTGACTGGTTTCATGTCAATTGGGTACAAGCTAAAGTCACTAGAGAGGAAGAAGCCTCTCTAAAATCTATCTGTAGGACATTTTCTTAGTGACTGATGGGGGAGATCCCAGCCCATCATTGTCTATATAGCCACCCCTGGAAAGGGGTCCTGGAAGGTATAAGAAAGCAGACTGAGCAAGCCAGTAAGCAGCACTCCTCCATGGCTTCTGTATCAACTCTTGCTCCCAGGCTCCTGCCATGTCTGAGTTTCTGTCCTGACTTCCTTTCATGATGAACTGTGATGTGGAAGTTTGAGCCAAATGAACCTTTCTTCCCCAACACACTTTTGGTCAAGGTGTTTCATCACAGTGATAGTAACCCTGACTAAGTCAACCATTCATCGTTTTGAAGTCAGAACAGATAACTGTCATGGCACAATCGGCACTGGGATGTCACAACAGAGAAATCTAATATCACAATGGAAAGAGGGATATCAGCATTGAGCATTCTGCCATCACAATGAGGCATTGTGAGCATGTAATGGGGCTTGTGATATCACACTGAGATATTATGGTGTCACCACAGAGAATTGTAATGTCCCAATTGCATTATGTCATGAAATAATGTCCTTTATTAGGCCACATTTTGTTCAAATAATGAGGTATTATGATGTCAAAATGTACACTGTGATGACCCAGTGATGCACTGTGAGGACCCAATGGTGCATTGTGATGTAAGAATGGTGCATTGTGATGTAAGAACAGTGCATTGTGGTGTAAGAATGGTGCATCGTAGTGTAACAATGGTGCACTGTAGTGTAACAATGGTGCACTGTAGTGTAACAATGGTGCATTGTGATGTAACAATGGTGGATTGTGATGCAAAAATGGAGCAATATGATGATCCAGGGCTGCATTGTGATGGAACAATGGTATATTGTGATGGAACAATAGAACACTGTGATGTAACAATGGAGCATTGTGATATAACAATGGAGAATTATGATGTAGCAATGAAGCATTGTGATGTAGCAATGGTGCATTGTGATGTAATAATGGAGCAATGTGATGACCCAGTCGTGCATTGTGATGTAACGATGGTATATTTTGATGGAACAATAGAGCACTGTGATGTAGCAATGAAGCATTGTGATGTAGCAATGGTGCATTGCGATGTAATAATGGAACAATGTGATGACCCAGTGGTGCATTGTGATGGAACAATGGTATATTGTGATGGAACAATAGAGCACGGTGATGTAGCAATGGAGCACTGTGATGTAACAATGAAGCATTATGATATAGCAATGGTGCATTGTGATGTAATAATGGAAAAATGTGAGGACCCAGAGGTGCATTGTGAAGGAACAATGGTATATTGTGATGTAGCAATGGAGCATTGTGATGTAACAATGTAGAATTGTGATGTAGCAATGAACTACTGTGATGTAGCAATGGTGCATTGTGATATAACAATGGTATATTGTGATGTAACAATAGAGCACTGTGATGTAACAATAGAGCACTGTGATGTAACAATAGAGCACTGTGATGTAACAATGGTGCACTGTGATGTAACAATGGAGCAATGTGATGTAACAATGGAGCAATGTGATGACACATTGGTGCATTGTGATGGAACAATGGAATATTGTGATGGAAAAATAGAGCACTGTAATGTAACAATTGAGCTTTGTAATGTAACAATAGTGCATTGTGATGACCCAGCGGTGCACTGTGAGGTAACAATGGAGCATTTGATATAAAAGTGAAGTGCTATGATATCATAATTCATGTTCTAGTAGCACTAGCAAGTGATGTCACAAACCAACATGATGACCCACTTGAGCACTGTGATACAGCAACAGAGCTGTATCATTGAATTATCAAAGTTGTACTTGTGATGTCACACGGAAGGAAGCATGGCTATTTACAGCTGAGGACTGTCAGGACACAAAGGGGCACTTCCGATGTCATCTTAGACATTTGCAGTGGGGAACTTTTATGTTACAATGGGGCATTACGATGTCAACACTGAACACTGTAATATCATAATTCAAATTGCTATAATACAGGGTGCACTGTGACATCACAATACACCCATTGCCACAATGGGGTACTGGAGCAGCATACGTGAGCACTGTAAAGTTACAGTTCAACATTGTGATGGCACAATGCATTATCACCATAGCAGAAGCCAGGGTGTGAGGGCATAGTGGATCTTTGTGATGACATTTATACTGTAGTGGTAGGGGAAGGATAAGGATGAAAGAGTTATCTATTGTCTTTCATTTCCAGCTGGTTAGGATCTGTGGTGATGCAGTGGAGAGGTGACAGGTATCAGGCTGTCATTGGGGACAGCTGAACACCTTGAACTGCAATCATGAAGCAGAGAGAACAAACTGGAAGTGGTGCGTGCCTTTTGAACCGCTGAGCCACCTGCCTTGCTTTCTCTTTTGTGGGGTTTTTAATAATTTATTTTATTATATGAGTACACTGTAGTGTCTTCAGACACACCAGAAGATAGCATCAGACTCCATTACAGATGTTTGTGAGCCACCATGTGGATGCTGGGAATTGAACTCAGGACCTCTAGGAAGAGCAGTCAGCACTCTTAAACACTGAGCCATCTTGTCAGCCTTGTGTTTTGAGACAGGGTCTCAACAAATACCCTAGTCTGCTCTTGAACTCTCAGTCTCGCCTCTATAGTTTTGGGATTTCAGGTGTGGGTCACTGTTTCCCCCAAACATCCTTTTATTCTGTATAACTTCCTGATTCCCTGGGGTCAATGAGTTTTTTGAGCTAGTTATGGTGGCACACTTTGTAATCTTAGCACTCTGAAGGGAAGAAGCACAATGATTGACTGTGAATTCCAGACAGTGAGACCCTGCCTCAAAACAAGTAAAAGCATCTGGGGAGCTGAGGCAGGTGGATTGCTGTGAGTTTAAAGTTAGCCAGTTCTTGGCCAGTCTGATCTCTAAGAATGATACCCTGCCTCAAAACAAAACCACAAGCAAATTTTGTGAGCCTAATGCTTCGGGTATTCTGGCCAAGAACGTGCCTCTTGCAGTGCTTGGATAGTATTGGGTCTTGTGTATGATTTCTAGAGCAGGGAAAAAAAGAAAAGACCTTTCCATTTTAAGCAAGATTCTTTACCAGTTCTGTAGACATGTATTGGGATAGATTTTGGGCAATCAGGCCCTTTAATTATGCCAGCTATACACAGTGGTGGTGGTTGGTGGGTGTGTATGAGGGACAGTATGTGTGAAGCCAGACCGGGAGATCCACCAGCAACCAGAAGAACAAAGGAAATTCCACATATTCAGAGATTTCAGAAGGAAGGGATGTCTGAGTTAGAATTTTCTGGGCTTAGAAGGTAAGGGCCTCTTGAGTTTAGAAGACTTTTGTATTAGGGTTTTGATTGCTGCTGCACCATGCTACACCATGGCCAAAAGCACCTTCGAGAGGGGAGTGTTTATTTGCCCTTCCCGTTACTGCTCATCATCAAAGGAAGTCAGGGTAGGGACTCAGGGCAGGAACTTGGAGGTGGGGGCTAATGCAGAGACCATGGAGGGATGCTGCTTACTGGCCTCCTCCTAGTGACTTGCTCAGTTGCCGCACTTACAACATCCAGGGCTACTTGCTCAGGGGTGTCACCACACACAATGACCTGGGTCCTGCCACATCAATCACTGTTTAAGAAACTAGCCTAAGGCTGTAGAGATGGCTCAGCAGATTGGCTGTTCTTCCAGAGGTCCTGATTTCAAATCCCAGCAAGCACATTGTAGCTCAAAACCCTCTGTAATGAGATCTGATTCACTCTTCTGGTGTGCATGAAAACAGAGCACTCGTTTTCATAAAATAAATGAATCTTTAAAAAGGAAAAGAAAGGAGATGCCCTAGAAGCTCGCCTTAGTTGGATCTTATGGAGGCATTTTCTCAACTGACCTTCTCTCCTCCCAGATGACAAGAGCTCATGTCAAGTTCACATAAATTAGAAAACATGGTAAGTGAAGGTATTTAGATAAGACCTAAGGGAAACAGTTTAGAAATTAATTTTATTTTCCTATTGGCCGACACATGCTAGATTAGTATTTTATAGAAAGGAACTAGATGGAACATAAGGGTGGTCAATCCCCTCTAGCTGAGCAGCAATGGTCATGGGTTTCCTGGGGGTGGTAGGATGCTTGGGCACTGGAGTGGTTGGCCCAGTACTGTGCCATGCTCTGACTCCTTCCAGTTCCCTCTTCTAAATTCACTGCCATCATAAGCAAGGGGCTGTCGGGAAGTGGTGGTGCACACCTTTAATCCCAGCACTTGGGAGGCAGAGGCAGGTGGATTTCTGAGTTTGAGGCCAGCCTGGTCTACAGAGTGAGTTCCAGGACAGCCAGTGCCACACAGAGAAACCCAGTCTCAAAAGAAAAATGAAAAAAAAAAAAAAAGAAAAAAAAAGCAAGGGGCTCAATCAGGCAGGCAGTGGTGGACATACCTTTAATCTCAACACTCAGACATTGGCAGGCAGATCTCGGTGAGTTTGAGGTCAGCCTGGTCTATAGAGTGAGTTCTAGGACAGCAAGGGTGACATAGGAAAAGGCTGCTTTGGGATGAAATAATAAAAGCTTGAGGCCCAGAAAGAGAAGGGACTTGGGAAACTTGTCATGGCACAATCGGCACTGGGATGTCACAACAGAGAACTCTAATATCACAATGGAAAGAGGTATATTAGGATTGAGGATTCTGTCATCCCAATGAGGCATTATGAGCATGTAATGGGGCTTCTTGATATCACACTGTGATGACCCAATGGTGCATTGTGATGTAAGAATGATGCATTGTGGTGTAAGAATGGTGCATTGAATTGTAAGACTGGTGCATTGTGGTGGAGGAATGGAGCATTGTGATGTAAAAAGGGAGCATTGTCATGACCCAGTAGTGCATTGTGATGTAGCAATGGAACATTTTGGTGTAATAACAGTTCATTGTGATGTAACAATGGAGCATTGTGATGTAGCAATGGAGAATTTTAATGTAGCAATGAAGCATTATGATATAGAAATGGTGCAATGTGATGAAACAATGGTATATTGTGATGTAACAATAGAGCACTGTGATGTAACAATGGAGCATTGTGATATAGCAATGGTGCATTGTGATGTAGCAATGGAGCATTGTGATGTTGCAATGGAGAATTGTGATGTAGCAATGGAGCATTGTGATGTAGCAATGGTGCATTGTGATGTAAAAATGGAGCAATGTGTTGACTGAGTAGTACATTGTGATGGAACAATGGCATATTGTGATGGAACAATAGAGCACTGTGATGGAACAATAGAGCACTGTGATATAACAATGGAGCATTGTGATGTAACAATGGCATATTGTGATGGAGCAATAGAGCATTGTGATGGAACAATGGAGATTTGTAATGTAATAATGGAGCATTGTGATGTAACAATGGAGCTTTGCAATGTAACAATAATGCATTGTGATGACCCAGTGGTGCACTGTGAGGTAACAATGGTTCATTTGATATAAAAAGGGAAGTGCTGTGATATCATAATTCATGTTCTAATAGCAGTAGCAAGTGATGTCATAAACCAACATGATGACCTACTTGAGCACTGTGATACAGCAACACAGCACTGAATTATCAAAATTGTTCTTGTGCTGTCACACATAAGGAAGCATGGCTATTTACAGCTGAGGACTGTCAGGACACAAAGGGGCACTTGTGATGTCATCTTAGAAGTTTGCCCTGGGGAATATTGATGTTACAATGGGACATTAAGAGGTAACACTGAATACTGTAATATCACAATTCAAATTGCTATGATACAAGGGTGCACTGTGACATCCCAATACACCCATTGCGACAATGGGGTACTGGAGCAGCATACGTGAGCACTGTAAAGTTACAGTTCAGCATTGTGATGGCACAATGCATTATACCATAGCAGAAGCCAGGCTGTGAGGGCATAGTGGATCTTTGTGATGACATTTATACTGTAGTGGTAGGGGAAGGATAAAGATGAAAGAGTTATCTATTGTCTTTCATTTCCAGATGGTTAGGATCTGTGGTGATGCAGTGGAGAGGTGACAGGTATCAGGCTGTCAGTGTGGACAGCTGAACACCTTGAACTGCAAGCATGAAGCAGAACAAACTGGAAGTGGTGCATGCCTTTTGAACCGCTGAGCCATCTGCCTTGCTTTCTATTTTGTGGGATTTTTATAATTTATCTTATTAGATGAGTCCACTGTAGCTGTCTTCAGACACACCAGAAGAGGCATCAGACTCCATTACAGATGTTTGTGAGCCACCATGTGGACGCTGGTAATTGAACTCAGGACCTCTAGGAAGAGCAGTCAGCACTCTTAACCACTGAGCCATCTCATCAGCCTTGTGTTTTGAGACAGGGTCTCAACAAATACCCTAGTCTGCTCTTGAACTCTCAGTCTCACCTCTATAGTTTTGGGATTTCAGGTGTGGGTCACTGTTTCCCCCAAACATCCTTTTATTCTGTATAACTTCCTGATTCCCTGGGGTCAATGAGTTTTTTGAGCTAGTTAGGGTGGCACACTTTGTAATCTTGGCACTCTGGAGGGAAGAGGTACAATGATTGACTGTGAATTCCAGACAGTGAGACCCTGCCTCAAAACAAGTAAAAGCATCTGGGGAGCTGAGGCAGGTGGATTCCTGTGAGTTCAAAGTTAACCAGTTCTTGGCCAGTCTGAGCTCTAAGAGTAATACCCTGCCTCAATAAAAACCACAAACAAATTTTGTGATCCTCCTGCTTTGGGTATTCTGGCTAAGAATGTGCCTCTTCCAGTTCTTGGCTGGTATTGGGTCTTGTGTATGATTATAGAGCAGGGGAAAAAAAGACCTTTCCATTTAAAGCAACATTCTTTAAGCAAGATTATTGATCAGTTCTGTAGACATATATTGGGATAAATTTTGGGCAATCAGAACCCTTTAATTATGCCAGCTATACACTGTGGTGGTGGTTGGTGGGAGTGTATGGGGGGCAGTTTGTGTGAAGCCAGACCTGGAGATCCACCAGCAACCAGAAGAACAAAGGAAATTCCACATATTCAGAGACGTCAGAAGGAGGAGATGTCTGAGTTAGATAGAATTTTCTGGGCTTAGAAGGCAGGGGCCTCTTGAGTTTAGAAGATTTTTGTATTAGGGTTTTGATTCCTGCTCATGCTACACCATGGCCAAAAGCACCTTTGGGAGTGGTGTGTTTATTTTTCCTTCCCATTACTGTTCATCATCAAAGGAAGTCATGGCAGGGACTCAGGGCAGGAACATGGAGGTGGAGGCTACTGCAGAGACCATGGAAGGATGCTGCTTACTGGCCCCCTCCTTGTGACTTGCTCAGCCGCCATATTTACATCATCCAGGGCTACTAGCTCAGGGGTGTCACCACACACAGTGGCCTGGGTCCTGCCGCATAGCCTAGGGCTAGAGAGATGGCTCAGCAGATTGGCTGCTCTTCCAGAGGTTCTGAGCTCAAATCCCAGCAAGCACATGGTAGTTGTAAACCCTCTGTAATGAGATCTGATTCACTCTTCTGTTGTGCATGAAAACAGACCACTCATGTTCATAAAATAAATGAATCTTTCAAAAGGAAAAGAAAAGAGATGCCCTAGAGGCCTGCCTACAGTTGGATCTTATGGAGGCATTTTCTCAACTGACCTTCATTTATGTCATGTTCACATAAAGTAGCAAACATGGTAAGTGAAGGTATTTAGATAAGACATAAGGGAAACAGTTTAGAAATTAATTTTATTTTCCTTTCGGTTCTCAAGGCCAGTACATGCTAGATTAGTATTTTCTAGAAAGGTACTAGATGGAACATAAAGGGTGGTCAATCCCCTCTACCTGAGCAGCCCTGGTCATGGGTTTTCTGGGGGTGTTAGGATGCTTGGGCATTGGAGTGGTTGGTCCAGTGCTGTGCCATGCTCTGACTACTTCCACTTCCCTCATCTAAATTCACCGCCATCATAAAGCAAGGGGCTGCCAGGCAGTGGTGGCCCATGCCTTTAATTCCAAAACTTGGGAGGCAGAACCAGCCCACAGTCTCATATCTAACACTGGACCACCTTCCATTTGCACAGCTTTTACCTAGTAGCCACAGGGGCTTTGGACTGACCTGGACATTGTCAAAATGCAGATTTTATAAAAAGAAAAAAAATGAAAGCGGTGGTATTAGTGGTGGTGGAAAGATTACTAGGTGGTTAAGAGAGCGGGCTCCTCTTACAGTAAACCTGAGCTCCGTTCCCAGCACCCAAATGGTGGTTCACACTGTCTGTAACTCACTTCCAGGGATCCAAACACTTTTCTGACTCCCATGGGCACTAAGAACATATATGGTGCACATACATACATACAAACAGACACACAAAATGCATAATAATATAATAACAGAAAAAATTGAAGCAGCCCAGCATGATGGTTTAAAACCTGTAATCCTAGCATCCAGGATCAAGTCCACATCATGCTCAGGCTAGCCTGGTCTACATAGTGCATTCCAGGCTAAGTGGGCCACTTAAAGGATGAGACACTGTGTCTCAGGGGCAGCAAGCATGTAGTTGACCCTTTAATACAATTCTTCACATTGTGATGACCCCCAACCATAACATTATTTAGGCTGCAACTTCCTAACTCTAATTATGCTACTATTATGAATCATAAAGTAAATATCTGTGTTTTTTGTCTTAGGTGACCCCTGTAAAAGGGTCATTTGACCACTAAAGGTGTTCCTTCCCATAGGTTGTGTACCATTGACTTAAGGGTCACAGGAAGATCGGGAGATCAAGGTCACCTGGCCAACCTGGGCTACAAAGGAAGATCTTCCTAAAACAATGACATAACACAAAACATAAATACTATTCTTTTGAGAAGGTGGCAGGGCTTGACATGGGGTGGGGGTGGCTACCATGGTCTGGGAAAGAAGGACACAGACTACAGGCTTCCTGGGCTCGAGGAAGTATTCCATAGGACTCAATTCAGCCACAGTCAAGATAATAAGATAGAGAGAACCCACAGAAGAGGAATGGACTAGCAGTCTCACCTGCCTATTCTGAGACCTCTGGGTGATGCACTGAGCCTGGGATAGAAGCTGTGAGCTGGAGAACAAGAGTCTGGAGGAACCTTCCGGCCTCTGGAGACAGGAGCAAAGGTCCTTTGCCCTGACTGGGGCTTGGATCACTCAGTCACTCAATGAGAACATCTGGGTGAGTTTTGGTCCCTCACCCATCCAGCTCCTGCACTATCCTTTTCGTGCTATGACTTCGTAACCATCCTCGCTTGATCCCAGCCCCACCCACAATGGCCTCCATCTTCTGCATCTGGTGGTGCCAGGCCTGTACCATGTTGGGATTTAGTCCAAATGTTTCCTGACACAGAAGTGCTCCTCAGCCACGTTGCTCAGCTTTTATCTTTTCGCCTTATTTTAGTTGAGTTAAAGTACCTAACACCAGACCACTGGCTTTGGGAGTTCATGAGGTAAAAGCCTGGGAGAAAGTGGAAGAGTAGGGAATGACTCTGGTGGCATTGGGTGCTTTTCAAATGCAGCACATGCTTCTGTATCAGGACCAATGAGAAGACCCTAGGACATGTAGGGGGCACTGGCCGTTTTTGTGTTTCAACATGACACAAGCTGGAGTTATCACAGAGAAAGTAGCTTCAGTTGGGGAAATGCCTCCACGAGATCCAGCTGTGGGGTATTTTATCAATTAGTGATTAAGGGGGAGTCTGCTGTGGGTGGGGCCATCCCTGGGCTGGTAGTCTTGCGTTCTATTAGAAAGCAAGCTGAGCAAGGCAGGGGAAGTAAGCCAGTAAGGAACATCCCTCCATGGCCTCTGCATCAGCTCCTGCTTCCTGACTTGCTTGAGTTCCAGTCCTGACTTCCTTTGCTGATGGACTTGAAATCGGTTGATGATCTAAATCTGTCGCATACAGTATGTCTGCAGTTGAAGACACACACTTCTTCCTCTTACTAGTCATCTTACCAAGTGATCCTGTTTTCCTTCTGAGGTTGGGAGATGGAGCCGTTTCATCTCACTCAGAGAACTCTTAGGACTTTGATCTGAGTGGCAGTGGCTCTCATTAGGAAGAACATCAACACTTGAAGTGTGTTCTGAATGACCTGAACCACATTGTTTTCTGATTATCTTCTTTAAGAAGGAATCCTTCCAAATTACATTGGTGTAAGGCTAAAGGTAGTAGATTCCCAGGACCCTGGACAGCAGCAGAGCTGCTGCTTT
Source organism: Mus minutoides (assembly GCA_902729485.2). Classification (NCBI taxonomy): domain Eukaryota; kingdom Metazoa; phylum Chordata; class Mammalia; order Rodentia; family Muridae; genus Mus; species Mus minutoides. The sequence goes on from LR749541.1 coordinate 3,583,986, forward strand.
TATACTCTCCCAGGGAAGGAGGGAGGGTGTTGTAGTAGTTGCGGATTGGTGAACGAAGATACACCTCATTAGCATATGGCCCGTTCATTGGTGCCACAAGCCACACCCATTAGCATATTGCCTGTTCATTGGTGCCACAAGCCACACCTCATTAGCATATTGCCCATTCGGGAGGGGCCTTTGCTTGAGGAGGTCCTGAAGAGGGAGCCGGGGTTTTCTTGAGCAACTGCTGTTCTGGAGCAACTGCCATTCCAGAGCACTGGACGTTCCGGAGTAACTGCCATTCTGGAGCAACTGCCGCTTCCTACAACAAATCATTGCTCACTTATGGTTCTGTTTCTGTAAGCTTCTTATTCAAGGTATTTAGCTTTAAGCCATGTGTGGTGTTCTCAATATTCAGTTTCTCTGCTTATTTCTGTAATTGTATCTTTCTGGTAGTAATTCTTTGAGAATACCCTTTCTCTTTACTAAGGGCCCGAGCTAGTGCTCCGTTGTTGTATTTTAGAGAGATCTTGAAGATAGAATTTTTCAATAAACATTTAATATTGTTGTTTTGATCTTTTTAAGCAAGAGAAACATTCATCTTTGTCTTTGCAATTCTTCCTTTCACTCGTCTCTTAATTCCAGAAGTAACAGAGTCAACTTCTATCCCTGGGTACCCCATTTCTGAGAAGCTTGGGAATCCGGGAAGCCCAGGTTTCAGGTTTAGGGGTTTGAATTTTTAAAGTTTGTGGGACTAATACAATTTCTAATATTTTATATTTTGTAGTTTTATAGTTTTCATATTTTATATTTTTTATATTTTATATTCTGATGTTTCTGTCATTGTGGGATCTTGGAGGTGGATATTAAAGGAAAGGTTGTGTCCTAGTAGTGATGTTTATGTGTCACATGGACAAGGGGTCAGGTGTGCTGACTGGTTTCATATCAATTGGGTACAAGCTAAAGTCACTAGAGAGGAAGAAGCCTCTCTAAAATCTATCTGTAGGACATTTTCTTAGTGACTGATGGGGGAGAGCCCAGCCCATCATTGTCTATATGGCCACCCCTGGAAAGGGATCCTGGAAGGTATAAGAAAGCAGACTGAGCAAGCCAGTAAGCAGTACTCCTCCATGGCTTCTGTATCAGCTCTTGCTCCCAGGCTCCTGCCATGTCTGAGTTCCTGTCCTGACTTCCTTTCATGATGAACTGTGATGTGGACGTGTAAGCCAAATGAACCTTTCTTCTCCAGCTCAATTTTAGTCATGGTGTTTCATCACAGTGATAGTAACCCTGACTAAGTCAACCATTCATCTTTTTGGAGTCAGAACAGATCACTGTCATGGCACAATTGGCACTGGTATGTCACAACAGAGAAACTCTACTATCACAATGGAAAGAGGGATATCAGCATTGAGCATTCTGCCATCACAATGAGACATTATGAGCATGTAATGGGGCTTCTTGATATCACACTGTGATATTATGGAGCCACCACAGAGAATTGTAATGTCCCAATTGTATTATGTCATGAAATAATGTCCCTTATTATACATTGTGTTCAACTAATTAGGTATTATGATGTCAAAATGTATACTGTGATGAACCACTGATGTACTGTGATGACCCAATGGTGCATTGTGATGTAAGACTGGTGCATTGTAGTGTAAGACTGGTGCATTGTAGTGTAAGAATGGTGCATTGTGATGTAAGAATGGTGCATTGTGATGTAAGAATGGTGCATTGTGGTGTAAGAATGGCTCATTGTGGTGTAAGAACGGTGCATTATAGTGTAAGACTTGTGCATTGTGATATAAGAATGCTGCATGGTGGTGTAAGAATGGTGAATTGTGATGTAAGTATGGTGCCTTGTAGTGTAACAATGCTGCATTGTGGTGGAAGAATGGAGCATTGTGGTGTAAAAATGGAGCATTGTGATGACCCAGTAGTGCAATGTGATGTAGCAATGGAACATTTTGGTGTAATACTAGTGCATTGTGATGTAACAATGGAGCATTGTGATGTAGCAATGGAGAATTGTAATGTAGCAAAGAAGCACTGTGATATAGCAATGGTGCATTGCGATGAAACAATGGTATATTGTGATGTAACAATAGAGCACTGTGATGTAACAATAGAGCACTATAATGTAACAATAGAGCATTGTGATGTAGCAATGGAGAATCATGATGTAGCAATGGAGCATTGTGATGTAACAATGGTGCATTGTGATGTAAAAATGGACCAATGTGTTGACTGAGTGGTACATTGTGAGTAACAATGGCATGTTGTGATGTAACAATAGAGCACTGTGATGTAACAATAGAGCACTGTGATGTAAAAATGGAGCATTGTGATGTAGCAATAGAGCATTGTGATGTAGCAATGGAGCATTGTGATGTACCAATGGAGCTGTGATGTAAAAATGGAGCAATGTGATGACTGAATGGTAAACTGTGATATAACAATGGCATATTGTGATGTAACAATAGAGCACTGTGATGTAACAATAGAGCACTGTGATGTAACAATTGAGCATTGTGATGTAACAATGGTGCATTGTGATGTAAAAATGGAGCAATGTGATGACTGAGTGGTACATTGTGATGTAACAATGGCATATTGTGATGTAATAATAGAGCACTGTGATGTAACAATAGAGCACTGTGAAGTAACAACTGAGCATTCTGATGTACGAATGGAGCATTTTGGTGTAGCAATGGAGCATTGAGATGTAACAATAGTGCATTGTGATGTAAAAATGGAGCAATGTGATGACTGAGTGGTAGATTGTGATGTAACAATGGCATATTGTTATGTAACAATAAAGCACTGTGATGGAAAAATAGAAAACTGTGATGTAATAATGAAGCATTGTATGTAACAATGTCATATTGTGATGGAGCAATAGAGCATTGTGATGTAACAATGGAGCTTTGTAATGTAACAATGGAGCATCGTGATGTAACAATGGAGATTTGTAATGTAACAATAATGCATTGTGATGACCCAGTGGTGCACTGTGAGGTAACAATGGAGTATTTGATATAAATGTGAAGTGCTGTGATATCATAATTCATGTTCTCGTAGCACTAGCAAGTTATGTCACAAACCAACATGATGACCCACTTGAGCACTGTGATACAGCAACAGAGCATTGAATTATCAAAGTTGTTCTTGTGATGCCACACATAAGAAAGCATGGCTATTTTCAGCTGAGGAGTGGCAGGACACAAAGGGGCACTTCTGATGTCATCCTATACATTTGCACTGGGGAATTATGATGTCAGAATGGGGCATTATGAGGTCCACACTGAACACTGTAATATCATAATTCAAATTGCTATGATACAGGGTGCACTGTGATATCACAATACACTCATTGCGACAATGGGGGACTGGAGCGGCATACGTGAGCACTGTAAAGTTACAGTTCAGCATTGTAATGGCACAATGTATTATGACCATAGCAGAAGCCAGGCTGTGAGGACATAGTGGTTCTTTGTGATGACATTTATACTGTAGTGGTAGGGGAAGGATAAGGATGAAAGAGTTATCTATTGTCTTTCATTTCCAGCTGGTTAGGATCTGTGGTGATGCAGTGGAGAGGTGACAGTTATCAGGCTGTCAGCGGGGACAGCTGAACACCTTGAACTGCAATCATGAAGCAGAACAAACTGGAAGTGGTACATGCCTTTTGAACCACTGAGCCATCTGCTTTGCTTTCTATTTTGTGGGGTTTTTATAATTTATTTTGTTATATGAGTACACTGTAGCTGTCATCAGACACACCAGCATATGGCATCAGACTCCATTACAGATGTTTATGAGCCACCATGTGGATTCTGGGAATTGAACTCAGGACCTCTAGGAAGAGCAGTCCGTGATCTTACCCAATGAGCCATCTTGCCAGCCTTGTGTTTTGAGACAAGGTCTCATCACGTACCCTAGTCTGCTCTTGAACTCTCAGTCTTGCCTCTACAGATTTGGGATTTCAAGTGTGGGTCACAGTTTTCCCCCAAACATTCGATTTCTTTTATTCTGTATAACTTCCTGATTTCCTGGGGTCAATAAGTTTTTTTTTTTTTCGAGACAGGGTTTCTCTGCAGAGCCCTGGCTGTCCTGGAACTCACTTTGTAGACCAGGCTGGCCTGGAACTCAGAAATCTGCCTGCCTCTGCCTCCCAAGTGCTGGGATTAAAGGCATGCGCCACCCTGACCGGCGGGGACAATAAGTTTTAAGAGCTAGGTATGGTGGCACATATCTGTAATCTTAGCACTCTGGAGGGAGAGGCACAATGATTGACTGTGAATTCCAGACAGTGAGACCCTGCCTCAAAATAAGTAAAAGCATCTGGGGAGCTGAGGCAGGTGGATTGCTGTGAGTTCAAAGTTAACCAGTTCTTGGCCAGTCTGAGCTCTAAGAGTGATACCCTGCTTCAAAACAGTTACAAGCAAATTTTGTGATCCTCCTGCTTCTTGTATTCTGACTAAGAACTTGCTTCTTGTAGTGCGTGGCTGGTATTGGGTCTTGTGTATGATTTCTAGAGCAGGGGAAAAAAAAGACCTTTCCATTTTATGCAACATTCTTTAAGCAAGATTCTTTACCAGTTCTGTAGACATGTATTGGGATAGATTTTGGACAATCAGGCCCTTTAATTATGCCAGCTATACACAGTGGCGGTGGTTGGTGGGAGTGTATGGGGGGCAGTTTGTGTGAAGCCAGACCCGGATATCCACCAGCAACCAGAAGAACAAAGGAAATTCCACATATTCAGAGATTTCAGAAGGAGGGGATGCCTGAGTTTAGATAGAATTTTCTGGGCTTAGAAGGTAGGGGCCTCTTGAGTTTACAAGACTTTTTATTAGGGTTTTGATTGCTGCTGCCCCATGCTACACCATGGCCAAAAGCACCTCCTGGAGTAGAGTGTTTATTTGCCCTTCCCCTTACTGTTCATCATCAAAGGAAGTCAGGCTAGGGACTCAGGGCAGGAACCTGGAGGTGGGGGCTAATGCAGAGGCCATGGAGGGATGCTGCTTACTGGCCCCCTCCTTGTGACTTGCTCAGCCACCGTACTTACATCATCCAGGGCTACTTGCTCAGGGGTGTCACCACACACAATGGCCTGAGTCCTGCCACATCAACCATTGATTTAGAAAAGAGCCTAGTGCTAGAGAGATGGCTCAGCAGATTGGCTGCTCTTCCAAAGGTCCTGAGTTCAAATCCCAGCAACCACATGGTAGCTTGAACCCCTCTGTAATGAGATCTGATTCACTCTCCTGGTGTGCATGAAAACAGAGCACTCGTGTTCATAAAATAAATGAATCTTTAAAAAGGAAAGGAGATGCCCTAGAAGCTTGCCTACAGTTGGAACTAATGGAGGCATTTTCTCAACTGACCTTCTCTCCTCCCAGATGATGATAGCTCATGTTATGTTCACATAAATTAGCAAACATGGAAAGTGAAGGTATTTAGATAAGACATAAGGGAAACAGTTTAGAAATTAATTTTATTTTCCTNCCCCTGGCTTGCTCAGCCTGCTCTCTTATAGAACCCAAGACTGCCAGCCCAGAGATGGTCCCACCCACCAGGGGCTCTTGATCACTAATTGAGAAAATGCCTCACAGCTAGATCTCATGGAGGCATTTCCCCAACTGAAGCTCCTTTCTCTGTGATAACTCCAGCTGTGTCAAGTTGACACAAACCTAGCCAGTACAGAAACCCTGTCTGATAAAAAAAAAAGAATGCAAAAAAGAAAAAAGCAAGGGGCTCAGTCAGGCAGGCAGTGGTGGACATACCTTTAATCTCAACACTCAGACATTGGCCTACAGATCTCTGTGAGTTTGAGGCCAGCCTGGTGTACAAAATGAATTCCAGGACAGCCAGGGTGACATAGGAAAAGCCTGCTTTGGGAGGTAAATAATAAAAGCTTGAGGCCCCAAAAGAGGAGGGACTTGGGAAACTTTGGGCAAATCTTCCAGCTAAGTGGGAAATAGTGCTCTGTGAGCAGCTCCCAGCCAAGGGTGCTGCATGTTGTGGCCTGAAGGGATACTGAAAGAGGGTTTCAGGGCCCTAGTATTACCTGTAACTTCTGGCCCCGAAGGACTGCCATCTACAGACATTAGCAGTTCCTTTGTGGGCACAAAAATGGCCTGTGAGCCTGCAGCTGTCACAGGTGACATTGCTGTTATAGCTGTCACAGATGTCAGAGCTCTCATCACAGGTGTCACAGGTGTCAGAGTTGTCACAGGTATCATAGCTGTCACAGATATCATAATTCTCATCACAGGTGGCACAGGTATCATAGCTGTCACAGATGTCATAACTCTCATCACAGGTATCACAGCTGTCACAGGTGTCATCACAGATGTCAGGTATAAGAGATGTCGCCGGCATCTGCTGCTTTCTGATCGACCTAGCCGCACATTAGTATTAGCCATTTTCAGCTGATGGGATGAAGCTGGTGAGATGCCCTAAAGGCATTCAGAGTGGTCAAGTGCAGGCAGAACTTCCCATAGCCAGTGCTATTGAGTTGTCGTCTGGGGTAGAGAGAGAGAGAGAGAGAGAGAGAGAAAGAGAGAGAGAGAGAGAGAGAGAGAGAGAGAGAGAGAGAGAGAGAGAGCACATCATCGTTCTCCAGGTCCCTGTTTTCAAGGTGGAAAACTACAGAAGTTTTGCTGCTCACCTAGCAAAATGTAATGGCTTGAACCACACCCAGGCAGTTCTCTAGAACCCCTTCCTTCCCCAGGACCTAGCCAGTCAGCCAACCATCTGAGTCCCTACCGTAACGTTGTCCTTTGTCTGCCACAGTCATCTCTAGTGCACCTCTAGCCACTGTTGATTGTCTCTTGGACCATCCCACGGTCTCATATCTAACACAGGACCATCTTCCATTTGCACAGCCTTTACCTAGCATCCACAGGGGCTTTGGACTGACCTGGACTTTGTGAAAATGCAGATTTCATAAAAAGAAAACAATGAAAGGGGGTGGTATTAGTGGTGGTGGAGAGATGACTTGGTGGTTAAGAGCACTGGCTCCTCTTCCAGAGAACCTGAGCTCCGTTCCCAGCACCCACATGGTAGTTCACACTGTCTAACTCACTTCCAGGCATCCAACCACTTTTCTGGCTCCCATGGGCACTAAGAACATATATGGTGCACATACATACATACACACAGACACACAAAAATGCATAATAAGATAGAAAAAAATTGAAGCATCCCAGCATGATGGTTTAAAACCTGTAATCCTAGCATCCAGGATCAAGTGCACAGTCGTGCTCAGGCTAGCCTGGTCTACATAGTGCGTTACAGGCTAAGTGGGCTACTTAAAGGGTGAGACTCTATGTCTCAGAGGCAGCAAGCATGTAGTTGACCCTTTAGTACAGTTCTCCACATTGTGATGACCCCCAACCATAAGATTATTTTTGATGATACTTCCTAACGGTAATTTTGATACTCTTATGAATCATAAAGTAAATATCTGTGATTTGTGTCTTGGATGACCCTTGTAAAAGGGTCATTTGATCCCTAAAGGTCTCCCTTCCCATAGGTTGAGGACCCTTGTTTAGGGGTCAGAGGAAGATCAGGAGATCAAGGTCACCTGGCAAACCTGGGCTACAAAGCAAGATCTTTCTAAGACAATAACACAACGCAAAACATAAATGCAATTCTTCTGAGAAGGGGCCAGGGCTTGACATGGGGAGTGGGTGACTACCAGGGTCTGGGAAAGAAGGACACAGTCTACAGGCTTCCTGGATTCCAGGAAGTATTCCGTAGGACTCAATTCAGCCACAGTCAAGATAATAAGACAGAGAGAACCCACAGAAGAGGAATGGACTAGCAGACTTGGCAGTCTCACCTGCCTATTCTGAGACCTCTGGGTGATGCACTGAGCCTGGGATAGAAGCTGTGAGCTGGAGAACAAGAGTCTGGAGGATCATTCAGGCCTCTGCAGACAGGAGCAAAGGTCCTTTGCCATGACTGGGGCTTGGATCACTCAGTCACTCAATGAGAACATCCAGGTGAGTTTTGGTCCCTCACCCATCCAGCTCCTGCACTATCCTTTTCGTGCTATGACTTCATAACCATCCTCGCTGGATCCCAGCCCCACCCACAATGGCCTCCATCTTCTGCATCTGGAGGTGCCAGCCCTGTGCTATGTTGGGATTTAGTCCAAATGTTTCCTGACACAGAAGTGCTCCTCAGCCACATTGTTCAGCTGTTATCTTTTTGCCTTGTTTTAGTTGAGTTAAAGTACCTAACACCAGACCACTGTCTTTGGGAGTTCATGAGGTAAAAGCCTGGGAGAAAGTGGATGAGTGGGGAATGACTCTGTTGGCATTGGGTGCTTTTCAAATGCAGCACATGCTTCTGTATCAGGAGCACTGAGAAGACACTAGGACATGTAGGGTGCACTGGCCGGTTTTGTGTGTCAACGTGACACAAGCTGGAGTTATCACAGAGAAAGGAGCTTCAGTTGTGAAATTGAATCCATGAGATCCAGCTGTGGGGTACTTTCTAAATTGGTGATGAAGCGGGGGAGGACCCCTTGTGAGTGGGGCCATCCCTGGGCTGTTAGTCTTGGCTTCTATCATAAAGGAAGCTAGCAAGGGAGGGGAAGCAAGCTAGTAAGAAACATCCCTCCATGGCCTTGGCATCAGCTCCTGCTTCTTGACTTGCTTGAGTTCCAGTCCTGACTTCCGTTGGTGATGGACTTGAAATCGGTTGGTGATCTAAATCTGTTGCATACAGTGTGTCTGCAGTTCAAGACACACACTTCTTCCTCTTATTAGTCATATTACCAAGTGATCCTGTTTTCCTTCTGAGGTTGGGAGATGGAGCCTTTTCATCTCACTCAGAGAACTCTTAGGAATTGGATCTGAGTGGCAGTGGTTCTCATTAGGAAGAACATAAACACTTGAAGTGTGTTCTGAATGACCTGAACCACATTGTGTTCTGATTATCTTCTTTAGGAAGGAATACTTCCAAATTACATTGGTGTAAGGCTAAAGGTGGTCTTGGTACCAAAGTGGTACTATCAGGTGATGTCTTTGATATAGTTCTGTCGTTACACTTTTTTTTTTTTTTATCATCAGCACCATCAGCAGCATCATCATTCTCTGAGGATAAGTGGTCTCACTTGCATATGGAAGATGCTCAGGCTTCCCCTGCTAACACATCCTTTTCTTCTTGTTAGCTGACAGGAGAGAAGAACTTGGATGGAACTCAGGAAGACTGCTCATTTCAATCACAGTTAACAAATCATTGCTCACATATGGTTCTGTTTTTATAAGCTTCTTATTCAAGGTATTCAGCTTTAAGCCAAGAAAAGTATTCTCAAAATTCAGTTTCTCTGCTTATTTCTGTAATTGCATCTTTCTGGTAGTAATTCTTTGAGAACTCTCTTTCTCTTTACTAAGGGCTCAAGCTAGTGCTCAGTTGTTGTATTTTAGAGATATCTTGAAGATAGAATCATTTAATAATCGTTTAATATTTTTGTTTTTATTTTTGGTGCAAGAGAAACATTCATCTTTGTCTTTGCAATTCTTCCTTTCACCTGTCTCTTAATTCCAGAGGTAAGAGAATCAACTTCTATTCCTGGGTACCCCATTTCTGAGAAGCTTGGGTATCCAGGAAGCACAGGTTTCAGGTTTAGGGGTTTGAATTTTTAAAGTCTGTGGGACTAATACAATTTCTAATATTTTATATTTTATATTTTTATATTTTTTATATTTTATATTTTTTATATTTTATATTGTGATATTTCTGTCGATGTGAGATCTTGGAGGTGAATATTAAAGGAAAAGTTGTGTCCTAGTAGTGATGTTGTGTGTCACATGGACAAGGGGTCATGTGTGCTGACTGTTTTCATGTCAATTGGGTACAAGCTAAAGTCACTAGAGAGGAAGAAGCCTCTCTAAAATCTATCTGTAGGACATTCTCTTAGTGACTGATGGGGGAGAGCCCAGCCCTTCATTGTCTATATGGCCACCCCTGGAAAGGGATCCTGGAAGGTATAAGAAAGCAGACTGAGCAAGCCAGTAAGCAGTACTCTTCCATGGCATCTATATCAGCTCTTGCTCCCAGGCTCCTGCCATGTCTGAGTTCCTGTCCTGACTTCCTTTCATGATGAACTGTGATCTGGAAGTTTGAGCCAAATGAACCTTTCTTCCCCACCTCACTTTTGGTCATGGAGTTTCATCACAGTGATAGTATCCCTGACTAAGTCAACCATTGATCTTTTTGAAGTCAGAACAGATCACTGTCATGGCACAATCGTCACTGGGATGTCACAACAGAGAACTCCAATATCATAATGGAAAGAGGGATATCAGCATTGAGCATTCTGCCATCACAATGAGGCATTATGAGCATGTAATAGGGCTTCTTGATATCACACTGAGATATTATGGTGTCACCACAGAGAATTGTAATGTCCCAATTGTATTATGTCATGAAATAATATCCCTTTTTATGCCACATTGTGTTCAAATAATGAGGTATTATGATGTCAAAATGTACACTCTATGACCCAGTGATGCACTGTGATGAACCAATGGTGCATTGTGGTGTAAGAATGGTGCATTGTGATGTAAGAATGGTGCATTGTAGTGCAAGAATGGTGCATTGTGATGTAACAATGGTGCATTGTAGTGTAAGACTGGTGCATCTTGATGTAAGAATGGTGCATTGTGATGTTAGAATGATGCATTATGATGTAAGAAAGGTGCATTGTAGTGTAAGACTGGTGCATTGTGATGTAAGAATGGTGCATTGTAGTGTAAGAATGGTACATTGTGGTGGAAGAATGGAGCATTTTATATGTAAAAATGGAGCATTGTTATGACACAGTAATGCATTGTGATGTAGCAATGGAACATTTTGGTGTAATAATAGTCCATTGTGATGTAGCAATGGAGAATTGTAATATAGCAATGGTGCATTGTGATGAAACAATGGTATATTATGATGGAATAATAGAGCACTGTGATGTAGCAATGGAGCATTGTGATATAGCAATGGTGCACTGTGATGGAACAATAGAGCACTGTGATGTAGCAATAGAGCACTGTGATGTAGCAATAGAGCACTGTGATGTAACAATGGTGCATTGTGATGTAACAATGGAGCATTGTGATGTAGCAATGGAGCATTGTGATGTAGCAATGAAGCATTGTGATGTAGCCATGGTGCATTGTGATGTAAAAATGGAGCAATGTGATGACTGAGTGGACATTGTGATGTAACAATGACATATTGTGATGGAACAATAGAGCACTCTGATGTAGCAATAGAGCACTGTGATGTAACAATTGTGCATTGTGATGTAACAATGGAGCATTGTGATGTAGCAATGAAGCATTGTGATGTAGCCATGGTGCATTGTGATGTAAAAATGGAGCAATGTCATGACTGAGTGGACATTGTGATGTAACAATGGCATATTGTGATGGAACAATAGAGCACTCTGATGTAGCAATAGAGCACTGTGATGTAACAATGGTGCATTGTGATGTAACAATGGAGCATTGTGATGTAGCAATGAAGCATTGTGATGTAAAAATGGAGCAATGTGATGACTGATTGGTACATTGTGATCTATCAATGGCATATTGTGATGAAACAATAGAGCACTGTGATAAAACAATAGAGCACTGTGATGTAACAATGGAGCATTGTGATGTAACAATGGTATATTGTGATGGAGCAATAGAGCATTGTGATGTAACAATGGAGCTTTGTAATGTAACCATGGAGCATTGTGATGTAACTTGGAGCTTTATAATGTAACAATAATGCATTGTGATGCCCCAGTGGTGCACTGTGAGGTAACAATGGAGCATTTGATATAAAATTGAGGTGCTGTGATATCATAATTCATGTTCTAGTAGCACTAGCAAGTGATGTCACAAAGCAACATGATGACCCACTTGAGCACTGTGATACAGCAACAGAGCATTGAATTATCAAAGTTGTTCTTGTGATGTCACACAGAAGGAAGCATGGCTATTTACAGCTGAGGACTGTCAGGACACAAAGGGGCAATTCCGATGTCATCTTAAAAGTTTGCAGTGGGGAATTTTGATGTCAGAATGGGGCATTACGAGATCAACACTGAATACTGTAATATCACAATTCAAATTGCTATGATACAAGGGTGCACTGTGACATCACAATACACCCATTGCCACAATGGGGTACTGGAGCAGCATATGTGAACACTGTAAAGTTACAGTTCAGCATTGTGATGGCACAATACATTATCACCATAGCAGTAGCCAGGGCTGTGAGGGCATAGTGGATCTTTGTGATGACATTTATACTGTAGTGGTAGGGGAAGGATAAGGAAGAAAGAGTTATCTATTGTCTTTCATTTCCAGCTGGTTAGGATCTGTGGTGATGCAGTGGAGAGGTAACAGGTATCAGGCTGTCAGTGTGGACTGCTGAACACCTTGAACTGCAATCATGAAGCAGAACAAACTGGAAGTGGTGTGTGCCTTTTGAACCGCTGAACCACCTGCCTCACTTTCTATTTTGTGGGGTTTTTATAATTTATCTTATTAGATGAGTCCACTGTAGCTGTCTTCAGACACACCAGAAGATGTCATCAGACTCCATTACAGATGTTTGTGAGCCACCATGTGGATGCTGGTAATTGAACACAGGAACTCTAGGAAGAGCAGTCAGCACTCTTAACCACTGAGCCATCTCACCAGCCTTGGGTTTTGAGAAAGGGTCTCAACACTTACCCTAGTCTGCTCTTGAACTCTCAGTCTTGCCTCTATAGTTTTGGGATTTCAAGTGTGGGCCACTGTTTCCCCCAAACATCCCACTTCTTTTATTCTGTATAACTTCCTGATTCCCTAGGGTCAATAAGTTTTACGAGCTAGGTATGGTGGCACACACCTGTAATCTTAGCACTCTGGTGGGAGAGGCACAATGATTGACTGTGAATTCCACACAGTGAGACCCTGCCTCAAAACAAATAAAAGCATGTGGGGAGCTGAGGAAGGTGGATTGCTATGAGTTCAAAGTTAACCAGTTCTTGGCCAGTCTGATCTCTAAGAGTGATACCCTGCCTCAAAACAAAACCAAACCCCAAGCAAATTTTGTGAGCCTCCTCCTTCGGGTATTCTGCCTCTTGCAGTGCTTGGCTGGTATTGGGTTTTGTGTATGATATCTAGAGCAGGGGAAAAAAAAGACCTTTCCATTTTAAGCAACATTCTTTAAGCAAGATTCTTTACCAGTTCTGTAGACATGTATTGGAATAGATTTTGGGGAATCAGGCCCTTTAATTATGCCAGCTATACCCAGTGGTGGTGGTTGGTGGGAGTGTATGGGGGGCAATATGTGTGTGAAGCCAGACCTGGATATCCACCAGCAACCAGAAGAACAAAGGAAATTCCACATATTCAGAGAATTCAGAAGTAGGGGATGCCTAGGTGTAGATAGAATTTTCTGGGCTTTAAGGTAGGAGCCTCTTGAGTTTAGAAGACTTTTGTATTAGGGTTTTTTTGCTGCTGCACCATGCTACCACATGGCCAAAGCACCTCCAGTAGCGGCGTGTTTATTTGCCCTTCCCATTACTGTTCATCATCAAAGTAAGTCAGGGTATTGACTCAGGACAGGAACCTGGAGGCGGGGGCTAATGTAAAGGCCATGGAGGGATGCTGCTTACTGGCCTCCTTATGACTTGATCAGCCGGTGTACTTACATCATCTAGGGCTACTTGTTCAGGGGTGTCACCACACACAATGGCCTGGGTCCTGCCACATCAACCACTGATTAAGAAAATAGCCTAGACTACTCAGAGAAACGCTGTCTCAAAAAAAAAAAAAAAATTTGCAAGCAGCTACATATTCACCTGTCGGGGAGAGGGACATGAAACAGTTTCCAAAGCCTTTTTATTTTTGTTGTTGTTGGTGGTGGTGGTTAGATTCCTTGTTTATTTCTTTTTTTTAATTTATTCATTTTAGGAATATGAGTACACTGTAGCTGTCTTCAGACACACACATCAGATCAATTCACAGACGGTTGTGAGCCACCATGTGGTTGCTGGGAATTGAACTCAGGACGTCTAAAACACCAGTCAGTGCTCTTAACCTCTGAGCCATCTCTCCAGCCCCCTTGTTTATTTCTAAGAATCATTGGGAAATATGATTTTTTTTTATCTGTGTCCCCTAGACTAACACACACACACACACACACACATGCACGCAGACACACACACACACACACACACACACACACACACACACACACACACACACACAGAGAGAGAGAGAGAGAGAGAGAGAGAGGAATTATATGAATTTAGGAAAAAGAGATACTAATGGATTAATATTACATACATACATACATACATACATACACACATACAAACATAAACACCCCTTTAAAAAAAAGAGAGAGAGAGAGAGAATTACAGCCAAAGCAGTTCTGGCACACACCTTTAACCTCAGGCAGATTTCTACATTCAAGGTCACACTGATTTACAGAGTGCATTCTGAGTCAGCCAGAGCTATATACAGAAACCCTATCTAAAAAAAAAAAAAAAAAGAAATAAAGAAAAAGAAAAAAGAATAATAGAAAGAAACAAAGAGAGAGAGAGAGAGAGAGAGAGAAAGAGAGAGAGAGAGAGAAGGAGAGAAAGTCTTTTTAAAAAATAGGCTAATAGGCTGGGCAGTGGTGGCACAGGCCTTTAATCCCAGCACTTCAGAAGCAGAGGCAGATGGATTTCAGTATTCAAGGCCAGCTAGGTCTACAGAGTGAGTTCCAGGACAGCCATGGTTACACAGAGAGACCTCATCTAGAAAAATCCAAAAATAAATTCAAAAAATAAATCAATAATAAAATTTTAAATTTAAAAATAAAAAAAAAAGAAAATAGCCTAGGGCTAGAGAGATGGCTCAGCAGATTGGCTGCTCTTCCAAAGGTCCTGAGTTCAAATCCCAGCAACCACATGGTAGCTGAAAACCCTCTGTAATGAGATCTGATTCACTCTTCTGGTGTGCATGAAAACAGAGCACTTGTGTTCATAAAATAAATGAATCTTTAAAAAGGAAAAGAAAGGAGATGCCCTAGAGGCCTGCCTACATTTGGATCTTATGGAGGCATTTTCTCAACTGACCTTCTCTCCTCCCAGATGATGATAGCTCATGTCAAGTTCACATAAATTAGCAAACATGATAAGTGAAAGTATTTAGATAAAACACAAGGAAAACAGTTTAGAAATAAATTCTATTTTCCTATCGGCCGACACATGGTAGATTAGTATATTTCAGAAAGGTACTAGATGGAACATAAGGGGTGGTCAATCCCCACTTCCTGAGCAGCACTGGTCATGGGTTTCCTGGGGGTGGTAGGATGCTTGGGCACTGGAGTGGTTGGCCCAGTACTGTGCCATGCTCTGACTACTTCCAGTTCCCTCATCTAAATTCACCTCCATTATAAAGCAAGGGGCTGTTGGGAAGTGGTGGCGCACACCTTTAATCCCAGCAATTGGGAGGCAGAGGCAGGTGGATTTCTGAGTTTGAGGCCAGCCTGGTCTACAGAGTGAGTTCCAGTGCCACACAGAGAAACCCTGTCTCAAAAAAAAAAAAAGAAAAGAAAAGAAAAGAAAAACAAAAACAAAAACAAAAAAAGAACAAAAAAGAAAAAAAGAAAAAAGCAAGGGGCTCAGTCAGGCAGGCAGTAGTGGACATACCTTTAATCTCAACACTCAGACATTGGCAGGCAGATCTCTGTGAGTTTGAGGCCAGCCTGGTTTATAGAGTGAGTTCTAGGGCAGCCAGGGTGACATAGGAAAAGCCTGCTTTGGGAAGGAAATAATAAAAGCTTGAGGCCCAGAAAGAGAAGGGACTTGGGGAACTTGTCATGGCACAATCGGCACTGGGATGTCACAACAGAGAACTCTAATATCACAATGGAAAGAGGTATATCAGGATTGAGCCTTCTGCCATCCCAATGACGCATTATGAGCATGTAATGGGGCTTCTTGATATCACACTGTGATGACCCAGTGATGCACTGTGATGACCCAATGGTGCATTGTGATGTAAGAATGATGCATTGTGGTGTAAGAATGGTGCATTGTATTGTAAGACTGGTGCATTGTGATATAAGACTGGTGCATTGTGGTGTAAGAATGGTGCATTGTGGTGGAAGAATGGAGCATTGTGATGTAAAAACGGGAGCATTGTCTTGACCCAGTAGTGCATTGTGATGTAGCAATGGAACATTTTGGTGTAATAATAGTGCATTGTGACGTAACTATGGAGCATTCTGATGTAGCAATGGAGAATTTTATGTAGCAATGAAGCATTATGATATAGAAATGGTGCTTTGTGATGAAACAATGGTATATTGTGATGTAACAATATAGCACTGTTATGTAACAATAGAGCACTGTAATGTAACAATGGAGCATTGTGATATAGCAATGGTGCATCCTGATGTAGCAATGGAGTATTGTGATGTAGCAATGGTACATTGTGATGTAAAAAAGGAGCAATGTGATGACTGAGTGGTACATTGTGATGTAACAATGGCAAATTGTGATGTAACAATAGAGCACTGTGATGTAACAATGGAGAATTGTAAGGACTTAATGGTACATTGTGATGTAACAATGTCATATTGTGATGTAATAATAGAGCACTGTGATGTAACAATAGAGCACTGTGATGTAACAATAGAGCACTGTGATGTAACAATGGAGCATTGTGATGTAGCAATGGAGCATTGTGATGTAGCAATGGAGCATTGTGATGTAGCAATGGAGCATTGTGATGTAGCAATGGTGCATTGTGATGTAAAAATGGAGCAATGTGATGACTGAGTAGTACATTGTGATGGAACAATGGCATATTGTGATGGAACAATAGAGCACTGTGATGGAAAAATAGAGCACTGTGATATAACAATGGAGCATTGTGATGTAACAATGGCATATTGTGATGGAGCAATAGAGCATTGTGATGTAACAATGGAGATTTGTAATGTAACAATGGAGCATTGTGATGTAACAATGGAGATTTGTAATGTAAAAATAATGCATTGTGATGACCCAGTGGTGCACTGTGAGGTAACAATGGTTCATTTGATATGAAAGTGAAGTGCTGTGATATCATAATTCATGTTCTAGTAACACTAGCAAGTGATGTCACAAACCAACATGATGACCTACCTGAGCCCTGTGATACAGCAACAGAGCATTTAATTATCAAAATTGTTCTTGTGATGTCACACAGAAGGAAGCATGGTATTTACAACTGAGGACTGTCAGGACACAAAGGGACACTTCTGATGTCATTTTAGAAGTTTGCCCTGGGGAATTTTGATGTTAGAATAGGGTATGATGAGGTCAACAATGAATACTGTAATATCATAATTCAAATT
Source organism: Mus minutoides (assembly GCA_902729485.2). NCBI lineage: Eukaryota > Metazoa > Chordata > Mammalia > Rodentia > Muridae > Mus > Mus minutoides. The sequence goes on from LR749541.1 coordinate 3,601,368, forward strand.
GCTATGATACAAGGGTGCACTGTGACATCCCAATACACCCATTGCCACAATGGGGCACTGGGGCGGCATACGTGAGCACTGTAAAGTTACAGTTCAGCATTGTGATGGCACAATACATTATCACCATAGCAGGAGCCAGGCTGTGAGGGCATAGTGGATCTTTGTGATGACATTTATACTGTAGTGTTAGGGGAAGGATAAGGATGAAAGAGTTATCTATTGTCTTTCATTTCCAGATGGTTAGGTTCTGTGGTGATGCAGTGGAGAGGTGACAGGTATCAGGCTGTCAGTGTAGACTGCTGAACACCTTGAACTGCAATCATGAAGCAGAACAAACTGGAAGTGGTGTGTGCCTTTTGAACCGCTGAGCCATCTGCCTTGCTTTCTATTTTGTGGGGTTTTTATAATTTATCTTATTAGATGAGTCCACTGTAGCTGTCTTCAGACACACCAGAAGATGTCATCAGACTCCATTACAGATGTTTGTGAGCCACCATGTGGATGCTGGGAATTGAACTCAGGACCTCTAGAAAGAGCAGTCAGTGCTCTTAAACACTGAGCCATCTCACCAGCCTTGGGTTTTGAGAAAGGGTCTCAACACTTACCCTAGTCTGCTCTTGAACTCTCAGTCTTGCCTCTATAGTTTTTTGATTTCGGGTGTGGGTCACTGTTTCCCCCAAACATCTCACTTCTTTTATTCTGTATAACTTCCTGATTCCCTGGGCTCAATAAGTTTTATGAGCTAGGTATGGTGGCACACACCTGTAATCTTAGCACTTTGGAGGGAGAGGCACAATGATTGACTGTGAATTCCAGACAGTGAGACCCTGCCTCAAAACAAGTAAAAGCATCTGGGGAGATGAGGCAGGTGGATTCCTGTGAGTTCAAATTTTAACAAGTTCTTGGCCAGACTGAGCTCTAAGAGTAATACCCTGCCTCAAAACAAAACCACAAGCAAATTTTGTGATTCTCCTGCTTCGGGTATTCTGGCTAAGAATGTGCCTCTTCCAGTTCTTGGCTGGTTTGGGTCTTGTGTATGATTTCTAGAGCAGGGAAAAAAAGACCTTTCCATTTTAAGCAACATTCTTTAAGCAAGATTCCTGACCAGATCTGTAGACATCTATTGGGATAGATTTTGGGCAACCAGGCCCTTTAATTATGCCTGCTATACACAGTGGTGGTGGTTGCTAGGAGTGTATGGGGGGCAGTTTGTGTGTGAAGCCAGACCTGGATATCCACCAGCAACCAGAAGAACAAAGGAAATTCCACATATTCAGAGACTTCAGAAGGAGGAGATGTCTGAGTTAGATAGAATTTTCTGGGCTTAGAAGGCAGGGGCCTCTTGAGTTTAGAAGACTTTTGTATTAGGGTTTTGATTGCTGCTGCACCATGCTGCACCATGCCTTAAAGCACCTCTGGGAGGGAGTATTTATTTTTCCTTCCCGTTACTGTTCATCATCAAAGGAAGTCAGGGCAGGGACTCAGGGCAGGAACCTGGAGGTGGGGCTAATCCAGAGACCATGGAGGGATGCTGCTTACTGGCCCACTCCTTGTGACTTGCTCAACCACCCTATTTACATCATCCAGGGCTACTTGCGCAGGGGTGTCACCACACACAGTGGCCTGGTTCCTGCCACATAGCCTAGGGCTGGAGAGATGGCTCAGCAGATTGGCTGCTATTCCAGAGGTTCTGAGTTCAAATCCCAGCAAGCACATGATAGTTGGAAACCCTCTGTAATGAGATCTGATTCACTCTTCTGTTGTGCATGAAAACAGACCACTCATGTTCATAAAATAAATGAATCTTTAAAAAGGAAAAGAAAGGAGATGCCCTAGAGGCCTGCCTACAGTTGGATCTTATGGAAGCATTTTCTCAACTTACCTTCTCTCCTCCCAGATGATGATAGCTCATGTCATGTTCACATAAATTAGCAAACATGGTAAGTGAAGGTATTTAGATAAGACATAAGGGAAACCATTAAGAAATTAATTTTATTTTCCTTTTGGTTCTCAAGGCCAGTACATGCCAGATTAGTATTTTCCAGAAAGGTACTAGATGGAACATAAGGGGTGGTCAATCCCCTCTAACTGAGCAGCCCTGGTCATGGGTTTCCTGGGGGTGGTAGGATGCTTGGGCACTGGTGTGGATGGCCCAGTACTGTGCCATGCTCTGACTCCTTCCAGTTCCCTCATCTAAATTCACTGCCATCATAAAATAAGGGGCTGCCAGGCAATAGTGGCCCGACTTTAATTCCAGCACTTGGGAGGCTGAAGCAGGCAGATTTCTGAGTTCGAGGATAGCCTGGTCTATAGAGTGAGTACCAGGACAGCCAGGGCCACACAGAGAAAACCTCTCTCGAAGAAAGAAAAAAGGAAAGATAGATAGAAAGAAAGAAAGAAAGAAAGAAAGAAAGAGAGAGAGAGAGAGAGAAAGAGAGAGAGAAAGAAAGAGAGAGAGAGAGAGAGAGAAAGAAAGAAAGAAAGAAAGAAAGAAAGAAAGAAAGAAAGAAAGAAAGAAAGAAGGGGCTCAGGCAGGCAGTGGTGGACATACCTCTAATCTCAACAATCAGACATTGGCAGGCAGATCTCTGTGAGTTTGATGCCAGCCTGGTCTATAGAGTGAGTTCCAGGACAGCCAGGGACATAGGAAAAGCCTGCTTTGGGAGGGAAATAATAAAACCTTGAGACCCAGAAAGAGAAGGGACTTGGGAAACTTTGGGCAAATCTTCCAGCTAAGTGGGAAATGGTGCTCTGTGAGCAGCTCCCAGCCAAGGGTGCTGCATGTTGTGGCCTGAAGGGAGACTGAAAGAGGTTTTCAGGGGCCCTAGTATTACCTGTATCTTCTGTCCAGGAAGGACTACCATGTACAGATATTAGCAGTTCCTTTGTGGGCCCTGAAATGGCCTGTGAGCCTGCAGCTGTCAGAGGTGACACAGCTGTTTTCGCTGTCACAGATGTCATAACTCTCATCACATTTATCACAGCTGTCACATGTGTCATCACAGGTGTCAGGTGTCAGAGATGTCGCAGGCATCTGCTGCTTTCTGAGAGACTGAGCCCCACATAAGTATTACCATTTGCAGCTGATGGGATGAAGCCGGTGAGATGCCCTGAATGTATGTAGAGTGGTCAAGTGCAGGCAGAACTTCCCACAGCCAGTGCTATTGAGTTATCGTCCGGGGCAGAGTGAGAGAGAGCACATCATAGTTCTCCAAGTCCCTGGCTTCAATGTGGAAACCTACAGAAGTTTTGCATTCTCACCTAGCAAACTGCAATGGCTTGAACCACACCCAGGCAGTTCTCTAGAACCCCTTCCTTCCCCAGGACCTAGAGAGTCAGCCAACCATCTGAGTCCCTACCCTAACGTTGTCCTCTGTCTGCCACAGGCATCTCTAGTGCACCTCTAGCCACTGTTGATTGTCTCCTGAACCATCCCACGGTCTCATATCTAACACAGGACCACCTTCCATTTGCACAACCTTTACCTAGCAGCCACAGGGGTTTGGACTGACCTGGACATTGTCAAAATGCAGATTTCATAAAAAGAAAAAAATGAAAGGGGGTGGTATTAGTGGTGGTGGAGAGATGACTTGGTGGTTAAAAGAGCTGGCTCTTCTTCCAGTGAACCTGAGCTCCGTTCCCAGCACCCACAGGGTGGTTCACACTGTCTGTAACTCACATCCAGGGATCCAACCACTTTTCTGGCTCCCATGGGCACTAAGAACATATATGGTGCACATACATACATACACACAGACACACAAAAATGCATAATAAGATAATAAGAGAAAAAATTGAAGCAGCCCAGCATGATGGTTTAAAACCTGCAATCCTAGCATCCAGGATCAAGTCCACATCTTGCTCAGGCTAGCCTGGTCTACATAGTGCATTCCAGGCTAAGTGGGCCACTTAAAAGATGAGACTCTATGTCTCAGAGGCAGCAAGCATGTAGTTGACCCATTAATACAGTTCTTCACATTGTCATGACCCCTAACCATAACATTATTTAGGCTGCAAATTCCTAAAACTGATTATGCTACTATTATGAACCATAAAGTAAATATCTGTGTTTTGTGTCTTAGGTCACCCCTGTAAAAGGGTCATTTGACCCCTAATGGTCTCTGTTCCCATAGGTTGTGTACCATTGACTTAAGGGTCACAGGAAGATCAGGAGATCAAAGTTACCTGGACAAGCTGGGCTACAAAGCAAGATCTTCCTAAAACAATGACATAACACAAAACATAAATACTATTCTTTTGAGAAGGGGGCAGGGCTTGACATGGGGTTTGGATACTACCATGGTCTGGGAAAGAAGGACACAGACTACAGGCTTCCTGGGCTCTAGGAAGTATTCCATAGGATTCAATTCAGCCACAGTCATGATAATAAGACAGAGAGGACCCACAGAAGAGGAATGGACTAGCAGAAGGGGCGGTCTCACTTGCCTATTCTGAGACCTCTGGGTGATGCACTGCACCTGGGATAGATGCTGTGAGCTGGAGAACAAGAGTTTGGAGGATCATTCCGGCCTCTGGAGACAGGAGCAAAGGTCCTTTGCCCTGAATGGGGCTCTGATCACTCAGTCACTCAATGAGAACATCCGGGTGAGTTTTGGTCCCTTACCCATCCAGCTCCTGCTCTATCCTTTTCCTGCTATGACTTCCTAACCATCCTCGCTCCATCCCAGCCCCACCCACAATGGCCTCCATCTTCTGCATCTGGAGGTGCCAGGCCTGTGCTATGTTGGGATTTAGTCCAAATGTTTCCTGACACAGAAGTGCTCCTCAGCCACGTTGTTCAGCTGTTATCTTTTCACCTTGTTTTAGTTGAGTTAAAGTACCTAACACCAGACCACAGGCTTTGGGAGTTCATGAGGTAAAACCTGGGAGAAAGTGGAAGAGTGGGGAATGACTCTAGTGGCATTGGGTGCTTTTCAAATGCAGCACATGCTTCTGTATCAGGAGCAATGAGAAGACCCTAGGACATGTAGGGTGCACTGGCCGGTTTTGTGTGTCAACTTGACACAAGGTGGAGTTATCACAGAGAAAGGGGCTTCATTTGGGGAAATGCCTCCATGAGATCCAGCTGTGGGTTATTTTATCAATTAGTGATTAAGGGGAGGGGGTCCCTTGTGGGTGGGGCCATCCCTGGGCTGGTAGTCTTGCATTCTATCAGATAGCAAGCTGAGCAAGGCAGGGGAAGTAAGCCAGTAAGGAACATCCCTCAATGGCCTCTGCATCAGCTCCTGCTTCCTGACTTGCTTGAGTTCCAGTCCTGACTTCCTTTGCTGATGGACTTGAAATCAGTTTATGATCTAAATCTGTCGCATACAGTATGTCTGCAGTTGAAGACACACACTTCTTCCTCTTATTAGTCATATTACCAAGTGATCCTGTTTTCCTTCTGAGGTTGGGAGATGGAGCCCAATTTCATCTCACTCAGAGAACTCTTAGGACTTTGATCTGAGTGGCAGTGGCTCTCATTCAGAAGAACATCAACACTTGAAGTGTGCTCTGAATGACCTGAACCACATTGTTTTCTGATTATCTTCTTTAGGAAGGAATACTTCCAAATTACATTGGTGTAAGGCTAAAGGTGGTCTTGATACCAAAGAGGTACTATCAGGTGATGTCTATGATATAGTTCTGTCATTACACTTTGTATTTGGTTTATCATCAGCACCATCAGCAACAGCATCATTCTCTGAGGGTAAGTTGTCTCACTTGCATATGGAAGTTGCTCAGGCTCACACTGCTAACATATCCTTTTCTTCTTGTTAGCTGACAGGAGAGAAGAACTTGGATGGAACTCAGGATGACTGCAGTTATCAAATTGCGGCGTGCCTCCCTGGACCAGCAAGAAAGTCATGCCACCACTGGGATCTTCTCAATCAGCTTTATTAGGGAGCACCTTGATAGTAGATTCCCAGAAGCCTGGACAGCAGCAGAGCTGCTGCTTTTATACTCTCCCAGGGAAGGAGGGAGGGTGTTGTAGTAGTTGAGGATTGGTGAAAGAAGATACACCTCATTAGCATGTGGCCCATTCATTGGTGCCACAAGCCACACCAAGTAGCATATTGCCCGTTCATTGGTGCCACAAGCCACACCTCATTAGCATATTGCCCGTTTAGGAGGGGCTATTGCTTGAGGAGGGCCTGAAGAGGGAACCCGGGTTCTCCGGAGCAACTGTTGTTCTGGAGATACTGCCATTCTAGAGCAACTGCCGTTCCGGAGCAACTGGCGTTCCAGAGCAACTGCCACTTCCTACAACAAATCATTGCTCACTTATGGTTCTGTTTCTGTAAGCTTCTTATTCATGGTATTAGCTTTAAGCCAAGTATGGTATTCTCAATATTCAGTTTCTCTGCTTATTTCTGTAATTGTATCTTTCTGGTAGTAATTCTTTGAGAATACCCTTTCCCTTTACTAAGGGCCCGAGCTAGTGCTCCGTTCTTGTATTTTAAAGAGATCTTGAAGATAGAATTGTTCAATAATCATTTAATATTTTTGTTTTGATCTTTTCAAGCAAGAGAAACATTCATCTTTGTCTTTGCAATTCTTCCTTTCACTCCTCGCTTAATTCCAGAGGTCACCGAGTCAACTTCTATCCCTGGTACCCCATTTCTGAGAAACTTGGGAATCCGGGAAGCCCAGGTTTCAGGTTTAGGGGTTTGAATTTTTAAAGTTTGTGGGACTAATACAATTTCTAATATTTTATATTTTTAGTTTATAGTTTTATAGTTTCCATATTTTATATTTTTTTATATTTTATATTGTGATGTTTCTGTCGATGTGAGATCTTGGAGATGAATAGGAAAGGAAAGCTTGTGTCCTAGTAGTGATGTTGTGTGTCACATGGACAAGGGTCAGGTGTGCTGACTGGTTTCATGTCAATTGGGTACAAGCTAAAGTCACTAGAGAGGAAGAAGCCCCTCTAAAATCTATCTGTAGGACATTTTCTTAGTGACTGAAGGGGGAGAGCCCAGCCCATCATTGTCTATATGGCTACCCCCGGAAAGGGGTCCTGGAAGGTATAAGAAAGCAGACTGAGCAAGCCAGTAAGCAGTACTCCTCCATGGCTTCTATATCAGCTCTTGCTCCCAGGCTCCTGCCATGTCTGAGTTCCTGTCCTGACTTCCTTTCATGATGAACTGTGATGTGGAAGTTTGAGCCAAATGAACCTTTCTTCCTCAATTCACTTTTGGTCATGGTGTTTCATCACAGTGATAGTAAACCTGACTAAGACAACGATTGATCTTTTTGAAGTCAGAACAGATCACTATCATGTCACAATCGGCACTGGGATGTCACAACAGAGAACTCCTATATCAAAATGGAATGAGGGATATCAGCATTGAGCATTCTGCCATCACAATGAGGCATTATGAGCATGTAATGGGGCTTCTTGATATCACACTGAGATATTATGGTGTCACCACAGAGAATTGTAATGTCCCAATTTTATTACATTATGAAATAATGTCCCTTATTGTGCCACATTGTGTTCAAATAATGAGGTATTATGATGTCAAAATGTACACTGTGATGACCCAGTGATGCACTGTGATGACCCACTGGTGCATTGTGATGTAAGAATGGTGCATTGTGATGTAAGAACAGTGCATTGTGGTGTAAAAATGGTGCATTGTAGTGTAACAATGGTGCATTGTGGTGTAACAATGGTGCACTGAGGTGTAAGAATGGTGCATTGCGGTGTAAGAATAGTGCATTGTGATGGAACAATGGAGCATTGTGATGTAAAAATGGAGCAATGTGATGACCCAGTGCTGCATTGTGATGGAACAATGGTATATTGTGATGGAACAATAGAACACTGTGATCTAACAATGGAGTATTGTGATGTAACAATGGAGAATTGTGATGTAGCAATGAAACATTGTGATGTAGCAATGGTGCATTGTGATGTAATAATGGAGCAATGTGATGACCCAGTGGTGCATTGTGATTTAACAATGGTATATTGTGATGGAATAATAGAGCACTGTGATGTAGCAATGAAGCATTGTGATGTAGCAATGGTGCATTGTGATGTAACAATGGAACAATGTGATGACCCAGTAGTACATTGTGATGTATCAATGGATCATTGTGATGTAACAATGGAGAATTGTGTTGTAGCAATGAAGCATTGTGATGTAGCAATGGTGCATTGTGATGTAACAATGGAATAATGTGATGACCCAGTGGTGCATTGTGCTATAATAATGGTATATTGTGATGTAACAATAGAGCACTGTGATGTAACAATAGAGCACTGTGATGTAAGAATAGAGCACTGTGATTTAGCAATGGTGCATTGTGATGTAACAATGGAGCAATGTGACGACGCAGTGGTGCATTTTGATGGAACAATGGCATATTGTGATGGAACAATAGAGCACTGTAATGTAACAATTGAACTTTGTAATGTAACAATAGTGCATTGTGATGACCCAGTGGTGCACTGTGAGGTAACAATGGAGCATTTGATATAAAAGTAAAGTGCTATGATATCATAATTCATGTTCTAGTAGCACTAGCAAGTGATGTCACAAACCAACATGATGACCCACTTGAGCACTATGATACAGCAACAGAGCTGTATCATTGAATTATCAAAGTTGTACTTGTGATGTCACATGGAAGGAAGCATGGCTATTTACAGCTGAAGACTGTCAGGACACAAAGGGGCACTTCCCATGTCATCTTAGACGTTTACAGTGGAGAATTTTGCTGTCAAAACGGGGCATTATGATGTCAACACTGAATACTGTAATATCATAATTCAAATTGCTATGATACAAGGGTGCACTGTGACATCACAATACACCCATTGCCACAATGGGGTACTGGAGTGGTATTCATGAGCACTGTAAAATTACAGTTCAGCATTGTGATGGCACAATGCATTATCACCATAGCAGAAGCCAGGCTGTGAGGGCATAGTGGATCTTTGTGATAACATTTATACTGTAATGGTAGGGGAAGGATAAGGATGAAAGAGTTATCTATTGTCTCTCATTTCCAGATGGTTAGGATCTGTGGTGATACAGTGGAGAGGTGACAGGTATCAGGCTGTCAGCGGGGACAGATGAACACCTTGAACTGCAATCATGAAGCAGAGAGAACAAACTGGAAGTGGTGCATGGCTTTTGAACCGCTGAGCCATCTGCCTCGCTTTTGAGTTTGTGGGATTTTTATAATTTATTTTATTATATGAGTCCACTGTAGTGTCTTCAGACACACCAGAAGATGGCATCAGACTCCATTACAGATGTTTGTGAGCCACCATGTGGATGCTGGGAATTGAACTCAGGACCTCTAGAAAGAGCAGTCAGCGCTCTTAACCACGAAGCCATCTTGCCAGCCTTATGTTTTGAGACAGGGTCTCATCACGTACCCTAGTCTGCTCTTGAACTCTCAGTCTTGCCTCTATAGTTTTGGGATTTCAAGTGTGGGTTGCTGTTTCCCCCAAACATCCCACTTCTTTTATTCTGTATAACTTCCTGATTCCCTGGGGTCAATAAGTTTTATGAGCTAGGTATGGTGGCACACACCTGTAATCTTAGCACTCTGGAGGGAGAGGCACAATGATTGACTGTGAATTCCAGACAGTGAGACCCTGCCTCAAAACAAGGAAAAGCATCTGGGGAGCTGAGGCAGGTGGATTGCTGTGAGTTTAAAGTTAACCAGTTCTTGGCCAGTCTGATCTCTAAGAGCGATACCCTGCCTCAAAACAAAACCACAAGCAAATTTTGTGAGCCTCCTGCTGCGGGTATCCTGGCCAAGAATGTGCCTCTTGCAGTGCTTGGATAGTATTGGGTCTTGTGTATGATTTCTAGAGCAGGGAAAAAAAAAGACCTTTTCATTTTAAGCAAGATTCTTTACTAGTTCTGTAGACATGTATTGGGATAGATTTTGGGCAATCAGGCCCTTTAATTATGCCTGCTATACACAGTGGTGGTGGTTGGTGGGAGTATATGGGGAGCAATGTGTGTATGAAGCCAGACCGGGAGATCCAACAGCAACCAGAAGAACAAAGGAAATTCCACATATTCAGAGACGTCAGAAGGAAGGGATGTCTGAGTTTAGATAGAATTTTCTGGGCATAAAAGGTAGGGGCCTCTTGAGTGTAGAAGACTTTTGTATTAGGGTTTTGATTGCTGCTGCACCATGCTACACCATGGCCAAAAGCACCTCTGGGAGGAGAGTGTTTATTTGCCCTTCCCATTACTGTTCATCATCAAAAGAAGTCAGGGTAGGGACTCAGCGCAGGAACTTGGAGGTGGGGGCTAATGGAGAGACCATGGAGGGATGCTGCTTACTGGCCCCCTCCTAGTGACTTGCTCAGTCGCCACACTTACAACATCCAGGGCTACTTGCTCAGGGGTGTCACCACACACAATGGCCTGGGTCCTACCACATCAATCACTGATTAAGAAAATAGTCGTGAGGTAACCGAATCACAAAAGAACTCACATAACATGTACTCACTGATATGTGGATATTAGCCCAGAAACCTAGACTACCCAAGATACAATTTACTAAACACATGAAACGCAAGAAGAAGGAAGATCAAAATGTGGACACGTCACCCCTTCCTAGAATTAAGAACAAAGCACACATTGAAAGAGTCAAAGAGATCATGTGTGAAGCTGAATCCAAAGGATGGACCCAATGACTGCGGCTGCCAGGGATCCATCCCACAATCAGCCACCAAACATAGACACTATAGCATATGCCAGCAAGATGGTGCTGAAAGGGCTCGGATATAGCTGTCTCGTGGGAGACTATACCAATGCCTGGCAAACATGGAGGTGGAAGCTCACAGTCAACTATTAGATGGAACAGAGGGTTCCCAAGGAAGAAGGAGCTAGAGAAAGTACCCAAGGAATTGAAGGGATCTTCAACCCTCTAGGTGGAAGAATAACCATGAACTAACTAGTACCCCCTGAGCTCATGACTCTAGCTGCATATATAGAAGAGGATGGCCTAGCTAGCCATCAGTGGGAAGAGAGGCCCCTTGATCATGCAGACTTTATATGCCCCAATACAGGGGAACGCCAGGGCCAAGAAGTGGGAGCGGATGGGTAGGGGAGCAGGGCCGGGAGAGGGGAGGGTATATGGAACTTTCTGGATAACACTTGAAATGTAAATGAAGAAAATATCTAATAAAAGTTAAAAAAAAAAAAGAAACTAGCCTAAGGCTGTAGAGATGGCTCAGCAGATTGGCTGTTCTTCCAGAGGTCCTGAGTTCAAATCCCAGCAAGCACATTGTAGCTCGAAACCCTCTGTAATGAGATCTGATTCACTCTTCTGGTGTGCATGAAAACAGAGCACTCGTGTTCATAAAATAAATGAATCTTTAAAAAGGAAAAGAAAGGAGATTCCCTAGAGGCTCCCCTACGGTTGGATCTTATGGAGGCATTTTCTCAACTGACCTTCTCTCCTCCCAGATGACAATAGCTCATGTCAAGTTCACATAAATTAGAAAACATGGTAAGTGAAGGTATTTAGATAAGACATAAGGGAAACAGTTTAGAAATTAATTTTATTTTCCTATCAGCCGACACATGCTAGATTAGTATTTTATAGAAAGGTACTAGATGGAACATAAGGGGTGGTCAATCCCCTCTACCTGAGCAGCCCTGGTCATGGGTTTCCTGGGGGTGGTAGGATGCTTGGGCACTGGAGTGGTTGGCCCAGTACTGTGCCATGCTCTGACTCCTTCCAGTTCCCTCATCTATATTCACCTCCATCATAAAGCAAGGGGCTGTCGGGAAGTGGTGGCACACACCTTTAATCTCAGCACTTGGGAGGCAGTGGGAGGTGAATTTCTGAGTTTGAGAACAGCCTGGTCTACAGAGTGAGTTCCAGGACAGCCAGTGCCACACAGAGAAACCCTGTCTCAAAAAAAAAAAAAAAAAAAAAAAAAAAAAAAAAAAAAAAAAAAAAAAAAAAAAAAAAAAAAAAAAAAAAAAAAAAAAAAAAAAAAAAAAAAAAAGAAAAAAAAGAAAAAGAAAGAAAAACAAAAACAAAAAACAAAAGAAAAAAAAAGAAAAAAGCAAGGGGCTCAGTCAGGCAGGCAGTGGTGGACATACCTTTAATCTCAACACTCAGACATTGGCAGGCAGATCTCTGTGAGTTTGTGGCCAGCCTGGTCTATAGAGTGAGTTCTAGGGCAGCCAGGGTGACATAGGAAAAGCCTGCTTTGGGAGGGAAATAATAAAAGCTTGAGGCCCAGAAAGAGAAGGGACTTGGGAAACTTGTCATGGCACAATTGGCACTGGGATGTCACAACAGAGAACTCTAATATCACAATGGAAAGAGGTATATCAGGATTGAGCATTCTGCCATCCCAATGAGGCATTATGAGCATGTAATGGGGCTTCTTGATATCACACTGTGATGACCCAGTGATGCACTGTGATGACCCAATGTTGCATTGTGATGTAAGAATGATGCATTGTAGTGTAAGAATGGTGCATTATATTGTAAGACTGGTGCATTGTGATATAAGACTGGTGCATTGTGGTGTAAGAATGGTGCATTGTGACGGAAGAATGGTGCGTTGTAGTTTAAGAATGGTGCATTGTGGTGGAAGAATGGAGCATTGTGATGTAAAAAGGGAGCATTGTCATGACCCAGTAGTGCATTGTGATGTAGCAATGGAACATTTTGGTGTAATAATAGTGCATTGTGATGTAAAAATGGAGCATTGTGATGTAGCAATGGAGAATTTTAATGTAGCAATGAAGCATTATGATATAGAAATGGTGCATTGTGATGAAACAATGGTATATTGTGATGTAACAATATAGCACTGTGATGTAATAATAGAGCACTGTAATGTCACAATGGAGCATTGTGATATAGCAATGGTGCATCGTGATGTAGCTATGGTACATTGTGATGTAAAAATGGAGCAATGTGACGTAAAAATTGAGCAATGTGATGACTGAGTGGTACATTGTGATGTAACAATGGCATATTGTGATGTAACAATAGAGCACTGTGATGTAACAATAGAGCACTGTGATGTAACAATAGAGCACTGTGATGTAACAATGGAGCACTGTGATGTAGCAATGGAGCATTGTGATGTAGCAATGGAGCATTGTGATGTAGCAATGGAGCATTGTGATGTAACAGTGGTGCATTGTGGTGTAAAAATGGAGTAATTTGATAACTGAGTAGTTCATTGTGATGGAACAATGGCATATTGTGATGGAACAATAGAGCACTGTAATGGAACAATAGAGCACTGTGATATAACAATGGAGCATTGTGATGTAACAATGGCATATTGTGATGGAGCAATAGAGAATTGTGATGTAACAATGGAGCATTGTGATGTAACAATGGAGCTTTGTAATGTAACAATAATGCATTGTGATGACCTAGTGGTGCACTGTGAGGTAACAATGGTTCATTTGATATAAAAGTGAAGTTCTGTGATATCATAATTCATGTTCTAGTAGCACTAGCAAGTGATGTCACAAACCAACATGATGACCTACTTGAGCACTGTGATACAGCAACAGAGCATTTAATTATCAAAATTGTTCTTGTGATGTCACACAGAAGAAAGCATGGTATTTACAGCTGAGGACTGTCAGGACACAAAGGGGCACTTCTGATGTCATCTTAGAAGTTTACCCTGGAAAATTTTGATGTTAGAATGGGGCATTACGAGGTCAACACTGAATACTGTAATATCATAATTCAAATTGCTATGATACAAGGGTGCACTGTGACATCACAATACACCCATTGCCACAATGGGTTACTGGAGTGGTATACATGAGCACTGTAAAGTTACAGTTCAGCATTGTGATGGCACAATGCATTATCACCATAGCAGAAGCCAGGTTGTGAGGGCATAGTGGATCTTTGTGATGACATTTATACTGTAGTGGTAGGGGAAGGATAAGGATGAAAGAGTTATCTATTGTCTCTCATTTCCAGATGGTTAGGATCTGTGGTGATGCAGTGGAGAGGTGAAAGGTATCAGGCTGTCAGCGGGGACAGATGAACACCTTGAACTGCAATCATGAAGCAGAACAAACTGGAAGTGGTGCATGGCTTTTGAACTGCTGAGCTAACTGCCTCGCTTTCTATTTTGTGGGGTTTTTATAATTTATCTTATTAGATGAGTGCACTGTAGTGTCTTCAGACACACAAGAAGATAGCATCAGACTCCATTACAGATGTTTGTGAGCCACCATGTGGATGCTGGGAATTGAACTCAGGACCTCTAGGAAGAACAGTCAGCGCTCATAACCACTGAGCCATCTCACCAGCCTTGTGTTTTGAGACAGGGTCTCATCACATGCCCTAGTCTGCTCTTGAACTCTCAGTCTTGCCTCTATAGTTTTGGGATTTCAGGTGTGGGTCACTGTTTCCCCCAAACATCCTACTTCTTTTATTCTGTATAACTTCCTGATTCCCTGGGCTCAATAAGTTTTATGAGCTAGGTACGGTGGCACACATCTCTAATCTTAGCACTCTGGAGGGAGAGGCACAATGATTAACTGCGAATTCCAGACAGTGAGACCCTGCCTCAAAACAAGTAAAAAAAGCATCTGGGGAGCTGAGGCAGGTGATTCCTGTGAGTTCAAAGTCAACCAGTTCTTGGCCAGTCTGAGCTCTAAGAGTAATACCATGCCTCAAAACAAAACCAGAAGCAAATTCTGTGATCCTCCTGCTTCGGGTATTCTGGCTAAGAATGTGCCTCTTCTAGTTCTTGGCTGGTATTGGGTCTTGTGTATGATTTATAGAGCATGGAAAAAAAGACCTTTCCATTTAAAGCAACGTTCTTTAAGCAAGATTCTTGACCAGTTCTGTAGACATATATTGGGATAGATTTTGGGCAATCAGGCCCTTTAATTATGCCTGCTATACACAGTGATCGTGGTTGGTGGGGATGTATGGGGGGTAGTTTGTGTGTGAAGCCAGACCAGGAGATCCACCAGCAACCAGAAGAACCAAGGAAATTCCACATATTCAGAGACTTCAGAAGGAGGAGATGTCTGAGTTAGATAGAATTTTCTGGGCTTAGAAGGCAGGGGCCTCTTGAGTTTAGAAGACTTTTGTATTAGGGTTTTGATTGCTGCTGCACCATGCTACACCATGCCTAAAAGCACCTCTGGGAGGAGAGTGTTTATTTTTCCTTCCCATTACTGTTCATCATCAACGGAAGTCAGGGCAGGGACTCAGGGCAGGAACATGGAGTCAGGGGCTAATGCAGAGACCATGGAGGGATGCTGCTTAATGGCCTCCTCCTTGTGACTTGCTCAGCCACAGTACTTACATCATCCAGGGCTACTTGCTCAGGGGTGTCACCACACACAGTGGCCTGGGTCCTGCCACATCAACCACTGATTAAGAAAATAGCCTAGGGCTGGAGAGATGGCTCAGAAGATTGGCTGCTGTTCCAGAGGTCCTGATTTCAAATCCCAGCAAGCACATGGTAGTTGGAAACCCTCTGTAATGAGATCTGATTCACTCTTCTGGTGTGCATGAAAACAGAGCACTCATGTTCATAAAATAAATGAATCTTTAAAAAGGAAAAGAAAGGAGATGCCCTAGAGTCTCCCCTACCGTTGGATCTTATGGAGGCATTTTCTCAACTGACCTTCTCTCCTCCCAGATGATGATAGCTCATGTCATGTTCACATAAATTAGCAAACATGGTAAGTGAAGGTATTTAGATAAGACATAAGGGAAACAGTTTAGAAATTAATTTTATTTTCCTTTCGTTCTCAAGGCCGGTACATGCTAGATTAGTATTTTCCAGAAAGGTACTAGATGGAACATAAGGGTTGGTCAATCCCCTCTACCTGAGCAGCCCTGGCCATGGGTTTCCTGGGGTTTGTTAGGATGTGTGGGTACTGGAGGGGTTGGTCCAGTACTGTGCCATGCTCTGACTCCTTCCAGTTCCCTCATCTAAATTCACCTCCATCATAAAGCAAGGGGCTGCCAGGCAATGGTGGCCCGACTTTAATTCCAGAACTTCGGAGGCAGAAGCAGGCAGATTACTGAGTTCGAGGACAGCCTGGTCTATAGAGTGAGTTCCAGGACAGCCAGGGCCACACAGAGAAACCCTCTCTCAAAGAAAGAAAGAAAGAAAGAAAGAAAGAGAGAGAGAGAGAGAGAGAGAGAGAGAGAGAGAGAGAGAGAGAAAGAAAGAAAGAAAGAAAGAAAGAAAGAAAGAAAGAAAGAAAGGAAGGAAGGAAGGAAGGAAGGATGGGGCTCAGTCAGGCAGGCAGTGGTGGACATACCTTTAATCTCAACACTCAGACATTGGCAGGCAGATCTCTGTGAGTTTGAGATCAGCCTGGTCTATAGAGTGAGTTCCCGGACAGCCAGGGTGCCATAGGAAAAGCCTGCTTTGGGAGGGAAATAATAAAAGCTTAAAGCCCAGAAAGAGAAGGGACTTGTGAAACTTTGGGCAAATCTTCCAGCTTACTGGGAAATGGTGCTCTGTGAGCACCTCCCAGCCAAGGGTGCTGCATGTTGTGGCCTGAAGGGAGACTGAAAGAGGGTTTCAGGGACCCTAGTATTACCTGTACCTTCTGGCCCCGAAGGACTACCATGTACAGATATTTGCAGTTCCTTTGTAGGCCCTAAAATGGCCTGTGAGCCTGCAGCTGTCACAGGCTGTCACCTCTGGGTGTTATAGCTGTCACAGATGTCATAACTCTCATCACAGGTATCACAGCTGTCACAGGTGTCATCACAGTTGTCAGGTGTCAGAGATGTCGCTGGCATCTGCTGCTTTCTGATAGACTCAGCCCCACATAAGTATTACCATTTGCAGCTGATGGGATGAAGCTGGTGAGATGCCCTGAAGGCATGCAGAGTGGTCAAGTGCAGGCAGAACTTCCCACAGCCAGTGCTATTGAGTTATGGTCTGGGGCAGAGTGAGAAAGAGCACGTCATAGTTCTCTAGGTCCCTGGTTTCAAGGTGGAAACCCATAGAAGTTTTGCTTGCTCAACTTGCAAATTGTAATGGCTTGAACCACACCCAGGCAATTCTCTAGAGCCCCTTCCTTCCCCAGGACCTAGAGAGTCAGCCAACCATCTGAGTCCCTACCCTAACGTTGTCCTCTGTCTGCCACAGACATCTCTAGTGCACTTCTATCCACTGTTGATTGTCTCCTGAACCAGCCCACAGTCTCATATCTAACACAGGACCATCTTCAATTTGCACAGCCTTTACCTAGCATCCACAGGGGCTTTGGACTGACTTGGTCTTTGTCAAAATGCAGATTTCATAAAAAGAAAAAAAAATGAAATGGGGTGGTATTAGTGGTGGTAGAGAGATGACTTGGTGGGTAAGAGCACTGGCTCCTCTTCCAGTGAACCTGAGCTCCGTTCCCAGCACCCACAGGGTGGTTCACACTGTCTGTAACTCATTTCCAGGGATCCAATCACTTTTCTGGCTCACATGGGCACTAAGAATATATACGGTGCACAGACATACATACACACAGACACACAAAAATGCATAATAAGACAATAAGAGAAAAAAAATGAAGCAGCCCAGCATGATGGTTTAAAACCTGTAATCCTAGCATCCAGGAACAAGTGCACAGTCGTGCTCAGGCTAGCCTGGTCTACATAGTGCGTTCCAGGCTAAGTGGGCCACTTAAAGGGTGAGACTCTGTGTCTCAGAGGCAGCAAGCATGCAGTTGACCCTTTAATACAGTTCTTCACATTGTGATGACCCCCAAGCATAACATTATTTTTGCTGCTACTTCCTAACTGTATTTTTGCTACTGTTATGAATTATAAAGTAAATATCTGTGTTTTGTGTCTTGGGTGACCCCTGTGAAAGGGTCATTTGACTCCTAAAGTTGTCCCTTCCAATATGTTGAGGACAATTGACTTAAGGGTCAGAGGAAGATCAGGAGATCAAGGTCGCCTGGCCAACCTGGGCTACAAAGCAAGATCTTTCTAAAACAATAACACAACACAAAACATGAATACAATTCTTCTGAGAAGGGGGCAGGACTTGACATGGGGAGGGGGTGGCTACCAGGGTCTGGGAAAGAAGCACACAGACTACAGGTTTCCTGGGCTCCAGGAAGTATTCCGTAGGACTCAATTCAGCCACAGTAAAGATAATAAGACAGAGAGGACCCACAGAAGAGGAATGGACTAGCAGACAGGGCAGTCTCACCTCCCTATTTGGATACCTCTGGGTGATGCTTTCCTGGGATAGAAGCTGTGAGCGGGGAAACAAGAGTCTGGAGTATCATTCCGGCCTCTGGAGACAGGAGCAAAGGTCCTTTGCTCTGATTGGGGCTTGGATCACTCAGTCACTCAAGGAGAACATCCAGGTGAGTTTTGTTCCCACACCCATTCAGCTCCTGCACTATCCTTTTGGTGCTATGACTTCATAACCGTCCTCGCTCAATCATAGCCACACCAACAATGGCCTCCATCTTCTGCATCTGGAGGTGCCAGGCCTGTGCTATGTTGGGATTTAGTCCAAATGTTTCCTGACACAGAAGTTCTCCTCAGCCACGTTGATCAGCTGTTATCTTTTCACCTTGTTTTAGTTGAGTTAAAGTACTTAACACCAGACACTGGCTTTGGGAGTTCATGAGGTAAAAGCCTGGGTTAAAGTGGAAGAGTGGGGATTGACTCTGGTGGCATTGGGTGCTTTTCTAATACAGTGCAGGCTTCTGTATCAGGAGCACTGAGAAGACACTAGGACATGTAGGTTGCACTGGCTGGTTTTGTGTGTCAACGTGACACAAGCTGGAGTTATCACAGAGAAAGGAGCTTCAGTTTTGGAATGCCTCCATGAGATCTAGCTGTGGGGTATTTTCTCAATTAGTGATTAAGGGGGGAAGGGTCCCTTGTGGGTGGGGCCATCCTTGGGCTGGTAGTCTTGGGTTCTAACAGAAAGCAAGCTGAGCAAGACAGTGGAAGCAAGCCAGTAAGAAACATCCCTCCATGGCCTCGGCATCGGCTCCTGCTTCCTCACTTGCTTGAGTTCCAGTCCTGACTTCCTTTGGTGATGGACTTGAAATCCGTTGATGATCTAAATCTGTTGCATACATTATGTCTGCAGTTGAAGACACACACTTCTTCCTCTTATTAGTCATTTTACCAAGTGATCCTGTTTTCCTGAGGTTGGAGAATGGAGCATTTTCATCTCACTCAGAGAACTCTTAGGACTTTATCTGAGTGGCAGTGGCTCTCATTAGGAAGAACATCAACACTTGAAGTGGGTTCTGAATGACCCAAACCACATTGTTTTCTGATTATCTTCTTTAGGAAGGAATCCTTCCAAATTACATTGGTGTAAGGCTAAAGGTGGTCTTGATACCAAAAAGGTACTATCAGGTGATATCTTTGATATAGTTCTGTTGTTACACTTTGTATTTGGTTTATCATCAGCACCATCAGCAGCCTCATCATTCTCTGAGGATAAGTGGTCTCACTTGCATATGGAAGATGCTCAGGCTCACACTGCTGACACATCCTTTTGTTCTTGTTAGCTGACAGGTGAGAAGAACTTCGATGGAACTCAGAAAGACTGCTCATTTCAATCGCAGTTAACAACTCATTGCTCACATATGGTTCTGTTTCTGTAAGCTTCATATTCAGAATATTCAGCTTTAAGCCAAGAAAGGTATTCTCAAAATTCAGTTTTTCTGCTTATTTCTGTAATTGCATCTTTCTGGTAGTAATTCTTTGAGAATTCTCTTTCTCTTTACTAAGGGCCCGAGCTAGTGATCCATTGTTGTATTTTAGAGAGATCTTGAAGATAGAATCGTTTAATAATCGATTATTTTTTTTTTATCTTTGAAGCAAGAGAAACATTCATCTTTGTCTTTGCAATTCTTCCTTTCACTTGTCTCTTAATTCCAGAGGTAACAGAGTCAATTTCTATCCCTGGGTACGCCATTTCTGAGAAGCTTGGGTATCCAGGAAGCCCAGGTTTCAGGTTTAGGGGTTTGAATTTTTAAAGTGTGTGGGACTAATACAATTTCTAATATTTTATATTTTTATATTTTATATTATATTTTATATTGTGATGTTTCTGTCGATGTGAGATCTTGGAGGTGAATATTAAAGGAAAGGTTGTTTCCTAGTAGTGATGTTGTGTGTCACATGGACAAGGGGTCATGTGTGCTGACTGGTTTCATGTCAATTGGGTACAAGCTAAAGTCACTAGAGAGGAAGAAGCCTCTCTAAAATCTATCTGTAGGACATTTTCTTAGTGACTGATGGGGGAGAGCCCAGCCCATCATTGTCTATATGGCCACCCCTGGAAAGGAGTCCTGGAAGGTATAAGAAAGGAGACTGAGCAAGCCAGTAAGCAGTACTCCTCCATGGCTTCTGTATCAGCTCTTGCTCCCAGGCTCCTGCCATGTCTGAGTTCCTGTCCTGACTTCCTTTCATGATGAACTGTGATGTGGACATGTGAGCCAAATGAACCTTTCTTCCCCAACTCACTTTTAGTCATGGTGTTTCATCACAGTGATAGTAACCCTGACTAAGTCAACCATTCATCTTATTGAAGTCAGAACAGATCACTGTCATGGCACAATCGGCACTGGGATGTTACAACAGAGACCTCTAATATCACAATGGAAAGAGGGATATCAGCATTGAGCATTCTGCTATCACAATGAGGCATTATGAGTATGTAATGGGGCTTCTTGATATCACACTGAGATATTATGGTGTCACCACAGAGAATTGTAATATCCCAATTGTATTATTTCATGAAATAATGTCCATTATTATGCCACATTGTGTTCAAATAATGAGGTATTATGATGTCAAAATGTACACTGTGATGACCCAGTGATGCACTGTGATGACCATATGGTGCATTCTGATGTAAGAATGGTGCATTGCGATGTAGAAATGGTGCATTGTGGTGTAAGGATGGTGCATTGTGGTGTAAGAATGGTGCATTGTGATGTAAGAATGGTGCATTGTGATGTAAGAATTGTGCCTTGTAGTGGAAGAATGGTGCATTGTGGTGAAAGAATGGAGCATTGTCATGTAAAAAGAGAGCATTGTGATAACCCAGTAGTGCATTGTGATGTAGCAATGGAACATTTTGGTGTAATAATAGTGCATTGTGATGTAACAATGGAGCATTGTGATATAGCAATGGAGAATTGTAATATAGCAATGAAGCATTTTGATAGAGCAATGGTGCATTGTGATGAAACAATTGTATATTGTGATGTAACAATAGAGCACTGTAATGTAACAATGGAGCATTGGGATGTAGCAATGGAGCATTGTGATGTAGCAATGGAGCATTGTGATGTAACACTGGTGCATTGTGACGTAAAAATGGAGCAATGTCATGACTGAGTGGTACATTGTGATGTAACAATGGCATATTGTTATGTAACAATAGAGCACTGTGATATAACAATAGAGCACTGTGATGTAACAATGGAGCATTGTGATGTAGCTATGGAGCATTGTGATGTAGCAATGGAGCATTGTGATGTAACACTGGTGCATTGTGATGTAAAAATGGAGCAATGTGATGACTGAGTGGTACATTGTGATGTAACAATGGCATATTGTGATGGAACAATAGAGCACTGTGATGTAACAATGGCATATTGTAATGGAGCAATAGAGCATTGTGATGTAACAATGGAGCTTTTAATGTAACAATGGAGCTTTGTAATGTAACAATAATGCATTGTGATGACCCAGTGGTGCACTGTAAGGTAACAATGGAGCATTTGATATAAAAGTGAAGTTCTGTGATATCATAATTCATGTTCTAGTAGCACTAGCAAGTGATGTCACAAACCAACATGATGACCAACTTGAGCACTGTGATACAGCAAGAGAGCATTGAAATATCAAAGTTGTTCTTGTGATGTCACACAGAAGGAAGCATGGCTATATACAGCTGAGGACTGTCAGGACACAAAGGGGCACTTCTGATGTCATCTTAGACGTTTGCATTGGGGAATCTTGATGTCAGAATGGGGCATTACGAGGTCAACACTGAATACTGCAATATCATAATTCAAATTGCTATGATATAAGGGTGCACTGTGACATCACAAAACACCTATTGCGATAATGGGGTACTGGAGCGGCATATGTGAGCACTGTAAAGTTACAGTTCCGCATTGTGATGGCACAATGCCTTATCACCATAGCAGAAGCCAGGGCTGTGAGGACATAGTGGATCTTTGTGATGACATTTATACTGTAGTAATACGGGAAGGATAAGGATGAAAGAGTTATCTATTGTCTTTCATTTTCAGATGGTTAGGATCTGTGGTGATGCAGTGGAGAGGTGACAGGTATCAGGCTGTCAGCATGGACAGCTGAACACCTTGAACTGCAATCATGAAACAGAACAAACTGGAAGTGGTGCGTGGTGTTTGAACAGCTTAGACATCTGCCTTGCTTTCTATTTTGTGGGTTTTTATAATTTATTTTATTATATGAGTACACTGTAGCTGTCTTCAGACACATCAGAAGATGGCATCAGATTCCATTACAGATGTTTGTGAGCCACCTTGTGGATTCTGGGAATTGAACTCAGGACCTCTAGGAAGAGCAGTCAATGCTCTTAACCACTGAGCCATCTTGCCAGCTTTGTGTTTTGAGACAGGGTCTCCTCATGCACTCTAGTCTGCTCTTGAACTCTTAGTCTTGCCTCTATAGTTTTGGTATTTCAAGAGTGGGTCACTGTTTCTCTCAAACATTCCACTTCCTTTATTTTGTGTGACATCACAAAAACAACTTTGATAATTCAATGCTCTGTTGCTGTATCACAGTGCTCAAGGGGGTCATCATGTTGGTTTGTGACATCACTTGCTAGTGCTACTAGAACATGAATTATGATATCACAGCTCTTCACTTGTATATCAAATGCTCCATTGTTACCACACAATGAACCACTGGGTCATCACAATGCATTATTGTTACATTACAAAGCTCTATTGTTGCATCACAATGATCTATTGTTCCATCACAATAAACCATTTTTACATCACAATGCATCAGTTGGTCATCACATTGCTCCATTGTTACATCACATTGCTCCATTGTTACATCACAATGCTCCATTATTACATCACATTGCTCCATTGTTACATCACAATGCTCCATTGTTACATCACAATTCTTCATTGCTACATCACAATGCTTCATTGCTACATCACAAGCTCATTTGTTACATCACAATGCTCCATTGTTACATCACAGTGCTCTATTGTTTCATCACAATATGCCATTGTTACATCACAATGCACCACTGAGTCATCACATTGCTACATTGTTACATCACAATACACCATTTCTACATCCAGTGCTTTATCGATATGTAAAATTCTCCATTGCTCCATCAAAATGCTCCATTGTTACAACACAATGCTCTATTATTACACCACAATGTATCATTGCTATATCACAATGCACAACACAATGGTCAATTTTACATCACAATGCTCCATTGTTCCATCACAATGCACCATCGTTACACCACAATGCATCATTGTTACACCACAATGCACCATTGTTACACCACAATGCACCATTCTTACATCACAATGCACCATTCTTACATCACAATGCACTATTCTTACATCACAATGCACCATTCTTACACAACAATGCACCATTCTTACATCACAATGCACCATTCTTACATCACAATGCATCACTGGTCATCACAGTGTACATTTTGACATCACAATACCTCATTATTTGAACACAATGTGGCATAATAAGGGACATTATTTCATGACATAATACAATTGGGACATTACAATTCTCTGTGGTGACACTATAATATCTCAGTGTGATATCATAGGCCCCATTACATGCTCATAATGCCTCACTGTGATGGCAAATGCTCAATCCTGATATCCCTCTTTCCATTGTGATATTAGAGTTCTCTGTTGTGACATCCCAGTGCCAACTGTGACATGACAGGGATCTGTTCTGACTTCAAAAAGATTAATGGTTGACTTAGGGTTACTATCACTGTGATGAAACACCATGACCAAAAGTGAGTTGGGGAAGAAAGGTTCATTTGGCTCAAACTTCCACATCACAGTTCATCATGAAAGGAAGTTAGGACAGGTACTCAGACATGGCAGGAGCCTGGGAGCAAGAGCTGATACAGAAGCTGTGGAGGAGTGCTGCTTACAGGCTAGCTCAGTCTTCTTTCTTATGCCTTCCAGTGTGCGGAGCTGGCACAGCCGCATGGGCCAAAGATGGTGCCCTGGCTCTATGCTAAGCCCTGTGACGTTGATTGTTTACCTCAGTCTCAAAGGTGCACAGTAAAAGCAGCACATGTAACTGGTTGGAGAGGTTAGCACAACATCTCGCAATACCATTCTATCAGCCAATCCTGCATGCTGCCTTGGACTTGTACATCTATGATTGGGTGGTGTGAGGTGACGTGAGTGAATGGAAGAGGATAAGTATGGACAGTCCCAGAGATGAGAGGAAGAATTGGTGATTGACGACTGACAGTCGATGAGGGATTGAAAGCTGGGGAAGCTGCGAGAAACCTCAGAATAAAGAGAAGCAGCTGCAGCTGCTTTGAACCTGCTTTGGGGTCTGTGTCGTTATTCTCACACTCTGCTGGTCAGAGATTGGGGCTGTGACATTCCAGGACCCCTTTCCACGGGTGGCCCTATAGACAATGATGGGCTGGGCTCTCCCCCATCAGTCACTAAGAAAATGACCTACAGATAGATTTTAGAGAGGTATTATCATAACTGAGGCTCCCTCCTCTCCAGTGACTTTAGCTTGTACCCAATGGACATTAAACCAGTCAGCACACCTGACCCCTTGTCCATGTGACACACAAACATCACTACTAGGCCACAACCTTTCCTTTCCTATTCACTTCCAAGATCTCACATCGACAGAAACATCACAATATAAAGTATCAAAAATATAAATACATTAAAAATATAAATATATAAAATATTAGAAATTGTATTAGTCCCACAGACTTTAAAAATTCAAACCCCTAAACCTGAACCTGGGCTTCCTGGATTTCCAAGCTTCTCAGAAATGGGGCACCCAGGGATGGAAGTTGACTCTGTTACCTCTGGAATTAAGAGACAAGTGAAAGGAAGAATTGCAAAGACAAAGATGAATGTTTCTCTTGCTTCAATGTTCAAAACAAAAATATTAAACGATTATTAAAGGATTCTATCTTCAAGATCTCTCTAAAATACAACAACAGAGCACTAGTTCAGGCCCTTAGTAAAGAGAAAGAGAATTCTCAAAGAATTACTACCAGAAAGATGCAATTACAGAAATAAGCAGAGAAACTGAATTTTGAGAATACCTTTTTTGGCTTAAAGCTGAATACCTTGAATAAGAAGGTTATAGAAACAGAACCATATATGAGCAATGATTTGTTAACCACGATTGAAATGAGCAGTCTTCCTGAGTTCCATCTAAGTTCTCTCCTGTCAGTTAACAAGAACAAAAGGATGTGGTAGCAGTGCAAGCCTGAGCATCTTCCATATGCAAGTGAGACCACTTATCCTCAGAGAAGGATGCTGCTGCTGATGGTGCTGATGAGAAACCAAATACAAAGTGTAACAACAGAACTATATCAACGACACCACCTGATAGTACCTCTTTGGTATCAAGACTACCTTTAGCCTTACACCAATGTAATTTGGAAGGATTCATTCCTAAAGTAGATAATCAGAAAACAATGTGGTTGAGGTCATTCAGAACACACTTCAAGTGTTGATGTTCTTCCTAATGAGAACCAGTGCCACTCAGATCCAATTCCTAAGAGTTCTCTGAGTGAGATGAAACGGCTCCATCTCCCAACCTCAGAAGGAAAACAGGATCACTTGGTAATATGACTAATAAGAGGAAGAAGTGTGTGTCTTCAACTGCAGACACACTGTATGCGACAGATTTAGATCACCAACCGATTTCAAGTCCATCACCAACGGAAGTCAGGACTGGAACTCAAGCAAGTCAGGAAGCAGGAGCTGATGCCGAGGCCATGGAGGGATGTTTCTTACTGGCTTGCTTCCCCTGCCTTGCTAGCTTGCTTTATGATAGAACCCAAGACTACCAGCCCAGGGATGGCCCCACCCACAAGGGGCCCTCCCCCCCTTCATCACTAATTGATAAAATAACCTACAGCTGGATCTCATGGAGGCATTTCCCCAACTGAAGCTCCTTTCTCTGTGATAACTCCAGCTTGTGTCAGGTTGACACATACAACCGGCCTGTGCACCCTACATGTCCTAGTGTCTTCTCAGTGCTCCTGATACAGAAGCATGCGCTGCATTTGAAAAGCACCCAATGCCACCAGAGTCATTCCCCACTCTTTCACTTTCTCCCAGGCTTTTACCTCATGAACTCCCAAAGCCAGTGTTCTGGTGTTAGGTACTTTAACTCAACTAAAACAAGGTGAAAAGATAACAGCTGAACAATGTGGCTGAGGAGCACTTCTGTGTCAGGAAACATTTGGACTAAATACCAACATAGCACAGGCCTGGCACCTCCAGATGCAGAAGATGGAGGCCATTGTGGGTGGGGCTGGGATGGAGCAAGGATGGTTAGGAAGTCATAGCAGGAAAAGTATAGAGCAGGAGCTGGATGGGTGAGGGACCAAAACTCACCCGGATGTTCTCATTGAGTGACTGAGTGATCCAAGCCCCAGTCAGGGCAAAGGACCTTTGCTCCTGTCTCCAGAGGCCAGAATGATCCTCCAGACTCTTGTTCTCTAACTCACAGCTTCTATCCCAGGCGCAGTGCATCACCCAGAGGTATCAGAATAGGCAGGTGAGACTGCCACTTCTGCTAGTCCACCTCTTCGGTGGGTCCTCTCTGTCTTATTATCTTGACTGTGGCTGAATTGATTTGTAGGGAATACTCCCTGGAGCCCAGGAAGCCTGTAGTTTCTGTCCTTCTTTCCCAGACCATGGTTGCCACCCCCTCCCATGTCAAGCCCTGGCCCCTTCTCAGAAGAATTACATTTATGTTTTGTGTTGTGTTATTGTTTTAGAAAGATCTTGCTTTGTAGCCCATGTTGTCCAGGTGACCTTGATCTCCTGATCTGCCTCTGACCCCTAAACAAGGGTCCTCAACCTATGCGAAGGGAGACTGTTAGGGATCAAATGACCCTTTTACAAGGGTTATCCAAGACACAAATCACAGATATTTACTTTATGATTCATAAGAGTATCAAAATTACCGTTAGGAAGTAGTATCAAAAATAATGTTATGGTTGGGGGTCATCACAATGTGAATAACTGTATTAAAGGGTCAACTACATGCTTGCTGCCCCTGAGACACAGAGTCTCACCCTTTAAGTGGCCCTCTTAGCCTGGAACGGACTTTGTAGACCAGGCTAGCCTGAGCACGATTGTGCACTTGATCCTGGATACTAGGATTACAGGTTTTAAACCATCATGCTGGGATGCTTCAATTTTTTTCTATCTTTTTTTTTCCAGGTGGACATATCAATATTTATTGAAATACTGGAAAAAAATCAATTTCATTGAGAAATTCATGGCAAGAATTGCCATGAGAATGTGTGTTTCACTGATACAGTAAGAAAACGTCAACAAGTAACCGAATTCACACTGGGAAGACTGCGTGGATGCAAGTCCAAGCCATGCAGAAGAGCCACATTCCGAAGACTCAGACCGTCACAGACTGTCACAGACCGTCACAGACGGTCTCCACCACCACTAATACCACCCCCTTTCATTTTTTTCTTTTTATGAAATCTGCATTTTGACAAAGACGAGGTCAGTCCAAAGCCCCTGTGGCTGCTAGGTAAAGGCTGTGCAAATGGAAGAAGGTCCTGTGTTAGATATGAGACCGTGGGCTGGTTCAGGAGACAATCAACAGTGACTAGAGGTGCACTAGAGATGCCTGTGGCAGACAGAGGACAATGTTAGGGTAGGGACTCAGATGGTTGCCTGACTCGCTAGGTCCTGGGAAGGAAGGGGCTCTAGAGAACTGCCTGGGTGTGGTTCAATCCACTGCAGTTAGCTAGGTGAGAAAGCAAAACTTCTGTAGGTTTCCACCTTGAAACCAGGGACCTGGAGAACTATGATATGCTTTCTCTCTCTCTCTCTCTCTCTCTCTCTCTCTCTCTCTCTCTCTCTCTCTCTCTCTCTCTCCAGATAATACATCAATAGCACTGGCTGTGGGAAGTTCTGCCTGCAATTGACCACTCTGCATGCCTTCAGGGCATCTCACCAGCTTCATCCCATCAGCTGCAGAAGGTAATACTTACGTCGGGCTGAGTCTATCAGAAAGGAGCATATGCCAGCTACATCTCTGACACCTGACACCTGTGATGACACCTGTGACAGCTGTGATGCCTGTGACAACAGCTGTGATACCTGTGCAACGTGTGATGAGAGTTCTGTCATTTGTGACAGCTCTGTTACCTGTGACAGCTCTGACACCTGTGACACCTTTGATGAGAGCCTTGACAACTGTGACAGCTATAACAGCTGTGTCACCTGTGACAGCTGCAGGCTCACAGGCCATTTTAGAGCCCACAAAGCAACTGCTAATATCTGTAGATGGTAGTTGTTGGGGCCAGAAGATACATGTAATACTTGTCCCCTGAAACCCTCTTTCAGTCTCCCTTTAGGCCACAACATGCAGCACCCTTGAGTGGGAGCTGTTCACAGAGCACCATTTTCCACTTAGCTGGAAGATTTGCCCAAAGTTTCCCAAGTCCCTTCTCTTTCTGTGCCTCAAGGTTTTATTATTTCCCTCCCAAAGCAGGCTTTTCCTATGTCACCCTGGCTGTCCTGGAACTCACTCTATAGACCAGGCTGGCATCAAACTCACAGAGATCTGCCTGCCAATGTCTGAGTGTTGAGATTAAAGGTATGTCCACCACTGCCTGCCTGACTGAGCCCCATCCTTCCTTCCTTCCTTCCTTCCTTCCTTCCTTCCTTCCTTCCTTCCTTCCTTCCTTCCTTCCTTCCTTTCTTTCTTTCTTTCTTTCTCTCTCTCTCTCTCTCCCTTCCTTCCTTCCTTCCTTCCTTCCTTCCTTCCTTCCTTCCTTCCTTCCTTCCTTTCTTTCTTTCTTTCTTTCTTTCTTTCTTTCTTTTTTTGAGACAGGATTTCTCTGTGTGGCCCTTGCTGTCCTGGAACTCCCTCTATAGACCAGGCTGGCCTCGAACTCAGAAATCTGCCTGCTTCTGCCTCCCTAGTGCTGGAATTAAAGGCATGGGCCACCACTGCCTGGCAGCCCCTTGCTTTATGATGGCAGTGAATTAGGATGAGGGAACTGGAAGGAGTCAGAGCATGGCACAGTACTGGGCCAACCACTCCAGTGCCCAAGCATCCTAACACCCCCAGGAAACCCATGACCAGGGCTGCTCAGCTAGAGGGGATTGACCACCCCTTATGTTCCATCTAGTACCTTTCTGTAAAATACTAATCTAGCATGTACCAGCCTTGAGAACCGAAAGGAACATAAAATTAATTTCGAAACTGTTTCCCTTATTTCTTATCTAAATACCTTCACTTACCATGTTTGCTAATTTATGTGAACATGAGATGAGCTATCATCATCTGGGAGGAGAGGTCAGTTGAGAAAATGCCTCCATAAGATCCAACTGTAGGCAGGCCTCTAGGGCATCTCCTTTCTTTTCCTTTTTAAAGATTCATTTATTTTATGAACACAGTGGTCTGTTTTCATGCACAACAGAAGAGTGAATCAGATCTCATTACAGAGGGTTTCCAAATACCATGTGCTTGCTGGGATTTGAACTCAGGACCTCTGGTAGAGCAGCCTTTTTGGTGAGCCACCTCTCCAGCTCTAGCCTATTTTCTTAATCATAGGTTGATGTGGCAGGAACCAGGCCACTGTGTGTGGTGACACCCCTGAGCAAGTAGCCCTGGATGATGTAAATAGGGTGGCTGAGCAAGTCACAAGGAGGGGGCCAGTAAGCAGCATCCCTCCATGGTCTCTGCATTAGCCCCCCCCCCCCAGGTTCCTGCCCTGAGTCCCTGCCCTGACTTCCTTTGATCATGAACTGTAATGGGAAGGAAAAATAAACACCTCCCCTCCTAGAGGTGCTTTTGGGTATGGTGTAGCATGATGGAGCAGCAATCAAAACCCTAATAAAAAGTCTTCTAAACTCAAGAGGCCCCTGCCTTCTAAGCCCAGAAAATTCTATATAACTCAGACATCTCCTCCTTCTGAAGTCTCTGAATATGTGGGATTTCCTTTGTTTTTCTGCTTGCTGGTGGATCTCCAGATCTGGCTTCACACACAAACTGCCCCCCAAAAACTCCCACCAACCACCACCACTGTGTATAGCGGGCATAATTAAAGGGCCTGATTGCCCAAAATCTATCCCAATACATGTCTACAGAACTGGTCAAGAATCTTGGTTAAAGAATGTTGCTTAAAATGGAAATGTCTTTTTTTTCCCTGCTCTAGAAATCATATACAAGACCCAATACCAGCCAAGAACTGGAAGAGGAACATTCTTAGCCAGAATACCCGAAGCAGGAGGCTCACAAAATTTGCTTGTGGTTTTGTTTTGAGGCAGGGTATCACTCTTAGAGCTCAGACTGGCCAAGAACTGGTTGAATTTGAACTCACAGCCATCCACCTGCCTCAGCTCCCCAGATGCTTTTACTTGTTTTGAGGCATGGTCTCACTGTCTGGAATTCACAGTCAATCATTGTGCCTCTCCCTCCAGAGTGCTAAGATTACAGGTGTGTGTTACCATACCTAGCTCATAAAACTTATTGAGCCCAGGGAATCAGGAAGTTATACAGAATAAAAGAAGTGGGATGTTTGGGGGAAACAGTGAGCCACACTTCAAATCCCAAAACTATAGAGGCAAGACTGAGAGTTCAAGAGCAGACTAGAGTACATGAGGAGACCCTGTCCCAAAACGCAAGGCTGGTGAGATGGATCAGTGTTTCAGAGTGCTGACTGCTCTTCCTCGAAGTCTTGAGTTCAAATCCCAGCATCTTCATGGTGGCTCACAAACATCTGTAATGGAGTCTGATGCCATTTTCTAGTGTGTCTGAAGACAGCTACAGTGTACTCATATAATAAGATAAATTATAAAAACCCCACAAAATAGAAAGCGAGGCAGATGGCTCAGCAGTTCAAAAGGCACACACCACTTCCTGTTTGTTCAGCTTCATGCTTGCAGTTCAAGGTGTTCAGCTGTCCCATCTGACAGCCTGATAAATGTCACCTCTCCACTGCCTCACCACAGATCCTAACCATCTGGAAATGAAAGACAATAGATAACTCTTTCATCCTTATCCTTCCCCTACCACTACAGTATAAATGTCATCACAAAGATCCACTATGCTCTCACAGCCCTGGCTTCTGCTATGGTGATAATGCATTATGTCATCTAAATGCTTAACTGTAACTTTACAGTTCTCATGTATAATGCTCCAGTACCCCATTGTGACAATGGGTGTATTGGGATGTCACAGTGCACCCTTGTATCATAGCAATTTGAATTGTGATATTACAGTACTCAGTGTTGACCTCGTAATGTCCCATTCTGACATCAAAATTCCCCAGTGCAAATGTCTAAGATGACATCAGAAGTGCCCCTGTGTGTCCTGACAGTCCTCAGCTGAAAATAGCCATGCTTCCTTCTGTGTGACATCACAAGAACAACTTTGATAATTCAATGCTCTGTTGCTGTGTCACAGTGCTCAAGTGGGTCATCATGTTGGTTTGTGACATCACTTGCTAATGCTACTAGAACATGAATTATGATATCACAGCACCTCATTTTTATATCAAATGTTCAATTGTTACCTCACAGTGCACCACTGGGTCATTACAATGCATTATTGTTACATTACAAAGCTCCATTGTTCCATCACAATGCTCTATTGCTCCATCACATTATGCCATTGTGACATCACAATCCTCCATTGTTACATCACAGATGTCTATTGTTCCTTCACAGTGCTCTATTGTTCCATAACAATATGGCATTGTTACATCACAATGTACCACTCAGTCATCACAATGCTCCATTTTTACATAACAATATGCCATTGTTACATCTCAATATACCACTCAGGCATCACAATGCTCCATTTTTACATAACAGTCACCATTGCTACATCACAATGCTCCATTGCTACATCACAATGCTCCACTGCTACATCACAGCGCTCCATTGTTACATCACAGTGCTCTATTGTTACATTACAGTGCTCTATTATTACAACCCAATATTACATTGTTACATCACAATGTACCACTCAGTAATTACATTGCTCCATTTTTACATCACAATGCACCATTGTTACATCACAATGCTCAATTGCTATATAAAAATGCTCTATTGCTACATTACAATGCTCCATTGTTACATCACAGTGCTCTATTGTTACATCACAATATGCCATTATTACATCACAATGTACCACTCAGTCATCACATTGTTCCATATTTACATCCCAATGCACCATTGCTACATCACAATGCTCCATTGTTACATTACAGTGCTCTATTGTTACATCACAGTGATATTGTAACATCACAATATACCAATGTTTCATCACTATGCACCATTTCTATATCACAATGCTTCATTGCTCCATTAAAATTCTCCATTGCTACATCACAATGCTCCATCGTTACATCACAATGCACTATTATTACACCAAAATGTTCCATTGCTACATCACAATGCACTACTGGGTCATCACAATGCTCGATTTTACATCACAATGCTCCATTCTTCCACCACAATGCACCATTCTTAAACTACAAGGCACCATTCTTACATCACAATACACCATTCTTACACCACAATGCAGCAGTCTTATATCAAAATGCAGCAGTCTTACACTAAAATGCACCATTCTTACACAACAGTGCACCATTCTTACACCACAATCCACCATTCTTACACCACAATGCACCATTCTTACATCACAATGCAACATTCTTACACAACAATGCACCATTATTGCAGTACAATGCACCAGTCTTACACTACAATGCATCATTCTTATATCACAATGCACCATTCTTACATCACAGTGCACCATTGGGTCATCACAGTGCATCACTGGGTCATCACAGTGTACATTTTGACTTCATAATACCACATTATTTGAACACAATGTAGCATAATAAGGAACATTATTTCATGACATAATGCAATTGGGACATTACAATTCTCTGTGGTGACACCATAATATCTCAGTGTGATATCAAGAAGCCCCATTGCATGCTCATAATGTCTCATTGTGATGGCAGAATGCTCAATCCTGATATCCCTCTTTCTATTGTGATATTAGAGTTCTCTGTTGTGACATCCCAGTGCCCATTGTGCCATGACAGTGATCTGTTCTGACTTAAAAAGATGAAGGGTTGACTTAGTCAGGGTTCCTATCACTGTGATGAAACACCATGACTAAAAATGAGGTGGGCAAGAAAGGTTCATTTGGCTCAAACTTCCACATCACAGTTCATGATGAAAGGAAGTCAGGACAGGAACTCAGACATGGCAGGAGCCTGGGAGCAAGAGCTGATATAGAAGCCATGGAAGAGTACTGCACCTGGCTTGCTCAGTCTGCTTTCTTATACCTTCCAGGATCTCTTTCCAGGGGTGGCCATATAGACAATGATGGGCTGGGCTCTCCCCCATCAGTCACTAAGAAAATGTCCTACAGATAGATTTTAGAGAGGCTTCTTCCTCTCTAGTGACTTTAGCTTGTACCCAATTGACATGAAACCAGTCAGCACACCTGACCCCTTGTCCATGTGACACACAAACATCACTACTAGGAAACAACCTTTCCTTTCCTATTCACCTCCAAGATCTCACATTGACAGAAATATCACAATATAAAATATTAAAAAATATAAAATATGAAAACTATAAAACTATAAAATATAAAAATATAAAATATTAGAAATTGTATTAGTCCCACAGACTTTAAAAATTCAAACCCCTAAACCTGAAACCTGGGCTTCCCGGATTCCCAAGCTTCTCAGAAATGGGGTACCCAGGGATAGAAGTTGACTCTCTCACCTCTGGAATTAAGAGACAGGTGAAAAGAAGAATTGCGAAGACAAAGATGAATGTTTCTCTTGCTTAAAAAAACCAAAGAAACATATTAAACAATTATACAATGATTCTATCTTCAAGATCTCTCTTAAATACAACAAGGGAGGACTAGCTCGGGCCCTTAGTAAAGACAATGAGAATTCTCAAAGAATTACTACCAGAAAGATGCAATTACAGAAATAAGCAGAGAAACTGAATTTTGAGAATAACTTTCATGGCTTAAAACTGAATACCGTGAATAAGAAGCTTACAGAAACAGAACCATATGTGAGCAATGAGTTGTTAATAGTGATTGAAATGAGCAGTCTTCCTGAGTTCCATCGAAGTTCTTCTCTCGTGTCTGCTAACAAGAACAAAAGGATGTGTTAGCAGTGGGAGCCTGAGCATCTTCCATATGCAAGTGAGACCACTTATCCTCAGAGAATGCTGCTGCTGCTGATGGTGCTGATGATAAACCAAATACAAAGGGTAACAACAGAACTATATCAAAGACATCACTTGATAGTACCTCTTTGGTATCAAGACCACCTTTAGCCTTACACCAATGTAATTTGGAAGGATACCTTCCTAAAGAAGATAATCAGAAAACAATGTGGTTCAGGTCATTCAGAACACACTTTAAGTGTTGATGTACTTCCTAATGACAGCCACTGCCACTCAACAAAGTCCTAAGAGTTCTCTGAGTGAGATGAAAAGGCTCCATCTCCCAACCTCAGAAGGAAAACAGGATCACTTGGTAATATGACTAATAAGAGGAAGAAGTGTGTGTCTTCAACTGCAGACACACTGTATAGGACAGATTTAGATCACCAACGGATTTCAAGTCCATCACCAAAGGAAGTCAGGACTGGAACCCAAGCCATCTGTCCAGCTCTAGGCTATTTTCTTAATCAGTGGTTGATGTGGCAGGATCCAGGCCATTGTGTGTGGTGACACCCCTGAGCAAGTTATCCTGGATGATGCAAGTACAGCAGCTGAGCAAGTCACATCAAGGGGCCAGTAATCAGCATCCCTCCATGGCCTCCACATTTGCCCCCGCCTCCAGGTTCCTGTCGTGAGTCCCTACCCTGACTTCCTTTGATGATGAACAGTAATGGGAAGGGCAAATAAACACTCTAGTCCAGGAGGTGCTTTTGGCCATGTTGTAGCATGGTGCAGTAGCAATCAAAATCCTAATACAAAGGTCTTCTAAACTCAAGAGGCCCCTACCTTCTCAGCCCAGGAAGTTCTATCTAAACTCAGACATCTCCTCTTTCTGAATTCTCTGAATATGTGGAATTTCTTTTGTTCTTCTGGTTGCTGTTGGATCTCCAGGTCTGGCTCCATACACATATTGCTTCCCATAAACTCCCACCAACCACCACCACTGTGTATAGCTGGCAAAATTAAAGGGCCTGATTGTCCAAAATCTATCCCAATATATGTCTACAGAACTGGTAAAGAATCTTGCTTAAAGAATGTTGCATAAAATGGAAAGGTCTTTTTTTTCCCCCCGCTCTAGAAATCATACACAAGACCCAATACCAGCCACGCACTACAAGAGGCACGCTCTTGGCGAGAATACCTGAAGGAAGAAGCTCACAAAATTTGCTTCTGGTTTTGTTTTGAGGCAGGGTATCACTCTTAGAGCTCAGACTGGCCAAGAACTGGTTAACTTTGAACTCAGAGCAATCCACCTGCCTCAGCTCCCCAGATGCTTTTACTTGTTTTGAGGCAGGGTCTCACTGTCTGGAATTCACAGTCAATCATTGTGCCCTCCAGAGTGCTAAGATTACACGTGTGTGCCACCATACCTAGCTCATAAAACTTATTGAGCCCAGGGAATCAGGAAGTTATACAGAATAAAATAAGTGGGATGTTTGGGGCAACAGTGATCCACATTTGAAATCCCAAAACTATAGAGGCAAGACTGAGAGTTCAAGAGCAGACTAGGGTACATGATGAGACCCTGTCTCAAAACCCAAGGCTGGTGAGATGGCTCAGTGGTTAAGAGTGCTGACTGCTCTTCCTAGAGGTCCTGAGTTCAATTCCCAGCATCTACAAGGTGGCTCACAAACATCTGTAATGGAGTCTGATGCAATCTTCTGGTGTGTCTGAAGACAGCTACAGTGGACTCATCTAATAAGATAAATTACAAAAACCCACAAAATAGAGAGCGTGGCAGATGTCTCAGCTGTTCAAAAGGCACACACCACTTCCAGTTTGTTCTGCTTCATGATTGTAGTTCAAGTTGTTCAGCTGTCCCCACTGCCAGCCTGATATCTGTCACCTCTCTACTGCATCACCACAGATCCTAACCATCTGGAAAGGAAAGACAATAGATAACTCTTTCATCCTTATCCTTCCCCTACCACTACAGTATAAATGTTATCACAAAGATCCACTATGCCCTCACAGCCCTGGCTTTCGCGATGGTGATAATGCATTGTGCCATCACAATGCTGAACTGTAACTTTACAGTGCTCACGTATGCCACTCCAGTACCCCATTGTGGCAATGGGTGTATTGTGATGTCACAGTGCCCCCTTGTATCATAGTAATTTGAATTATGATATTGCAGTATTCAGTGTTGACCTCGTAATGCCCCATTCTGACATCAATATTTCCCAATGAAAACGTCTAAGATGACATCGGAAGTGCCCCTTTGTGTTCTGACAGTCCTCAGCTGAAAATAGCCATGCTTCCTTCTGTGTGACATCACAAGAACAACTTTGATAATTCAATGCTTGTTGCTGTAACACAGTGCTCAAGTTGGTCATCATGTTGGTTTGTGACATCACATGCTAGTGCTATTAGAACATGAATTATGATATCACAGCACTTCACTTTTATATCAAATGCTCCATTGTTACCTCACAATGCACCACTGGGTCATCACAATGCATATTGTTCCATTACAAAGCTCTATTGTTGCATCACAATGCTCTATTTTTCTACCACAATATACCATTGTTACATCACAATGCACCAGTTGGTCATCACATTGCTCCATTTTTACATCACATTGCTTCATTGCTACATCACAATGCTCTATTGTTACATCACAATGCTCCATTGCTACATAACAATGCTCCATTGTTACATCACAATGCTCCATTGTTACATCACAATGCTTCATTGCTACATCACATGCTCATTTGTTACATCACAATGCTCCATTGTTACATCACAGTGTTCTATTGCTCCATCACAATATGCCATTGTTACATCACAATGCACCGCTGAGTCATCACATTGCTACATTGTTACATCACAATACACCATTTCTACACTGTAGTGCTTCATAGCTGGAACAATTCTTTATTGCTACATCTAATGCTCCATTGTTACATGACAATGCTCTATTATTACACCACAATGTTCCATTGCTACATCACAATGCACAACACAATGGTCAATTTTTACATCACAATGCTCCATTGTTCCATCACAATGTACCATTCTTACACCACAATGCAACATTGTTACACCACAATGCACCATTGTTACAGCACAATGCATCATTCTTACATCACAGTGCATCATTCTTACATCACAATGCACCATTCTTACATCACAATACACCATTCATACATCACAATGCACCATTCTTACACCACAATGCACCATTCTTACACAACAATGCACCATTGGGTCATCACAATGCACCAGTGGGTCATCAAAGTGTACATTTTGACATCATAATACCTCATTATTTGAACACAATGTGGCATAATAAGGGACATTATTTCATCACAGAATACAATTGGGACATTGCAATTCTCTGTGGTGACACGGTAATATCTCAGTGTGATATCACAAGCCCTATTACATTCTCACAATGCCTCATTGTGATGGCAGAATGCTCAATCCTGATATCCCTCTTTCCATTATGATATTAGAGTTTTCTGTTGTGACATCCCAGTGCCAATTATGACATGACAGTGATCTGTTCTGACTTCATAAAGATGAATGATTGACTTAATCAGGGTTACTATCACTGTGATGAAACACCATGACCAAAAGTGAGTTGGGGAAGAAAGGTTCATTTGGCTCACAATTCCACATCACAGTTCATCATAAAAGGAAGTCAGGACAGGAACTCAGACATGTCAGGAGCCTGGGAGCAAGAGCTGATAGAGAACCCATGGAGGAGTTCTGCTTACTGGCTTGCTCAGTCTGCTTTTTTATGCCTTCCAGTGTGGGGAGCTGGCACAGCCGCATGGGCCAAAGATGGTGCCCTGGCCCTATGCTAAGCCCCTTGACCTCGATTGTTTACCTCAGTCTCAATCATGCACATTAAAAGCAGCACATATAACTGGTTGGAGAGGTTAGCACAACATCTCGCAATACCATTCTATCAGCCAATCCTGCATGCTGCCTTGGACTTGTACATCTATGATTGGGTGGTGTGAGGTGACTTGAGTGAATGGAAGAGGATAAGTGTGGACAGTCCCAGAGATGAGAGGAAGAATGGGTGATTGACGACTGACAATCCATGAGGGATTGAAAGCTGGGGAAGCTGTGAGAAACCTCCGAATAAAGAGAAGCAGCTGCAGCTGCTTTGAACCTGCTTTGGAGTCGGTGCCCTTTATTCTCACTCTCTGCTGATAAGAGAATGGGGCTGCGACATTCCAGGACCCCTTTCCAGGGGTGGCCCTATAGACAATGATGGGCTGGGCTCTCCCCCATCAGTCACTAAGAAAATGACCTACAGATAGATTTTAGAGAGGTATTATCATAACTGAGGCTCCCTCCTCTCCGGTGACTTTAGCTTGTACCCAATAGACATGAAAGCAGTCAGCACACCTGAACCCTTGTCCATGTGACAGACAAACATCACTACTAGGACACAAGCTTTCCTTTCCTATTCACCTCCAAGATCTCACATCGACACAAACATCACAATATAAAATATAAAAAATATGAAATTTAAAACTATAAAAATATAAATATATAAAATATTAAAAATTGTATTAGTCCACAGACTTTAAAAATTCAAACCAATAAACCTGAACCTGAGATTCCCAGATTCCCAAGCTTCTCAGAAATAGGGTACCCAGGGATAGAAGTTAATTCTGTTACCTCTGGAATTAAGAGACAAGTGAAAGGAAGAATTGCAAAGACAAAGATGAATGTTTCTCTTGCTTCAAAGATCAAAACAATAATATTAAACGATTATTAAAGGATTCTATCTTCAAGATCTCTCTTAAATACAACAAGGGAGCACTACCTCGGGCCCTTAGTAAAGAGAAAGAGAATTCTCAAAGAATTACTACCAGAAAGATGTAATTACAGAAATAAGCACAGAAACTGAATTTTGAGAATAACTTTCATGGCTTAAAGCTGAATACCTTGAATAAGAAGCTTATAGAAACAGAACCATATGTGAGCAATGATTTCTTAACTGTGATTGAAATGAGCAGTCTTCCTGAGTTCCAACCAAGTTCTTCTCTCCTGTCAGCTAACTAGAACAAAAGGATGTGTTAGCAGTGCAAGCCTGTGCATCTTCCATATGCAAGTGAGACCACTTATCCTCAGAGAATGATGCTGCTGCTGATGGTGCTGATGATAAACCAAATACAAAGTGTAATGACAGAACTATATCAAAGATATCACCTGATAGTACCTCTTTGGTATCAAGACCACATTTAGCCGTACACCAATGTAATTTGGAAGGATTTCTTCTTAAAGAA